>CM055117.1:824531202-824611202 GCA_029206835.1 Rana muscosa | reverse complement strand
ATCGCTGGAGAGAGAAGGGGCTCAGGTAGGTAATTGTGCTACACACAGTTTTTTTTTATCTTAATGTATAGAATGCATTAGGATAAGAAAAACTTCTAACTTTACAACTTCTTTAAGTGGCTACCTACAAGGTCTGCTTTACAGTGAAAATGTTATGCGCCCTGAATGAGCAAGGTACAGGTACACTATAATGGGAGAAAAAGCAACATGCAGACTAACGACTATTCCAATCCATACAGGCAATATCTAGCCAAACATTACTAAACTTTGCATATCATTTTTGCTTTTGGAAAAGCTTTACCAAATACACTCACCAGCCACTTTATTAGGTCCACCTTGCTAGTACCGGGTTGGACCTTCTTTTGCCTTCAGAACTGCCTTAATTCTTCATGGAAAAGATTCAACAAGGTGTTGGAAACATTCTTCCGAAATTTTGGTCCATATCGACACGATAGCATCACACAGTTGCTGCAGATTTGTCGCCTGCACATCCATGATGCAAATCTCCAGTTTCACCGCATCCCAAAAGGTGCTCTATAGGATTGAGATCTGGTGACTGAGGAGGCCATTGCCCTAAATGAGCAAGGTTGGCTGATTAGCAATTTGCAATTGAACTGGTGTACCTAATAAAGTTGGCCAGTGAGTATAGGTTTCCAAACTCTTTTGGAGAAATTAAAAAAAAAAAAAAAAAAATGGATGTCTAGAATGTTTGGGTCTCCATTAGATATTTTACATATTTTCTTCATTTCCCAAAAATAAATTACACATTCATTTAGAATTATCATTTTTACTGCATGAAAATAATATTTAACTATTGAAAGCCTCCTTTCTCAAAAATCTGTATCTATTTTATGCCCACTTCAAATGATGGCTCATCTTTCTGCTCAGTAATCACCTAACAGAAATTCAATGTTACCAACAGCCAGAAGGCATTCTGTGCATAAAGAATATGTGATAAATTCAGTAGATCTGTGCGTAAAAAACTTTTAGTAAATTTTTCAAAATGTGATTTAAAATTAGCCAGTAAAGTGTGGTACTAAAAATATTTGCATGCATTATGATTTTGTGAAAACACACTACTACTATCTTTACAGTTGTGTTGTGAGTTTGCACATGTCCATACATTCCCCCCCCCCCCCCATCAAAAACACCATGGCAACTCATTAACAGATTACACGTGCCACACTTGAATATGTGGTGGTTAGTCACAAAGCAACAGTTTTCTATTAATTTATAAATACTATCAATTTGGTTAAGCAATTTCAAAACAATGAAGCCTTACAATAAAGGTGAAGCAGAACACTTTGTACTCTCACAGCAACTAGTAAGGTGTTTTATTTCAATAGTTGAGTATCAGAAAAAAGGAAATTATAGGAGAAATAGGGGCAGATTCTTGAGATAGATATATATATATATATATATATATATATATATATATATATCTATCTATCTCTCTATATATATAGATATATATATATATATCTATATATATATATATCTATCTCTCTCTCTCTCTCTATCTATCTATATATATCTTTATATCTATTTATTTTATCACAAAACCCTGTAGTTTTAAGTGAATGTACCCTGTAAAAAGTCTAAGTTGAATGTAGAAAGGGATGCGTTTATTTTTTTTGCATTAATCGGTGAATTCTGGATACAAAGTGTACATTGGAATAAAAGCATGCACAGGTTGATTTGATTACAAATATTTCTGATCTGTACTATAGCCATATCTTAGGCACTGCTTACCTGGTATGAGAAACTATTTACTGTATTTATTGGCGTATAACACTCACTTTTTTACCCTGAAAATAGAGGGTAAACTGTGCCTGCGTGTTATACGCAGGGGGCTGTGGAAAGTTTTTTTCCTGAAACTTCCCTCTTAAAGTTTGGGTGCGTGTTATACGCCGATAAATACGGTATTTAGATTTCATCACTGAAATGTATTTAAAATGTTGCCAGATTCATAATGTATTAGTAAGCACAAAGAAACGCCATAATATGAGCTTATTGTCCTTCCTTTAATGTGAAGCTCCACAGTAAACTTCATGAGGCTTTTGTATGCTATGCTGACAATAACACTTCTGCTTACCTATAAGCAACCGGTCAGATTCCAACTGTCAATTTCTGCAGTGCAGGATTACACATTAAACAAGGATTCTGACTGGTTGCTACCAGTATCAAGAAATGTATTGTAGGAATATCTCTCATACAGCAGCCCTTTTTATCAGATAACAGAGTACGCTTATTCATCAGAAAGTGCATTTAGAAGATGTACTTCTGTTGTAATGTGTTACTTCAAATAAAACACCTAGAACAAGAGAAATACAGGTTTGTGAATTGAGCATATACTGTTAAGTGCCATCTATAGCCAATTAGGAAATTGCTCTTAGGTGAGCCATACATGGTGAGGATTGGACATTAATTGACCAATTATACACCCGGTATTAACCATTCTGTACATTTCATCAATGTGCAGAATCAATAAAAAACTATTTATAGTCCACAAAAACGTGATACGTGACAAATAATGTCCAGAACACAAAAAAATTATATAGGTGAATGGTGAAAACTGGGTTGGAGACCCAGGGGCATCAACCGTTGATGCCCCTGTAGAAGAAGTACTATTGTACGAAACGCGTAGGGCCGGTATAACCACTCCACTTATTGCCCAATTTTATTCTGTTTTATGTGATCACTTTTTTGTATTGACGGTTTTATCCAATAAACCCTCAAACGGATTTACACTATTGGAGTCCTCCCCTCCTTTTTTGTCTCCTTTTATGTCACGGTGAGCCGATTTTTGGGAGGTTTGGCCTTTTTATGCTCTTCATGATCCAAATGAGCCTTTCTCTACGGGCCATCCCTCCAATATCCGCAGGAACACCTGGACGGTGGGTCCTTTGAGAATCTCTTCATGATTTAAAACACTGTGACCAGTACCATTTGGCTCAAGACTTCGTTCGGGACCCCCAAGGGTGAGAGTCTCCAGACAAGCCGCAGAGTTTGCCCCATGGAATCCTCATGCTCGAACGATCCACTGTCGCTGACAAGTGGGTCCATCTGCTCTGGTAAGAGTGTTTCATCTATTTCTACCTGTGAAGAGCTGTTTGATGATCTACTTGGTCTCCAACCCAGTTTTCACCATTCACCTATATCATTTTTTTGTGTTATGGACATGATTTGTCACGTATCACGTTTTTGTGGACTATAAATTGTTTTTCTTTCTCGTACATCACGGGACACAGAGCGACATAGTCATTACTAATGGGTTATATCGATACCGTCAGGTGCTGGCACTGGCAACTTCCAAAACCGGAAGTACCCTCCCCTATATAAGCCCCTCCCATCCGGGAGCACCTCAGTTTTTTGCCAGTGTCTAAGGTGTTGGCCAAGAAGAAACATGTGTTTTTCACTGAGCTTGCGTACAGGTTCTTTTGGGCCTCAGTAAGCTATTCCGGATCCGACCAAAAAAGCTTCATAGCTAAACGGTCGGTACCCGGGCCTTGCAGAGAAGAGCAAGGTTTTGCCTGTAATGCTTCTCTTAGGAGAGCTGGACCCTGGGATCCAGAGCTCTGGTCATACCCACGACCAAGATGTTTTCTGTGCAGGGTGCTATACAGGTCCAGGGGAGTGGAATCCTTGGGAACCCGGTCCCTGAAGGTTTGATTACAATGCCTGCCGTGATAGGTGAAGTTTGGGCTTTTGTGGACCAAACAAAGTCCTGCGGCGGGGAACAGGTAAGTGGGGGCCCCCAGGAACTTGGTTCTATTGGGGGACCCCCAAGCCTAATTTGTCTTTCTGTCTGTTACCTAATGGTATTCCCGCAAAATTCTGTGCATGCCTGTAACTACTAAAAAAATGTAATAATTTTTAATGGTGGTCAAGAAAAAAAAATAATTTTTTTTTATATATTTAATATATTAGACTGCGGTACCTGTGTTTGTCCACTAGAGGCCGCTGTGGAACGTTTCTTGTCATGTGGACTAGTTTCTTCTCATCAGAGCGAGTCCAGGCAGATGGTGAGTTCTCTTATGGGAAACTGCTTCCTCTGCCATGTTGCAATGCTCGTCCATCCCCCGGCCTGCGGCAAAGGGGCCCTGGCTCTTGTCCCTGGTTTCCATTTTCGAAATTAGCGCCGAAGGCGCACGTGGCCGCGCGCGTGCGCATGCACGCGCCTCTATATATAGAGGTGAGTCGGGAAAGGGGCGGAGCCTGGGGGATGACGCTCTGTGCGCGCCGCAGCGCTTCTGCGCATGTGCGGGCGTCCCAGCATGTTAAAAACCACAATTTTGTGTGGTGAGCTGGCTATGAAGTACAGAGACAGAGCTGGCAACATTTAAAGAAGGCATACAGCAAGCGGTTGATACAGGCATCCCCTAGAAAGGCACATTAGTAGACACCAACTGTTTCTTATCGCAGCATTTATGCTAGACTATTGTCAGTAACTGGTGTATTTCGGCTGGAATACCTCAGCTTTGTGGCTTAGGAATATGCCGTCTAAAAACTCCGGGACTAGAAATTCCAGGAGGAATAGGGGGTCTCCATCGGGCTCTGAGGATCTTGGGCATGCTTTGGCTGCACCAGTCTCCCCTGAAGAATCAGAGGTTAGTGACCGTAGAGCACCCTCAGGAGTACCTGGTACTGTGGCTGTCCTCAGTTCACCTGCTCCTGTGTATGTAACAGAGGAGGTTTTTTCCTCAGCTCTGGGAGGGCTGGAAGAGAGATTGTCAGCATTGATCGCGGCTTCCCTGTCACAGGAGAAAAGCGCCCGATCTCAGTCTCCTCCCTCAGAGTGCCTGTTAACAGAGCAACAGTCCCATACAGGGATCGACCTACCTGAAGGGGATCAGGATGAGGTCGATTCGGTTGTAGAGGAATCAACAGTGGAAGAGCCGTTCTCAGCATCACATGCTGAAAGGTTATGGGTTCAGTCCCTGACTAATATGGTCCGATCAGCATTTAAAATGCCACTTGCGGAGCCATCATCCACTTCTGTCTCCTCGTTGGGGTCGCTAAAAGCTCCCCAGACTGTTTGTTCCTTTCCGATCCATCCTTTACTGGAAGGGCTCATTTATTGGGAGCATCCTGACAAAATATTTACTCCCCCCAAGAGATTTCCGGTGGTCTATCCCATGGAGGATAAGTTCATCAGAAAATGGAGGGTCCCTACAGTGGACGCAGCCATCTCTTGTGTGAATAAATCACTGACATGTCCGGTGGATAATGTCCAAATGTTCAAGGACCCAATAGATAAAAAATTGGAGTCCTTATTAAAATCTGCTTTTTCTACAGCAGGATTGGTGACACAACCAGCAGTGGCAGCTATTGGGGTCTGCCAAGCAGTGAAGGATCAGTTGAAACAGGTCTTAAGGGACTTGCCAGATCAGCAGGCTCTTGCCCTAGCTGATCTACCTAGAGCCTTATGCTTTGCGGTGGACGCTATAAAGGATTCAATCCATCAGGCCTCCCGCTGTCTGTAGTACATATGCGCAGGCTTCTATGGCTCAAAAACTGGTCTGCTGAAGCTCCCTGTAAAAAATTGCTGGTCAGCTTCCCATTTCATGGTGAACGCTTATTCGGGGAAGACCTGGACAAATATATCCAGAGAATTTCCAGCGGTAAAAGTACAATTTTGCCGGTTAAAAATAGAGTTAGAGGTCCCTCTTTTAAGAGGCCTGCTTCTCCAGTCCCTAGGACATCGGCTGTGAAACAGTTCCGACGGCCTCCTCAGTCAAATCCCGGAGGTAAAAATCAGGGACAATTGCAGGGTAACAAGAAGCCCTGGAGCATGAGAGGTACAAAACCTCCCCCAAAGTCAAATGCATGAAGGGTTGCCCCCACCCAATCGGGTGGGGGGAAGACTTCAGTTGTTCACAGAGACCTGGCGGGACACGATCCGAGACAGATGGGTGCTCTCCGCAGTAAATCTGGGATACAAATTGGAGTTAAAAAACTCCCCTCCTTCCCGCTTTATAAGGTCAAACGTGCCAAGGGATCCCCAGAAGAGAGGATCCCTCCTGTTGGCACTAGAACAATTATTGCTCCAAGCAGTAATTATAGAGGTTCCCCGGGAAGAATGGGGGTTCGGGTTTTACTCAAACCTCTTTACAGTCCCGAAGCCAAACGGGGACGTGAGGCCCATATTAAATCTAAAAGGGCTAAACAAATTCCTACATATCAGGACTTTCCGGATGGAGTCGATCCGATCGGTAGCCACTGCCCTACAAGGGGAGGAATGGTTAGCCTCGATCGACATCAAAGATGCTTATTTGCACATTCCCATCTTTCCAGCCCACCAAAAATTTCTACGCTTTGCGGTAGAAGGGCGCCATTTTCAGTTCAGAGCCTTACCCTTCGGTCTGGCCACAGCACCAAGAGTGTTCACAAAAATTCTGGCCCCATTATTGGCCAATCTAAGAACACGAGGTGTAACGATAATGGCATATCTAGACGACTTGTTGCTGATAGACCACTCAGTGGAAAAACTAGAAGTGGTTGTTCACGAGACAATCAAGTATCTGGAATATCACGGTTGGATTATCAACCGAGACAAGTCAGCCCTAAAACCAGTCAAAAGTCTGGAATACTTGGGGCTAAGGCTGGATTCAGACCAGAGAAAAATTTTCTTGCCTCAAGAAAAGGGGTCGTCTTTGAGAGATTTGATCCACTTAGTGGGTTCAAAAAGACAGCCATCCATACGCCTGTGCATGAGGCTGCTGGGAAAAATGGTGGCATCATTCGAAGCAGTACCCTACGGTCAATTCCATTCAAGGAAGTTGCAAAGGGCCATACTGTCAGCCTGGAACAAAAAAGTTCAGGCTCTGGACTTACCAATGTCCTTGTCCCCTTCCGTTCGCAAGAGCCTCCGCTGGTGGTTGGTTCCCCAGAATCTGGAAAGAGGGAAATCCTTCAGTCCGATTTCCTGGAAGGTGGTCACTACAGATGCCAGCCTTATAGGCTGGGGAGCAGTACTGGAGCAATGGTCTCTCCAGGGCAGATGGTCGGATGCGGAAAAGGCCCTGCCCATCAATCTCTTAGAGATACGAGCAGCCCGGTATGCCCTAGTAGCATGGACATCCGAACTCCAAGGGTCCCCTGTCAGAATTCAATCAGACAATGCCACAGCAGTGGCATATATCAATCGTCAGGGGGGCACCAGGAGTCGTGCAGCCCAAAGGGAAGTAAATTACATCCTGAGATGGGCAGAAAGATATGTCCCAGCCATATCTGCGGTATTCATTCCAGGAGTGGAGAATTGGAAGGCGGACTTTCTAAGTCGCCAACAATTATGCCCAGGGGAATGGTCCCTTCATCCCGAGGTTTTCCGGACAATATGTCAGCGGTGGGGAACACCGGATGTAGATCTGCTAGCATCCAGATTCAACACAAAAGTGGACAGGTTTGTCTCTTGGACAAGGGATCCCCTAGCTTGCGGCTCGGATGCCCTAGTGTTCCCTTGGGATCAGTTCAAGCTGATATATGCATTCCCACCGCCACAATTGTTACCTCGATTACTCCGCAGAATCAGGGTAGAAAAGAAACCAGTGATTCTGGTGGCTCCAGCGTGGCCCCGAAGAGCATGGTACGCGGAGATTGTAAAAATGTCTGTGGGGAGTCCTTGGACCCTCCCACATCGTCCGGACCTGCTTTCGCAAGGACCGATATACCACCCTTCCTTACCAGCCCTAGGTTTGACGGCCTGGCTATTGAAGCCCACATTCTAAAAAAAGAGAGGGCTCTCTAATGCTGTGGTATCTACCATGATCAATGCCAGGAAGCCGGTATCCAGGCAGATCTACTATAGAATCTGGAAGGCGTACATCGCCTGGTGTGAGGCCAAGAAATGGCATCCACGTAAATACGTAATAGGTAGGATTCTGGACTTCCTACAATGGGCTGTAGATAGGAAGCTTGCCTTGAGTACTATCAAGGGTCAGATTTCGGCCTTGTCAATATTTTTTCAAAGGCCCTTGGCTTCGCATTCACTAGTCAAAGCCTTTATACAAGGAGTGATGCGTATTAGTCCTCCGGTTAATATTCCCATATGTCCATGGGATCTAAACTTGGTTCTGTCGGTTCTACAGAAACAACCATTTGAACCATTACAGCATATTTCCTTGGTGCTTCTCACCAGGAAATTGATTTTTCTAGTAGCCATTTGTTCGGCTAAAAGAGTATCGGAATTAGCAGCTATGTCCTGTAAGGAGCCATATCTGGTTATCCATAAGGACAGAGTAGTGTTACGTCCTCATCCAGCCTTTCTTCCTAAGGTGGTATCGAGGTTTCATTTGAACCAAGATGTGGTTCTTCCTTCTTTTTTCCCCAAACCTACTTCGGTAGAGGAAAAGTTATTGCATTCTTTGGATGTAGTAAGAGCAGTTAAAGCTTATCTAAAAGCCACTGCTCAGATTCGCAGAACGGATACTTTGTTTATTCTGCCGGAAGGCCCCAGAAAGGGTCAGGCAGCGTCAAAATCTACTTTAGCCAAGTGGATTCAACAGGTCATTATGCAAGCTTATGGCTTGAGAAGGAGACCGCCTCCGTTCAAAGTTAGAGCGCACTCCACGAGAGCAGTTGGAACTTCATGGGCAGTGCATCACCAGGCCTCCCTGGCTCAAATCTGTAAGGCCGCAACATGGTCTTCAGTACACATGTTTACTAGGTTCTACCAGGTGGACGTTAGAAGTCAGGAGGATGTCGCCTTTGGGCGCAGTGTGTTGCAGGCCGCAAAAGATCCTCATGTCTGATAGCGCTCAGCTTATATATGGTGTATCCCCCCCCTCATTTGGCATTGCTTTAGGACATCCCATTAGTAATGACTGTCGCTCTGTGTCCCGTGATGTACGAGAAAGAAAATAGGATTTTTATAACAGCTTACCTGTAAAATCCTTTTCTTGGAGTACATCACGGGACACAGAGCTCCCGCCCCTCTTTGGGGACACTTATTGCTTTGCTACAAAACTGAGGTGCTCCCGGATGGGAGGGGCTTATATAGGGGAGGGTACTTCCGGTTTTGGAAGTTGCCAGTGCCAGCACCTGACGGTATCTATATAACCCATTAGTAATGACTATGTCGCTCTGTGTCCCGTGATGTACTCCAAGAAAAGGATTTTACAGGTAAGCTGTTATAAAAATCCTATTTTTATTGATTCTGCACATTTAGGACCTAGGTTCCATCTTGGGTCCATTTGAACACTTAGCGCTACATTTTTCATTATCATTCCATTTTGTATTTTAGTCACATCATTTTGCAGCAGCTGTTTGTGTTCATTATCCATAAGACTAGCGCACATTTTTTAATTTTATTTTTTGTACATTTCATCAGGCAGTATAGTGCAGTTCTTGATGTAGCAGCGGAGATTAGGAGCCCAATGTGCACATGTAGTATCGGTCATAGACTTATAGTATGTGTGACTGGGCCCTTATAGTTTCCCTTGGAGAAAACAAAAACAAAAAAAACATTCAACTGCAGCATGAAAATGTGAACCACCCATATAGGAAAGAATGTGATTTCTAGTTAAAATGCATTTTCTTACAGTACTTTGCTGCTGATTGGACTTGCTTAAAATAAACAGTTGAAAGCGGATATCTGGTCACTTTTAAAACGTATTGCTCTTTGAGAAATGCTATGAAAAAAACCCCAGCCCAAACTCTGGCTTAAACTGCCTTTTAATATGCATGAGCAATTTCACTTTGAAAAGGACATTTAAATTTTCATTGCTGGGGACCAAATACAAGTTATATGCAAGCTAGCTAGAGCACAAGAGTATTCTTAAGCACAAGCTGCCTAGAGCTTCAGGAGGTCCCCATGAGTAGTGTGGCCTCAGTTAAAAGGTCCAATTAAAAAGCAGTTGGAATCAACACAAAGAAAAGGACATTAAATACACCACAGTAGTGGATGTTATTTTTTGGGGAAAAATAATAAAAGCACTTGAAAAAGGAATTACAATTTTCATAAAGATTACGTTTGCAGTTCAGCACCTTCTGGCTACCTTTTAGTTGCTCTCAACTGGCCCCAAGACAGCTGGTCATTGAAGGCCAATACCATGAGTCAGCACAAGTGCCCCTGTACAGGAATTTCCCTACTATAAAGAAAAATACCAGACCTTCTAAGAATACCAATTGTCTGGTTGTCTCTGGCCTTATTTCCTTCTGAGTCACCGATCCGTAGCATGCAGACTAGTAAGTCAGGAGAGATAAGCAATCGCAGTTTCCTTTTCCTAAAAGTTTAATGAAATTAGGAAAACAGCATTAAGGGTGATGCAACACTAAAGTTGGGTTTAAAACCTCTTTTACAAAATTAAGAACATTTTCATAGAGATATGTGATGCTAAAAGCAGTGCCCTCCAATTGATATTAGCGCCAATACGTGTCTTCACTTTATGCAAGAACAGCACAATTACTTAAAACATCTTGGTACCAACCACAAAAGATATGCATCAATCACATATGTAAGCTTGTGCACACAAAATGCCACAATGCAAAGCTACAGCATTATACTGATTATTTATAAATCTGTCAGTTCAAATAGCCTTTTGCAGATATATTCACAGATATCCTTTTATATTTTCCAGTAAGTCTAATCTATAAAGTGCTCGTTAAACGTTTTCCAAAAGCCAGCTAAATAATGGACTTGGGAGATTTGAGGACATCTCTGAGCTTTCACAGTACTGAAGAACGGCTTGCAAGAGGTCACTAGTTTTCCAGCCCTTTTCTTGGATTCGCCTGTAAAGCTGAGGAAAGAAAAACGTATGAGTGTAAGGACATATTAAACCCAAATTCATGCTAGGCTAAAGTTTTTCGTGCAGAGATGATCTACAATGTTTTCTTTTTTTTTTTTTATTGTCAAGATAAATATTTTGAAATAGAAACCTTTACAATCTAGTGGTTTGTGGGTTTTTAGGCAGGGTAAAAAACAGGAAATTTTGAACAAAAAGGTAATAAGTTGGCTACCGCACCCTGATACCACACATCGAAACATAAGCCTAATTATTTATGTGGATTTTCCTATTGTGGCAAAGTGTGGTTTTTTGGGTTCTGCTCCACCTTCAATGAAAACAGATTTTCTATTTAGGAATTAGCCTTTCACACTATGGTCTATTTCACAAAGTAAATGACTCAAATAAATATGATTTATTTATTTTCACAGACCTATTTGAATTCACTGCTTCCAAACTGGCACAAGCAAGCAACACGTAATAGCGGGCAGTTAAGGTCAGTGGTTAGGTAAGAGGCATTCTTCATAACACAACTATATGCAAAAGGCTGCAAACACAATTATCTGTAAAGTGTATAAATTGGATGAATTTACACTAGAAAAGTAAGATTCATATTTATAATTCATACACTATCATTTCTAAAGCGAAAGCATGTCTGGCAAGATCACAACGTTGCAAAGTAGATTTAAAAATCGTTTTACATCATGCCAAGACTGTCAAATTACGAGCCATGATAAGCAGTGCTTTTGGCACAAGAAAATGGTTACAATACAAATGCAGGCTATCGCTTTCCCTCTCTCTCTGAAAATGGCAGTTGCTTGTCTGCCATACTGACCCTCTTGTTTCAATACTTTTGGTTCACAAACTCAGAACAAGAATGCAGAAAGAGACTTGACTTGTCTACAACTTTACTGATCTAAAAATGTGATTTGGGTCAGTGTCTCAATCTCAATATGAAGCCATCTTGGATATCCAAGATGCAGACATGCGTGGGAGTGACATCACGCGGCTCCAGCCAGTCACACAGCCAGAGTTTGCGGACCCGGAAGGAAGACGAGCAAAGATGGATGCGGCCTCCAGCTGGGACAGAGAGAGCTTGGTTTGCAGGTAAGGGTCAGATAATGTGCTAGTATTATGCCCTTACTTCGCAGGCAAGGAAAAAAAAAAAAAGCAGAGTTTAGTTCCTCTTTAAGGCTAGGTTCACACTTTTGCGACCTGTGTCCTGCTTTCATTTCAATGGGCTGCCCTAACCAGAGTAACGCGAGTAAAGAAGTCCTGGACACTTTTTAAAAAAAAATAAGCTTCAGCACCATGCAGTTTTATGCAAAAACATGGATGTTTTGCTGATGCACGAGGGTGGAATTAAGAATCAACGGCACCTCCGCACGTCTGCTAAAGAGTATCGCGTTTTGCCTGCATTGCCGACCTCCACAAGTGTGAACCTATTCTAAATAGGCAAAGCATATCTAAACTTAGGAACAAAAATATACTTTAGGCTAGGTTCCCATCTGTGCAGGTGGTTCCCGCTGTGGGTCCGCACCTGTTCTTGCAGCCACAATCACCCGCCCAGGAAAAAAAAAAAAACACGCATTATTCCTAATGGCATGCCTCACAGACCAGAAATCGCACCGGACTGCACTTGCCGTTCCTGACCGGGCTGCAATTTCTAAAATGCTGCAGGGACCTTTTCCTTGCGTTTCAAGAGGCAGGGCAGGCCATTCAAATGCATGGGCTGCCACATCCGTGCAAAATGCAGCTTGCAGAGCTGCATATTGTGTGAACCTAGCCTTATGCAAAATACCAGTCCTTAGAAGCGGTCACTACATTCGTTTTCTTGTTTTAGGCTTTTATCCCCCTGCCAGCTAAGACAATACCTGTCCTAGGGTGGCAACATTTTGTCTACGTCTGGATAAATTATATTTGCTAGTCATGTTCCTCCTGCTCACAACGAGAAAGGGATCTAAACTAGGGTTGTCCGATACCACTTTTTTAGGACCGAGTACAAGTACCGATACTTGTTTCCAAGTACTCGCCGATACTGATTACCGATACTTTTTTTTTTAATGTCATGTGACAGTTTGACAGATGGACACAGATAGGTGGCTGGCACTGACTGGTGACTGGCGCTGATAGTCACAGACAGGTGGCACAGACAGGTGGCTGGCACTGACTGGCGCTGATGGGCACAGACAGGTGGCTGGTGCTGATGGGCAAAGACAGGTGGCTGGTGCTGATGGGCAAAGACAGGTGGCACAGACAGGTGGCTGGCGCTGATGGGCACAGACAGGTGGCACAAACAGGTGGCTGGCACTGACTGGGGACTGGCGCTGATGGGCACAGACAGGTGGCACAGACAGGTGGCTGGCACTGACTGGTGCTGACAGGTGGCACTGATAGTGCTACCAGTGCCATCTATCAGTGCCCACAAGTGCCACCTATCAGGTGGCACTGATAGGTGGCACTTGTGGGCACTGATAGATGGCACCGATAGGTGGCTGGCACTGAAATGCTGCAAAAAATGACACAGGATTTATTAAAAAAAAAACTGCAAAAAGCTGCACCGCCCATCTTGGTACACCCTGCACTCGGCTGGAGTAAGCAGCAGCAGACATCTTGTTACACCCAGCCCATATAGCTCGGGCTGGGTGTAACAAGATGTCTGCTGCTGCTTACTGCAGCCAAGTGCAGGGTGTACCAAGATGGGCGTCGGGACGTTCAGCCGCTGACGGCGACCGAATGTGACAGCACCGGTCACCGATCCCGATGCGGCTGTGCCCTACACCCCTGCCAGCTTACTAGGTGAGGGACTCGCTTTCTGCCCGCCAAATTTGTCCACCGACTGTGCCCGCCCTCTCCAGCCAGACTCTGCCCACACTTTCCTTCCATAGACTCTGCCCGCCCACTCTCCAGCCAGACTCCGCCCGCACTTCCCCGCCCTCTCCAGCCACACTACACTAGAAAAAAAAAAAGCATTGGGTGAAGCATTGGGAGCATTTGCGCGAGTACAAGTACTCGCGCAAATGCTCGGTATCGGGACAACCCTACTCTAAACATCAGGCTCTGATCATTGTTCCAAAGGAGCCAGAAGGGGTTGATGAATATGGCTGGATAAGAATAATGCTTGTCCTGTTAGGTAGCACCTCCTCTGAAAACAAGAACTCCTCAAACTCCTCTCAACTGCAAGACAACATGAAGACTTGTCTGAAGTCGACTATTCCAAACTATTATTCCAAACTATTCAAGTTATTTTGGCAAAATGTTCTCCTCCTCCAAAAGGTTGTTCCCATAGTGGCAAATTAGATTTTTTCTACCCAACATTAGATGAAATCTGACTGATGACTACGGGCAACAAATCCACTGTCATTTAAATAAAATTTTCTCCAAATGTGTTCTATAACTAACCACTACGTATGAGAGTTACCACTAAGGGCATGCATTTCTTTCTAAATACATGTGACTTTTACATGCAGTGGAGGAGATGTGCATCTGCTGTACGGAAAATAAAAGATTAACTTACAAGTAAAAGGTCTTTTATGGCATTCTCAGGAAAGCAGAGCTCCAATATATCACACTCCGAGGCAGCAATCCATTGTAATATTGTTCTGAACTGTGATTCTACTGTATTTGGTCCCATATCAAGATTTCTAATCAGCAGAATCTTGCACCGTTTTTCAACAACTGAAAAAAGAAAATATGGCTTATAGGTATTAAAAGAAAGAAAACGGGCACTGTATTTAATCTTACGATTGAACAATTGCAATGAAACTTGCTCATGGGTAAATAAATATCCCTACAAAGATGCATTTTTTTTATTTGCAATGTCACTGTTCTCTAAAAGTGACAATTTTATTGTATTCACATTCTACATTCAAGCTGAACACAGACTGTAATACAAGTGTAGCACAGATGAGCAGACAGAGAATCTTGTGCATACAAATGTGCATGTTCTTACATGGCCAAAAAAAATAGGATTTTTTACTCACCGTAAAATCCTTTTCTCTGAGTCCATGGACCGACACAGCTTCTCTATTGACAAAGTGGGTATTATCCGTTAATTAGGAGTGACTAGGCAGAAAAACGTGTAAAAAGTGTTGCATCACACCTTCTACAGTACCGCCCAGGGGGCGGACCCTCTGGTATAACCTCTCAGTCTGCATCTCGCAGATCAGTTCGTCAAAAAGCAGTACAAACTTAAAAGGAGGGGTGGGTGCTGTGTCGGTCCATGGACTCAGAGAAAAGGATTTTACGGTGAGTAAAAAATCCTATTTACTCTTTCGTCCATGGACCGACACAGCTTCTCTATTGACAAAGTGGGACGTCCCAAAGCAGTGTCAGAGAAAAAACGAGGGGTGGTAACAGCATAAAAATAAACTTCACCCCAAAACACAAAACAGCACTCCTCCAACGGAGGAGCTGCAACTCTAAACAGCCGCTTGCAAAACCTTGCGGCCGAAAGAGGCATCCGAAGATGCACCTACATCAACTTTGTAGAATTTTGTGAAAGTGTGAGAATTGGGAAACAGACGCTTGATGTCAGAAAGCCCAAGAGGCACCTATTGCCCTGGTCGAATGCGCCATGACAGGAAAGGGGGGCGCTTGACCCTTTAAGGCGTAAGCCTGGATTACTATCTGTCGGATCCACCGATGAGATGGTGGCCGATGAGACTGCTTGGCCCTTCTTGGGACCAGCCACCGAAACAAACAGTGAGTCTGACTTCCGGAACAGGGAAGTAGCAAATAAGTATACTCTCAAAGCTCGGACAACGTCCAAGGAATGCAACGCCGACTCCTTAGGATTCGAGGGATGAGGACACAAGGATGGAAGTACAATGTCTTTGTTGAGATGAAAAGCCGAAACGACCTTCGGAAGAAAGGAAGGCTGCGGCCGCAGCACCACCTTATCCTTGTGGGAAACCAAATAGGGAGCCTTGCAGGACAAGGCTGCCAGCTCAGAGACTCGTCTAACTGACGTAGCAGCCACCAAAAAGACCACTTTCTGAGAAAGTGTCAACAGGGGAATATCTCTAATATTCTCAAATGGTGCCTTCTGAAGCACCGAGAGTACCAGGTTCAAGTCCCACGGAGGTAGTGGGGGACGGACCGGAGGGGCCACATGTCGAACCCCCTGCACAAAAGAGTCGCCAGGGGTCGCTGAAAAAAGACAGCCAGGGCAGATATCTGTCCCTTAATCGTACTTAGGGCAAGCCTTTGGTCCACCCCATGCTGTAAAAACAGCAGGATTCTGGAAACAAAATGGGTACGCGGATGCCATTTCATCTCCTCACACATGGAGATGTAGGCCTTCCAAGTGTGGTGATAAACCTTCCTAGAGGACGGTTTCCGAGCACTTCTCATCGTAGAGATTACTGAATCTGACAGGCCCCGGTCTCTCAGTACCTGGTTCTCAACAGCCATGCCGTTAAAGCCAATGACTGTAAAGCAGGATGGAGTATGGGACCTTGCGATAGCAGGTCCTTCTGTAGTGGTAGGCGCCAGGGGACGTCTGCTACCAGACGTACTAGATCGGCGTACCAAGGACGCTGAGGCCAATCTGGAGCAATTAGAATCATTGGAATTCCCTCTGCCTCCACTCTGCGGAGCAGAAGAGGAAGAAGCCTTAAGGGAGGGAAGGCATAGATTAGCCGATACTGACCCCACGATGCCACCAACGCGTCCGTTGAGTCTGCCCACGGGTCTCTTGACCGGGCCACAAACCTCAATACCTTCCGATTCAGTCGGGAAGCCAGAAGATCTACGTCTGGTGTGCCCCATCTTTGGCAGAGGAGTTGGAACACCTCCGGGTGTAAGGACCATTCTCCCTGGTCCAGCATCTGGCGGCTCAGGTAGTCCGCCTGACAGTTTTCCACACCCGGAATGTACACGGCCGACAGTGCCGGTACGCTCCTCTCTGCCCACTTCAGGATGCGAGCGACCTCCGATGCTGCAGCTGAGCTTCTTGTTCCTCCTTGATGATTGACATATGCCACTGCTGTGGCGTTGTCTGACTGGATCCTGACTGGACGCCCTTGCAGCCTCTGAGACCATATGAAGAGGCACAGCCTGATCGCCCGGATTTCCAGGACATTGATCGTCAGGAGGGCTTCCTCTGGGGTCCAGTGACCTTGTGCCGACTGAACACCCCAGACTCCCCCCCAACCTGTAAGGCTGGCGTCCGTCGTTATTACTATCCAGTAAACCGGAAGAAATTACTTCCTGGCCATTACAGCCGGTGCTGTAAGCCACCATACCAGGGATCTCCTGACTAGGTGGCTCACTCGGATTCGATAATCCAGAGATGAAGGGCATCTGTTCCACCTGGACAGAACTTCCTTCTGTAACACTCGAGTGTGGTATTGAGCATATGGGACCACCTCGAAGGAGGCTACCATGAGGCCCAACACTCGCATGCCAAAACGGAGTGACGACCAATTCCTGGAAGTCGGCTGTCGTACTGCAGCCTCAAAGGGTCTGCAACTTCTCCTTTGCCTCTGAGGAATCCAGAAATCAACCCCAGGTACACTAGGCGTTGAGTGGGCACCATACTGACCTTTGCGTGTTTAGTATCCAACCACAGTCTCGAAGAGTCTGACAGGTAATGGACATGCTTTCCTCTAAATTCTGAGCTTGAAGGCGCCTTCAGTAGAAGGTCGTCCAAGTAGCCCATGATAGCGATACCCCGCTGTCTTAGAAGTGCCAGAATCGGAGCGAGCACCTTGGTGAACGTCCTGGGTGCTGAGGCAAGGCCAAACGGGAGGGCCACAAACTGGTAGTGGTTCTTCCCGACAGCAAATCACAGAGACTTCTGGTGTCTGGAGTATATGGGGACATGCAGGTATGCGTCCTTGATGTCCAAGGAGGCCAGAAAGTCCCCCGGATGGAGAGCCGTGACTACAGATCGAACCGACTCCATCCGAAATCTTTGTACTTTCACAAAGCAATTGAGGGCTCCGAGATCCAAGATTGGACAAACCCCTTTCTTCTTCGGCACAATAAACAGATTTGAGTAAAAACCCTGACCCCGTTCCTGTTCTGGAACTGGAATAACTACCTTGAGTTCCAGTAGACCCTGGACCGCCCCATACAGGGCCTCCCGACTGGTCGGTAGTAGCTGGAGATTGGAGGTGATGAATCTGTCAAGAGAGAAACTCTATCTTGTAGCCTGAGGAGATTACTTTGCAAACCCACCTGTCGGAGACTAGAGCTGTCCACTAAATCGCAAATTTGCGAAGACGCCCCCCCACCCGAGAGCTGGGTGGGGGCGGACCTTCATGCGGACGCAGATTTGTCCGCAGGCTTGTTGGGTATGCAGGACCAAGGACGCCTTTGTCCTTGGGCAGGCGCTTTATCGGCCTGGGGTCTTTTCCCTGTCGCCCTAGGGGGACGAAAAAAACGCTTG
Organism: Rana muscosa; assembly: GCA_029206835.1. Classification (NCBI taxonomy): domain Eukaryota; kingdom Metazoa; phylum Chordata; class Amphibia; order Anura; family Ranidae; genus Rana; species Rana muscosa. Next base: position 824,593,082 of record CM055117.1, on the reverse strand, counting down.
CGTGCAGTAAAGGAGGGCCCTTGCCCTTGGCGTGGCCCCTTACCCTTGCTAATTTGGGGAAGCAAAGTGCTTTTACCTCCTGTGGCATCCTTGATGATGTCATCCAGAGAAGCCCCAAAAAGTCTGTCGCCCTTAAAAGGCAGATTCAACAGGGCTTTCTTGAAAGTCTGGACAGCCAGATCAGGCGGCGTATTGCTACTGCAAAAACTGAAGCTTTAGACAGCAGGGGAATAGTATCCATGTCTGACTCGCAGACAAACCTAAGGCCCTGGACCAACTGGTCGGCCAATGTTATCTCATCAGGAGGAGCATCTCGCTCCTTAACCCCTGAAGTAGCAATCTTGCCCATTCAGTAAGTGTCTGAGACACTAGGGCCCCCGCCAATGCCGGGAGTACTGCCGAGCCTACCACTGAGTATAGGTAGCAAGCGAGTGCTTCAGCCTTCTCATCCACAGGGTCCTTGAAAACAGGAGCCCCTTCTACAGGAATTGTGGTGGCTCTATTAAGTCTGGACACCGGAGGGTCCACTATAGGGGGAGAGGTCCATTTCTTCAGAAAACTCTCCTCAAAGGGGTACCGTACCGCAAACCTTTTTGGGGCTGTAAAGACCCTCAGTGGGTTCTCCCATTCCTTGTATAAGAGTTTATCAAAAGACACACAAGGGAACACCTTAGCAGTGCGGGCAGGTCTATGAAACCCAGGTGGACCAGAGTCTCTGCTGCTTCTGCAGTATTTTCCAACTTTAGCGTATCCCGCACTGCAGTAATAAGGTCAGATACCAATGCCGTCTTGCGTACTGACCTGGACTTGGAGTGCTCCTCACTGTCCGGTCACGGTCTGCAGTCTCTGATGCGTCAGAATCTGGGCCCTGAGCCGTAGCTGGACCTGGTTCTGCATCAGAATTATCCCCAGAAGCTTGCAGGGGACGGGGCGTTTACTACCCCCTGTATTCCCGTGTGCTGCTTCCACCCTGGCAGCAAACGCCTCTAGGATTGCCGTCATAGCGTTCATAGACACCTCAGGGGCACCAGTTGCTAAATCTGGTGTTTCAGGGGAGAAGACATCTGGCTCAGATGCCATGCTTACCACACGCTGACTCCCACAGGGCTCCAGGCAAGATAGCAATAGGCCACCCTCCTGCGCTGCAGAGATGCTGGGTTACACAGAGGACTGACCACCCTGGACCGGTACTGCTATGCTGCCGTGTGCTGCGCCTGTGATGCTGTCCCACTGCTGCTGTGTCAGTCTGCTTCTTTTATCAGTACTTCCTGTGTGAATTTTCGCGCCAGTGTAATGCACCCAAGAGGCCGGAGGCTCTCGCAAAATGGTTGCCAAAAACGTCTGTATGGAAGATAATGTGGGCTCTAAGAAAATGGCCGCCGAGCCAAAGATAGAGGTCAAGCAGCTGTAGCCCACAAAAAGATAGCCGCCGAACGGCAATATATACATACAGGGTGGACAAACATGGCCGCCGATCAGCTGATAGGGGCCAGTGGGTGTGGCCGAACCACAGGAAGATGGCCGCCGGGCAGTCACAAGAGGCCGAACTCGGCATGGACCCCCCAAAAATGGCCGCCGACAGCATGGAGGAGGAAGAAGCACATACAGGTAAGCAGAAATGACATTTCTTTAAATGTTAGTTACAGCCAGCCCCGCTCCAGTGGAACGCCTTAGGTGACCCCCAGCACCCAGCAACCTTTAGCTAGAAGCCCAGGGAGGAGGGAAAGGCAGGGAGAGAGGGAAGAAAGGGGCCACAACCACTTACTTGGTCTCTCCAGGAATGTCCAGCTAAATCCCCCAGCCGAGGCAGGGGAGTTTTACTTACCTATCCTGCATGTATTATGCTGGAAGACATTCCAAACAGATCATCGTCCGCGCACGGAAGGTGACTGTTGGCCAGGCATGCTGTGATTGGACCCTAAAGGGACGATCATATGTATGCCCTGGAGCGTGACGCTCACCGGACAGGCTGCTGAGACTCGGCCGTAAGGTCAGCCGAAGCTGAGCGGTCCAATGCAAGCCTTGGAGCGTAAGCTCACCGGCCAGGCTGCTGCGACTCGGCCGTAAGGTCAGCCGAAGCCGAGCGGTCCGATGCAGGCCCTGGAGCGTAGGCTCACCGGCCACCCGTGGAGCGACGGGCATGTCGTGGAAAACCCAGCGCGTAGCTAGGGTCGGCACACGCTCGATGGCCGAAACTGGGGAGACTACAAGGATCGAGGATCCAGCCTGTTACCCAGTCGGCAGTTGATCGAAGATCGCAGGAAACAACAAATGTAGCAAAAAAAATATCTTTTTTCCCCCGGACCAATGGGCCCGAAGGGAGCCATGTCCTACTCCTTGCTAGACAGAAAAAAAAACTGGTCTGCGAGATACAGACTGAGAGGTTATACCAGAGGGTCCGCCCCCTGGGCGGTACTGTAGAAGGTGTGATGCAACACTTTTTACAAGTTTTTCTGCCTAGTCACTCCTAATTAACGGATAATACCCACTTTGTCAACAGAGAAGCTGTGTCGGTCCATGGACGAAAGAGTAAATGTGTTTCTGCAATTGCTTCCTAGTGCACCCATGCTGCAAAGTGCAAAGCTGAACTTTAGCCATCTGAAAAACACAGCTGGGCTAGCATTTCTTTTTTTTTTTGAAAAATGCCATCTTCATTTTTTTTCCCCTTTAACCCTTTCATGACTAAGCCTATTTTTGACATTTGGTGTTTACAAGTTAAAATCCGTATTTTTTGATAGAAAATTACTTAGAACCCCCAAACACTATATATATTTTTTTTTCAGCAGAGAATCTAGAGAATAAAATGGCGATTGTTGCAATATTGTATGTCACATGGTATTTGTGTAGCAGTGTTTTAAACGCAACTTTTTGGGGAAAAATACACTTTCAGGAGATAAAAAAAAATATGAAAAAGTAAAGTTAGCCCAATTTTTTTGGATAATGTGAAAGATAATGTTACGCCGAGTAAATGGATTCCAAACATGTCACGCTTTATAATTGCACGCACTCGTGGAATGGCGACAAACTACGGTACCTAAAAATCTCCATAGGCAACGCATTAAAACATTTTAACGGTTACCGGGTTAGAGTTACAGAGGAGGTCTAGTGCTAGACCTTTTCTCTCGCTCTGACGATCGCGACGATACCTCACATGTGTGATTTGAACATTGTTTACATATGCGGGCGTGACTTCCGTATGCATTTTCTTTGATGTAAACATCCCTTGTGACAGTAATAGGTGGTGACAGGTACTCTTTATGGAGGGATCAGGGGTCTAAAAGACCCCAAATCCCTCCTTTACACTTCAAAGTATTCAGATTGCCAAAAACAGCAATTCTGAATACTGTATCTTTTTTTAAATCTGGCACCATTTGCAGCCGAGTAACTCAGAAGTGACGTTGTGACGTCGCTTCCGTGGTTTACATTCAGGACACTGGAATGAAGCCGTTTATGCGTCGGAAGTGCCGGATCGCGGATCGGGTCTCCCGGTGGGACGAGAGGCTCGATCAGAGCAGCGGGAGGTGGCGGGGATGTCCCCTCCCGCTCCTCCGGGATAACAACCGAGCGGCTTTTAGCCGCATCGGTTGTTATGCCTGGATAGCCAATCGCCCGCTCTAAACAACGGCAGCTTCAGGCATCATCCCGGTATAAGCCCCGAAAGCCGAGGACGCATATGTGCGTACGCTCAGCGGCAAGGGGTTAACTAGCAGTTTTTGTTTTACAATTGGCTCTTATCAAGCTGTCCAGCTGCAGATTGGTTATCTAGGCACTGATCTAGAGGAGGGATCCAGTAAAAACATGCTTCATCCACTAACACGCACTACATGCTCTGTAAATATAATCAGATGTGGGGTGTGCTGTGGCTGGACTGGTCTAGAACTAGCTTTACATCTAGGTATCTCTTGCCCAGCCTGTGGTCTAAACGAGAGAAATCCAATAAGATTTCTCCATCCACACTAAACAGAATCTTCCTGGGTGGTCATTGTATTAAAGTGGTTGTAAACCCTTTACAACCACTTTAAAACTACAGGCAAGCCTTTAATTAGGCTTACCTGTAGCTGCACTGGATATCTCCTAAACCTGCACGGTTTAGGAGATATCCCTGTATTTGCATGTGCCGACGTCATGCGGCACATGTGCACTTAAGCCAACTGAAGCAATGGCACGTACGTGTCGTTGCTTCAGTTGTACTGTGCCATCATCGCGGGAGTGACGTCATCGCGGCTCCGGCCAATCACAGCGCCGGAGCCGCGATACCCGGAAGCAAGCCCCGGGCGACATGTCGGCGGCCAGAGGGGGAGACGAGGACAGCTACGGGGGCTTCGATGTGAGGCAAGTAATTCATATAGAGCTAGTATGCTATGCATACTAGCACATTATGCCTTCGTCTTGCAGGTTCTTTTTTTCCCCTTATTTTTCTTTGGGTTTACTTCCTCTTTAACAGTTTCCCGTCCATCGTACGTATCTTTGCATCCTCAGACAGAAGTGGCGATACTAGCATCATGACTACAGCTGCAGCCATGGTCCTGGTCTCAAGATTTGCAGCCACAAATTGGCTTTCCTGTAGAAGTGATCAAACTGCTCTACAGCTGCTCAATGATGCCCACGCAATGTGGAAGGGCCCCCCCTCCCGGGAGTTCAAACTGTGGGGCCAGCTGAACACAGACTTAAAGCAGGTACATCTGTACTCTCCCCCTCCTCTGTGATAAATGAAACCAGAAGCAGCAAAGGATTTAATTGTTACCGGCTTGTAAAGCATCTGATCAAACCAATCTCAATTTGATCAGATGTCTTTAAAGGGCAGAGGAGGTATCAGGGGTCAATAGACCCAGGATATCTTCCTAAAGAAGATAGGGGCTGTTCATGTTAATCCAAAAGAAAATTAAACAGTGTAAAAAATACATTTAAATAAAATTAAAAATGTTTAAAAGCCCTCCCACGAATATGCGAATGCATATGTAGGTCTTGCACGCATATGTAAGGTGAGAGCATTATTCTAGCACTAGACCATTTGACTCTAAACTTGTAAAGGCTTTTAAAGTGTTGCCTATGGAGATTTTTAGTAGCTTACTAGATACAGTAGCTTGTTGTCATTTCAAAGGCATGCACAATTTTAAAGTGCGACATGTTGGGTAACCATTTATTCAGTGTAACATCATAATCTTTTATATTTTACTAGTATATTGTGTTTATGTGCAATAAAATTCATTAACCACTTGACCTCCAGAAGATTTAACCTCCTTCATGACCAGACCTTTTTGGCGATACGGCACTTTAACTGACAATTGCGTGGTTGTGAGACGCTGTACCCAAATAAAATTTACGTAATTTTTTTCCAACAAATAGAACTTTGCATTTGGCGGTGTTTGATCACCACTGCGTTTATTTTTTGTGTTGTAAACAAAAAGAGACTGACTTTTGAAAAAAACAAAAAAACACACTAATTTTTATTTAGGCCAATATGTATTGTGCTACATGTGTTTGGTAAAAAAAAAATCCCAATAAGTGTATATAGATTGTTTTACCCGAATAGTATAGCTACAAACTATGGGATAAATTTATGAAATTATTTTTATACTAGTAATGTTGGCAATCAGTGACTTATAGCAGGACTGCGATATTGTGGTGGACTATCAGACACTGACACTTTGCGGGAACCAGTGACACTAATACAGTGATCAGTGCTAAAAATATGCACGGTTACTGTAACACTGGCTGGGAAGGGGTTAAACATCTAGGGTCATCAAAGGGTTAACTGTGTGCCTAGCCAGTGTTTTTGTGTACACTGCTTTTACTAGGCGAATAAATTATTTCTAGTCCATGCTTTGCAGACACCGGATCGGTCCCTTCCCCATCAGAACCAAGATAGGCCTTGTTTGCATAGGGTTCCAAGTAATTTTCTAGCAAAAATGCAAATTTTTACATGTATAATATGATAAAATGACAGAAATAGCCTGCACAGCAAGTGGTTAAAAAGCTGGTACTCGCATCTCTCAGAATACTTGAATATTGCATCTGATTGGAGTAGACTGTTTGGCCGACAATTCTCCACTGACCTCCTTTAATAAAACAACTGAAAAATCAACTTGTCAAGCTGGGTGGTACCATCAGGGCACCCACAAATCACATTTCAGCAGATTCAGCAGGGATCGGCTTAAAGGATATGTAAAAGTTTGTTTTACAAAACAAAAATCAAACATGTCATACTTGCCTCCTCTGTGCAGTTGGTTTTGCACAGAGTGGTCCCGATCCTCCTCTTCTGGGGTCCCTTAGCGGCGCTCCTGGCTCCCCCACTTCTCAAGTGCCCCAGAGAGCCGTTTCCCTTCAGGGAACTCATGCGGGCACGCTCCCATGTCCTGCTGTGCTGCTTCCATCGACACAGACAGCAGGACTCGCCCCCCCTGCATTATTGCATTTGATTGACAGCAGTGGGAGCCAATAGCTGCGCTGCTATCAATCTATTCCATCAGGACCTGACACACCGGCTGGAGCTGGTGTTCTTGTCCCAGTCACTGGAAAGACCAGGTAAGTAAAAGGGGGGCTGCTATATCACAGGAGGTTTTTCACCTTAATGCATAGAATGTATTAAGGTAAAAAAACCTTGCAGGTTTACAGCCCCTTTAAATTCGTACCATCTATTGCAGTGCTGTCCTGGATGGGCTGTCAACAGGAAAATCTGTAGGAAAATTTTAAATACAAAAGCTTGGAATTTTAGTATGCCTCTTGCACACAGGTGGCTGAGCTTGTTTATTGTAAAGGCCAGGGTCTTTTTCCTGCCAGGGAAGCCAAGGTGCAGTATATTTAGCCGTCCATAGACATGAATGGCTGTGCTCTATTGTAGTTTGGTATCAAACACGAGCAGAGCGTGTAGGCATTTGCAAAAATGTGAACGTTTCTATTTTATGCATATGCCCATACTCTATACTCATACTTTGCATTTATGTTGAACAGGCTCAGCTGCCTATGTGGAAGAGCCCTAACAAATATTTTTCACACAAAAATTGTGCCTCAGAAATATAAAATAACTTTATTGCAGGGGCTACAGTTCAGCTTTGAAGTGGACATGAAAGAAGGAATATACAATTTTGTGTGAATTTAATCAGGCAAATTACCTCTAAAGGGCTCCTGTGTGATAGTAATTGGATTTAGCACTTTTTTAGACTATGTGACTGACAAGCCTGATAAAGTAATGAAAAACTTCCTTTACCTGCACTGACGGTGCCAAATCATTCTTTGTGCCCTGCAAACTCCCCTCTCCCAGACACTGCAGTTCACAGTGCAGAGGCATTGATGCCACACCATTACAATAAGTTGCATTAGGTGAACCTCACTGGTAAGATCAACAGGTATGGAAATTTGCTGGGAGGCCAACAGAAAACTGTTGCAAAAGGTGTTAAATAATTAAGTGCTGCAGAACATTTTTTTAATGAGGAGGACATTTTTCTACTTCAACACAATATACACTGTATTCTCAAAAGTATTGAGACACCTGCCTTTACACGCACATGAACTTTAATGGCATCCCAGTCTTAGTCTGTAGGGTTCAATATTGAGTTGGCCCACCCTTTGCAGCCATAAGAGCTTCAACTCTTTGGGAAGGCTGTCCACAAGGTTTAGGAGCGTTTGACCATTCTTCCAGAAGCACATTTGTGAGGTCAGGCACTGACGTAGATGGAAAGGCCTGACTTGCAGTCTCTGTTCTAATTCATCCCAAAGGTGTTCCATCAGGTTAAGGTCAGGAACTCTGTGCAGGCCAGTGAAGTTCCTCCACCCCAAACTAGCTCATCCATGTCTTTATGGACCTTGTTTGTGCACTGGTGCGCAGTCATGTTGAAACAGGAAGGGGCCATCTGCAAACTGTTCCCACAAAGTTGGGAGCATGAAATTGTCCAAAATGTCTTGGTATGCCGACGCCTTAACGTGATTGTAAAGTCATGTTTTAAAAAAACAAACATGTTATACTTACCTCCTCTTTGTTGCAGTGGATTTGCACAGGGCAGCCTGGAGCCTCCTCTTCTCTGGTCCCTCTTCTCTGGCACTCCTGGCCCTTCCCTCCTGTTGAGTGCCCCCACAGCAAGCAGCTTGCTATGGGGGCACCCGAGCAGCAGCTCCAGGTGTCCAATTAGACACAAAGCTGCTGCGCGTCCCTGCCCCTTCTCTCCCGAATGGCTAACTGACTTTGATAGACAGCCGTGGGAGCCAATGGCGCCGCTGCTGTGTCTCAGCCAATCAGGTGGGAGAGTCTGGTGGACATCGCTGGACAGAGATGGAGCTCAGGTAAGAATTAGGGGGGCTGCTGCACACAGACGGCTTTATATCTTAATGCATAGAATGCATGAAGATAAAAAACCTTCTGCCTTTACAACTCCTTTAAGAGTTCCCTTCACTGGAACTAGAGGCCAAGCCCAAGCCCTGAGAAACAACCCCACACTATAATCCCCCCTCCACTATAAGATTTGGACCAGTGCACAAACATACCTCCCAACTTTTTGAGATTGGAATGAGGGACACCTATCGGCAAAAGTATGCAGGCATAGGACACACCCCTTGCCACGCCCCCTTATAGAACAATTGTACAAAAAAAACAAAATTGGTTAAACCCACAAGTGCTTTTTTTTTTACCACTACTATTCCTTTATATTAGCTTTTGGAATTTACAAATGCAGCAATTTAGAAATCGGATGAAAGGTTTAGCACTGGGAAACATATTTTGATAGATAAAAAGTGAATTTTATATACAATCTCTATGAGGGACAAATGAGGAGGAATGAGGAACAGAGGGACATTGCTCCAAATCAGGGCAGTCCCTCGAAATCAGGTACAGTCGGGAGCTATGCACAGAGCAAGGTATTCAGAGAGGCCTATCCTACCCCCACTAACAACTGTAAATTAATTTTCTCCATCAGCCCATCCCCCACAGTTATTCAATTTGTATCTCTTGGCCCTCCCTCTTAGATTGTAAAAGCTCTATCGAGCAGGGCCCTCTGTTTCCTACTGTATTAAATTGTATTGTAAACTGTCTGCCCTTATGTTGTAAAGCACTGCATAATCTGTTGGCGCTATATAAATCCTGTATAATAATAGTTTAGAAGATGCAAAAGGAGCATTTTTTTTGGTTAATCTAATTTTAAAAGAAGTAAAATCAACTTCACTCTGCACAACCTTCCATAAAAAAAAAAAAAAAAAACGAATTTAAAAGGAAAGAAAAAAAAAAACAAACATACCATATTTATCGGCATATAACACGCACTTTTTTACCCTGAAAATAGAGGGTAAACCGTGCCTGCATCTTATACACCAATATCATTTTTTTTTACCATCAGGGGGCAGGGGCCTGTCCCAGCGCTGGGAGTGCAGGGGGGGGGTCTTTATAATGAAAGTGGGCTGTGTTGTGGTGCAGGGGGGACTGTGTTGTGGTGCAGGGGTGTACTATGCAGGGCGTCCGTCCGTGTAGTTTTTTTTCCTGAAACTTCCCTCTTACAGTTAAGGTGCGTGTTATATGTGGATAAATACGGTACTTAACCACTTCGCATCCAAGGATGTCCATGGACGTCCTGGACTTTGAGCCGGGATATCTGAATGATCCCTCCAGCTACAGGCATCATTCAGATATCGTTTTTTAGAGCCGGCGATTCTGTGTACCGTAAGAATCATCATAGCGGCTGTTCCGCCGCTTGATCGTTCTTACAGGCGGCGAGAGGGGACGCCCCCCTCACGCCGGCGCTTCTACCGACTCACCTGTGCAATCGGTGACAGGATCCGCCGGCCCCGGCTTCTTACCATAGAGATTTCCGGCGGACCAGATGGTCGCCGGAGTCTCTATGATCGTTCGGAGGCCGGGCGCGATGTTATGACATCACGCCCGGCCTCTGCATTCAAAAAAACGGCGCCGCTTCGGCTAGGAAGCGGTGATCGTTTTTTTTTTTTTTTTATTTCAGGCTTCCCAGCCTAGAGGTGAGATGTGGGGTCTAATTGACCCCATATCTCACTGTTAAGAGGACCTGTCATGCTTATTCCTATCACAAGGGATGTGTACATTCCTTGTAATAGGAATAAAAGTGATAATTTTTTTATTTTATTTTTTTAAAGTGTCAAAGTAACATTTTTAAAGTAAAATTAACAATAAATAAAAAAAGAAAAAAATGTAAAGTGCCCCTGTCCCCGGTAGCTCGTACGCAGAAGCGAACGCATACGCAAGTCCCGCGCACATATGAAAACGGTGTTCAGAACACACATGTGAGGTATCGCAGCGAACGTTAGAGCGAGAGCAATAATTCTAGCCCTAGACCTCCTCTGTAACTCAAAACATGTGACCAGTAAAAAAAATTAAAGCGTCGCCCATGAGGATGTTTAAGTACCGAAGTTTGGCGCCATTCCACGAGCGTGTGCAATTTTGAAGGGTGACATGTTAGGTATCTATTTACTCGGCGTAACTTCATCTTTCACATTATGCAAAAAAATTGAGCTAACGTTAATATTTTAATATTTTTTAATTCATGAAACCGTTTTTTTCCCCAAAAAATGCGTTTGAAAAATTATTGCGCAAATACCCTGCGAGATAAAAAGTTGCAATGACCGCCATTGTATTCTCTAGGGTCTTTGCTAAAAAAAACATATATAGTGTTTGGGGGTTATATTTAATTTTCTAGCAAAAAAATGAGGATTTTTACATGTAGGAGCGAAGTGTCAGAATTGGCCCGGATGCGAAGTGGTTAATAGACCATAGGGTCCAGCGCTTTCCTGCTTGAAGCAAACGTTCTCCCTTTTTACACCCACGATATGATATATTGTACTCCGTGTTCAAGATATCAGCAATGTGCATTTGTGACTGCCGCTGGTCATCAACCACCTACATTAGGTATTGAAATCTACTGGCCATTTCTATTACACAGCACTTTTTCACAATGCCTTCCACCATTACCGAATAAATCATCGATTCCTCTTCCAAAAATAATCAATCTCATTCATAATGAAAAAGTGCTCAAAAATAATACAGTCCTCTAATCTAGTAAATAAGTTTTTGTTTTGGCAAGAGCACTTTGCATTGGATGAATGGGACTGGTTATTCACTAGAGAACTGTATCATTTACTATTTTTGAGCACTTTATCACCATGTTGTGAGTCTGCAACGTTTACAGAACCTAGCAAAGACCTCTGAGGCATGTCTGTGCATGCTCCAGATCCCCCAAACCTGCACAGACACATCATGGGTCTCTGTGGGTATTTTTTTTTTTATATATTCTTTATTTTATCAAAAATTATCATACACAAAGTATTAAAACATTTTCCCTACTCAATAGGGATATACATTAACAAATTTTATTTTCAGACCTTTATCTGCCCTCTCCACCCCATTCTTAGGCCCTTCTTTCTCCTCTTCTCTAAATAATCCTAATCGCACTATATTTCTTTGTTAATTTAAACTTTTTACACTTTTCCCATCTCTTAATGAATCCCCCTCTAGTATCCTCCTGGCTCTGTCTTAGATATTCCATGTTATATATCGCTTCTATTTTGTCAAACTACTCTCTAATTTTTGGGCTCTCTACTTCCTTCCATTTCCTCTGTATCAAGCTTTTTGCAGCGTTCATCATATGTACAATCATTGAGTTTCTATATTCTTTTGTCGGAATATCTACCCCATGAAACAAACATGTCCATAGTTCCACAGGTATATCTATATTAGCAATTTCCTTGATATAACTCAGTATTTCCTTCCAGTACATTCTAATTTTGGGGCACCCCCACCATATATGGGCCATGGTTCCCGTTTGTTTACAGCCCTGCCAACACTCCGTTGGTTGTCCCTATTTGAAATTTCCCTAGTGTTTCTGGAGTTCTATACCACGGGTTACGCACTTATAGTTCATTTCCATCATCCCATTGTTTACCGATGATCCATCTACTAGTTTCAGGATTTTTCCTACTTCTTGGTTCCTTCCTCGTTTCCCCAATTCCCTCTCCCAATTTTTTATAAATGTCGGAATTTCCAGCTCTTCCACTTCTATCAAAGTGTTATATATCCTAGATATATTCCCACTTGTTTTTTCGATGGTACATAAATCGCTCTATCAATGCAAGTGCTTCTCCTTCTCTTATTGGGTGAGGAAGTGCTGCTATTAAGTGTTTGAGCTGAAAATACCTCCATTCATTAATCTCCAGCACATCTTTTTTTTTTTTTTTTATTCTTGTAAAGTGCACATTTTCCCCCCTTGTATTATATCACGTAGCTGTGCATTTTCTTTTTTAATTCAATTCCTTCCTATCAAACTTTTCCCCGGTGCATATAAATTTTTTCCTTTAGTGCCATCAATGGTAAATTATATTTCCATTTATTTTTCTTGTGTAGTGCATCCCAAATTTTCAATACTATACGTGTCAATGTGTGTGTATTTTCTCCCAATGTCCTATAATGTGGTGGCATCTATATGTTCCTTCCTAATTGTGTATTAGCCATTATGTGTTCTATATTAACCCACCCTTTCTCATTTTTTGATTTAGCCCATTCCACCACGCGTGTAAACAAAACCGCCTTGTAATATTTTAGAAAGTCCGGTACATTTAATCCCCCTTGGCTTTTTACTTTCTTCAGAGTTGCCAGAGAAATTCTAGGTTTCTTATTGTGCCATATTAATTTAGTGATTAAAATTCTTAAGCCCCGTACACACGATCGGTTTGACTGATGAAAACCGTCCGATGGATGGTTTTCATCAGACCAACCGATCGTGTATGGGACCCATCGGTCTTTTTTCCATCGGTTTTAAAAAATAGAACATGTTTTAAATTTATCCGATGGATAAAAAACTGATCGAAAACTCAGATCGTCTATGGGCAAGTCCATCGGATCAAAAACCCACGCATGCTCAGAATCAAGTCGACGCATGCTCAGAAGCATTAAACTTCATTTTTCTCGGCTCATCGGAGTGTTTTACGTCACCGCGCTTGGAACGGTCGGTTTTTTGACTGATGGTGTGTGGGCAAGACTGATGGAAAACAGTTTCATCGGATATCCGATGGACAAATCCATCGGACGAAAATCCATAGGTTATCCGATCGTGTGTACGGGGCTTTAGAGTTCTAAAATATGCGGGGGTATATATATATGGGGAGCATCTGAAACTTGTACATGATCTTCGGGAGTATTATCATCTTTAGGGCGTTAATTCGGCCCATCCATGATAGGGGGCGTGCTGCTATCCTTTTTATTTCTATTTTTATCTCCTCTAGTAGTGGGATATACAGGGTTCAATAAAAATTTTACCAATAAAATTCCATGACTTTTCCATGATTTCACGTAAATATTCATGACCTAATGTTTCATGAAATGTCTATGTATACATGTTAAATAAGAAGAAAATCCATGTCACACCCAGCATATTTTTACTAATATAAAATGACAAGCTTTGTAGTGTACAGTGGAATATGAAATATTAATTTAAATAACGCTTGCACAGTAACAACGTTTCATAACATAATACATCAAACCCTGAGAACCGCTTAGAAATGGATTAACGTAATCCACGGGAGATATAACATAAATCAAGGGGAAGCAACTAAAAAATAAATAAAAAAGTTTCCAGCAACACTGTTCTGAACTTAAAGTTCCTTACTTCCAGCCATGCGTCTCGGGTCAAACCCCACACACACATTAATGTGCCCATCAGAGACCCCTGGCACACATTAGTATCCCCATCAGAGACCCCCACACACATTAATGTCCCCATCAGAGACCCCCACACACATTAATGTCCCCATCAGAGACCCCCACACACATTAATGTCCCCATCAGAGACCCCCACACACATTAATGTCCCCATCAGAGACCCCCACACACATTAATGTCCCCATCAGAGACCCCCACACACATTAATGTCCCCATCAGAGACCCCCACACACATTAATGTCCCCATCAGAGACCCCTGCACATTAATGTCCCCATCAGAGACCCCTGCACACACATTAATGTCCCCATCAGAGACCCTCACACACATTAATGTCCCCCATCAGAGACCCCCACACACATTAATATCCCCATCAGAGACCCCTGCACATTAATGTCCCCATCAGAAACCCCCACACACATTAATGTCCCCATCAGAGACCCCCCCACACATTAATGTCCCCATCAGAGACCCCACACGCTGCAATTTAAAGTTCAATTCAAATAAGCGGATGACCTCTCCGCGGTCTTCTTTTAATGAGTGGGTGCAGCTCACCTAGGCCGGGTGTTCCAAGATGGCCGCCGCTCCGGAGCTAGGCCGAAGCCGCGGCCTTTCCTTTTCGCGGCGTGTGCCGATCTGAACAAGATGACCCGTTCGAATCACGGATTGCTTACGATCCGTTGCACTACTCCTCAATATTCCATGACTTTTCCAAAACTTAGTGGGGTTCAGTAATTTTCCAAAACTTTTCCAGGCCTGGAAAGTGCCATGTCAAAATCCCATGACTTTTCCAGGAATTTCATGACCGTGCGAACCCTGGATATAGTTTGCTTGATATAATTTCCTCCGGCGATGCCGTTAATTTAATCCCAAGATATTTTATTTCCGTTCTCCTCCAAGGGAATGGAAACTCTTGTTGTAGACTGTTTGTAGACTCTGTTCCTCTCTTTCACTTTCATATTTATGTTTAATATCTCAAATTGATCTTAAAATTAAATAGATCTCCGTATTCCTTTAGTGCTTTCTTAAGGTTGGGCATTGTAATTCGGGGGTTTAATATATAGAATATTATATCACCTGCAGCTATTTTATGCTCCACTTCTCCGACTTTGAAGCCCCCTATGTCCGCGTCCCCCCGTACTATAGCCAGAAGAGGTTCCAGCGCAAGCACGAACAGAACAGAGACAGGGGGCAACCCTGTCTCGTCCCGTTATTCATCCTAAAGGGGGGTGACAATGTTCCATTTACTTTCACCATGGCTGTAGGACCTTTGTATAATGTTTGTATCCACTGCATCATCCTTGGCCCTATCCCTATGCTCTCTAGAGCGCCCATCTAGAATCCCCAGTCTACCCTGTCGAACGCCTTTTCGGGTCTCTGTGTGTGTCTGACCTCACAAACAGCTCCTGCAATGGTTACATCACACATCCCAGAAGGCCGCTTGCAAGATGTTGCGCATATGCACACACAGAGACCAGCAAGATTTACGAAGTACAAAAAAATTATCTTAAAATGTTAACAGTGTTAGTTGTATCTTTTCATATTTTTTTTTTCTTTTTGCTAATGTAAGGGAGGGGGTGGATCCAGGAGAGAGGAATTTGTGGGTAAAGGCACCACATAGGTTTATATGGCACTACATTTCTGCCTCAAAATTTGCACCACAAGGATCTACCTTTACCTTTGATTTTAACCTCTTGCCAACCAGCCGCTGCAGTTATACTGCGGTAAGCTGTCTCGGCTGCACAAATTGCCATAGGTGTACGTCGGTTCGTGCAAGAGGTTCTGTGGGCGTGCGCCGTTTGGCGAGCGCTGTCTGCAGCGACAGAACGGGGATCTACCAAAGAAAACAAAGGCAGATCTCCATTCTGTCAGGGGATGACACGGGATCTCGTCTTTCCTGCTATGCAGGAAGCCAGATCTCTGTTGTCCCAGGCAGCCCATCCCCCCACACAGTTAGAAAAACACTGAGGGAACCCCTTGATCGCCCCTGATGTTAACCCCTTCCCTGCCAGTGTCATTAGTACAATGTCATTGCATATTTTTAGCACCGATCACTCTAATAGTGTCACTGGTTCCCAAAAAAGTGTAAAAAAAAAAATGTCAGCTAGGTGTCCAATCTGTCTGCCGGAATGTCGCAGTCCCACTAAAAATCGCCGATCACTGTCATTACTAGTGTAGCGGGTATGTACTTTCCCGGGTGTAATTTGAACTTGGCAGAGACATCAGTGATGTGTAATTCCCTGCAGCCCAGCAGGTGGCGCTGTCGCCCTGGGCTGGGGTTGAATCATTGCTGTGTGTCGTGCCTCCTTTTTGTCCTCCCTCGGCAGCGGTATGGTGGGGCGGGGAACCCGCCGTGCTTGCCGGCAGAGGGTATAAAGGGGCCGGCCATCTTGGTCACGGGGTCGAGTCCCAGGCACCTTCAGCCTGCGGGCGGTGGCTCGTGTCGGTCCTCTAGGCGGGCCTAGAGGACAGCCAGAGGTCGTGTTCCATCCCAGGCACCTTTGGCCTGGGGTGAGGTACTCGGATGGAGGTCTGGAGCTCAGTGCCCAACACTGAGTTCCACGAGGGAAGGAGATCCTAGGGGACCCAGGGGTTGGGAACCCGAATCCGGAAGGCGTAATGGACCGGGGGGAGCTCCTCACTTGAAGACCTGGTGCAGCATATTGCCAGTGACGGGTGAGCCTCTCATCGGAGACCGCCTGGAAGGAAATTCCCCCTCGCTCGGAGACCGCAACCCACTTTCAGGGAGGAAAGTGGAGAACACATTGTGTCTGGGCCTACTCACATCCACACCTCCTTTTCTGTTCTGTTTCTACAAGGGAGTTCAACTGATTGTGTTAATTCGAGAAGAATAAATGAGTGTTGAACTTTAATGGTGTGGGGCTCATTTCCTGACAGATATTGTTCAAGGTAACTCTCGGTGGAGGCTTCAGGTGCACAGCACTGACCCGAAGGTAAAGGAACTTTGCTTATACCACACTGACACCCGTGGTGAAGGCCAGGCGTGGTGTCTCTGCTCCCTTCCCCTCTAAGGTACCCCTAGACAAGAGAAAAGACAAGCTGAAGACGAAGAGGGGAGTGAGGAGGGCGCTACACTAGTATAAAATATATATATATAATAAAAATGCCATAAATCTTCCCCCTATTTTGTAGACGCTACAACTTTTGCGCAAACCAATCAATATACACATTTTTTTTACCAAGAATTGGTCACACACACACACACACACATATATATATATATATATATATAGTTAGATCTTTTTTTCATCTTTGTTATTTGGTAGGTTTCATAGCAAAAAGTAAAAAAAAAATTTTTTTTCCAAAATTTACTTTTTATGTTAACAGCGGGGAAGAAAAAAAAAACAAAAACAGAAAAAAAAAACTAAAAACGCAGAGGTGATCAAATACCACCAAAACTAAGCTCTATTTGGAGGGAAAAAAAGGACATTCATTTTATTTGGGTACAGCGTCACACGAACACGCAATTGTCAGCTAAACCAACGCAATGCCATATCGCAAAAAACTGCCTGGTCAGGAAGTGGGTAAATCCTTCCGGTCCTTAAGCGATTAACATCAACGGATGAATATAGACATAAATGGTAATTAAAATGATGACTTCGTACCTTCTGTTGTTGCTTTGGGTTCTTCATCTTTTTCTTCTGCCCCATCACTATATTAAGAAAAAAAAAAAAAAAAAGTGTAATAAATCATTATACACTGATTTATCTAAATGTTTTCCTCTTTTTTTTCCAAAAAGAACGTTTGGATATAAATATATAGCAAATATAATACAAGCTAAACAGATTAGAATCTGATCCTTTAACATGATGTATGCAAGGGATGGATAAGGTTAGTCTCTGCTGTAGTATCTCAGACATTAATTATTCCACAGGAAGAGAAACACTGGACACAAATTTTAGATCCCAGAGATGTTTTGTTGGAATTTTCAGTTCATCTGTCTTATGTTATTGTTATTATTGTGTTTAATATAGCATTATTTATCCACAAACTGCCTATTGTAACTATGATCCTACTGCATAGTAAATTGGGGTAAGAAACTTTTTCACAGTAAGGCTATGCATACACAATTTTAGTTATGACTCGATTATTGTACTTGGATTGACTATTAAAGAATTTTAATAAAAAAAAATAAAAAAAAACACACACCACACCACACACACACGATAAAAGTGAATGTCCTACTTGTATCATCCATTACAGTTACAGCAGGGACATGAAATTCACTACAGGCTTACCCCACTTTTAAGTACACAATGGGGATTATTTACTAAAGCTGGAAAGTGCAAAATCAGGCTAATTTCTGCATAGAAACCAATGAGCTTCCAGGTTTTATTAACAAAACTTAATTGAACAAGCTAGGGTTAGAAGCTCATTTTTTCTATGCAGAAGTGAGCCCGATTTTGCACTTTCCAGCTTTAGTAAACCCCATTGTATACTAAAAGTGGGGTATGCCTGAATTGCCTTAACATCAAATATTCAAATTTTGCTTGGATGGCCAGATAAAGGTCCGGTCTGCATTTTCCATCTTGAAAAAAAATATATACTCTGAACTACAGAGCTGTGTCCAATCCAAACCAATAGAACTAAAACTCCCATTTTTAACATTTGGTTGAAAATGACAGCTGAAGCAATGGACTATAGCAGAAGTCTCCATACTTTCTAAACAAAGGGCCAGTTCATTGTCCTTCAGACTTTAGAGGGGCCAGACAGTGGCCAGCAAGCGTAGAAATTTTTCCAGGCATCAGTGGGGGTAAACATCGCCACATTTGGTATAAGGTGGAGCAATAGTGCCCCATCATTGGGAGGCCCATTGTTGGTGTCAATGAGAGAAATCAGTGGGAGAATAGTGCCTCAAGGGCCAGATAATGGTAAGCAAAAAGGTCGAAGTTTGGAGACTACTGGACTATAGCATAAATTTGCACTACAGATAACACCACAGCTACAGTCTATGAGACAGACTTAGGACATGCTGTAAAATAAAGGCTGTAGAAAGTAGAGGATGTAGCAGTCTCATTTTTAGTTAAAACATGCAGAATTATGAAGAACCCAGTAAACCTTTTAATGCACAATGAGAAGAGTGACTAGACAATTGTCATGCAAAAACCTCTAGCTAAACCAACCTGTCTGATGGTGGGAAGGATACATTTTCTTCACACAGGTCTCCCTCCAATCCCAGACTGCTCCAGCTACTGCTGTTACCATTACTACCAGAAAAAGACAATATTCAAAAACCTAAAAAAGTTAGGAAATGGAGCTAATACTACACCAATATACAGGGTTAACAAAATAAAGGAAACGCCAAATATTATATTAACGACTCACACCTGTTTAAGAGTACGGTTTCCCTTCCATTTGTTTTAGTCCTCCTTGAAATACTTCAGCATTCTCATGAAGATTCAAATGGAAAATGCAACCTTTGACAAAAAGGCTGTGTTTTGACCTGCTTTGCCTACAGTTCAAAAGCACCTTAATAGGACATGTTGCATCCAAAGAAAAGAAACGCAACAAAGTAGGTGCCATATGTCGCTGTACTTACAATCCGATGTTAGTACAACAATCTCCTCTGCTGAGCTGTTGTGTCCTGGCCCCCTGCCAGAACACTCCGGTCAGCGCTCTCAGCCATTGGGTGCTGGTTTTCCAGCATGCTCGTCCAATAGAAGCCCGGCTGTCAACGAATGTTGGCCAGTTTTTATTGAACCGGCCAATGTCGCCCAGCATTCGTCCCATGTGTACTACTAGGCTTGATGGTGTAATGGGCAGCGGCTCACAAGGAAAGTGCAGCAAGGTGGGGCAATAACAGATCCAGTGACTCATGCCACTTTAGGTCCCTTTCACATGGATGCCTCCGCTAAGCAGAATCAGTTTGCTCAGCAGGGGATCTCTCCCTGATCCCCACTAAGCAAGTGGGTGACAGGTCTGTGTCTGCTCCACCATGCAGACACAGTCCCACTCTCCTCTATGGGGCAATCGGATGGAAAAGGACCCGTGTTTCCATCCGATCCATCAGACAGATGGAAAATGGGACCACCATCCATCTGTTTTTGGCGGCCAGGATAAGATGGCGGCATGTGTCCGCTCACATCTGCCGCTCCATAGAGGAGACTAAAGAGTCTGGAGACTGGAGGGTCCATCTCAAAAACTGACAAGAGGATATATAAAAGAGGGAGGTGAACCCTCTTTTAAACTACATGTAATATTCGGCCCTTTTGTGTTAAGCTGGTTAGAGGGCAGGTCCGGACTGGGACAAAAAATAGGCCTGGGCATTTTAGACTGAGCAGCCCATAACATTTACCAGCCCCCTCCCTGCTCTCCATCCTGACTGAGGTGAGGGGGGTGGTAAAGAGCACAGGAGTGACTGGAGAGCACTGGGGGAGAGCACAAGGGGAGCTGGATAGCATGGGGGGGTAGGAGAGCACTTGGTGGAGCCTCACCTGACCTGTAGTTTATGCCCCCCCTGACCTGACAACTGAAATGAACGAGCAGCCCAGCTGCCTTGGGCTTTAAAAGCAGATCTCTCCCTGATCCCCACTCAGCATGTGGATGACAGGTCTGTGTCTGCTCCACCATGCAGACACAGTCCCACTTTCCTCTATGGAGCAATCGGATGGAAAAGGACCGCCTTTCCATTTCCATCCGATCCGCCAGACAGAAGGAGAAGAGGATCACCGTCCGTCTGTTTTTGGCAGACAGGATCAGATGGCGGCAGATGTCAACAGACATGTGTCTGCGGACATCTGCCACTCCATAGAGACTGGAGGTTCCGATCAGGTACGCCTGAAAAACTGACAGGCTGACCTGATCAGACAGCCTGTGTAAAAGGGGCCTTCGGCTGTGTGGCTGTGGCATGGCAGGGTGAGAGTGCAAAACTGAACAGAATGAAAAATAATAAACATTTATTTTAATGAAAAAAAATAAAAAATGACAGGAAAACGGTTTCCATCTTTGTGTAAATTGAACTGAAGCCGTTCCAACCAGCTGCCCCACACTCCATCCACTCACCATTATGGAAAGGGCACCAAATCATGCCCGCAACACCCTCAACCTCTTCCCAGCTGTCGAGCAGGCAGGGAAAGCCCTCAGGGCTGTCAGTGACTGCTTTTTCGTAGCCCTGGCCACCAGAAGAGGGCTCCAGTGCCCCTGCCAGTTTAAGGGCAATTCCCTCAGTCAACAGAGCGAGCGCTGCATCCCGCTCCAGTAGGCCGCAAAGGTGCATCTTAGTTCGTGTGCACGCGGGGGGGGGTTGGGAAGAGGGGGGTTGAAGGGACAAGACACCTCCCGCAGTCTAGCCCAGATGCCAGGTAGACGCCTGGGGTTTGCCGAGCCCTGAATTAAGTATTGACAAAAAAAAAGCTGGAAGCCGATTGGTTTCTATACATTTATCAAGTTGTTGGTATTCATTTATGTGGTTCATTCACCTTTTATGTTTATCCACTTTTCATATCCTTTATGAACTTTCACCATAGCTCTGTTTTCACTTGTTTGTGCGCGACATACTTCCTTAAGTACATTTATCTTGATATGGTTTCACATATGTTTAATGTCGCAGCCTAGCTGTTATAAGCACGTTGTTCACTTTTTCACATTAGCGCAGTATTACCCTTATTATTGGTTTCTATACAGAGCTGCCCAGATTTTGCACTCTCCAGTTTTAGTAAATCTACTCTATTCTGGCTGTGTAAGGCATAGGTCACCATCTTTTCGTTTTCATTCTTCTGACACATCATTTTGCAGCAATACACTTGTAGATTGGGCACCAAGTGTTTGGCACTCCTTTAAACTTAAATTTCCTCAGACTGCTTTGAAAATAACATGTCAAAATGTAACGACACCACTTTTATAGGTCTGTAGAGCCAGCATACCTTCATTAGGGCAATTTAAGTAAATATTTTTCAAAAGTAAGTTAAAAGTGACCTGGACGTTCCAGCACATAACTGCAGCAGCTTCATTTGCTCGAGCATGCCCAAATACATCTGGGCAGTGTAGGAGCTCGCCTGACACACCCCTTTCCAATCACTCACCCAGCACACATACATTACTATTGGCCCATTATAATATTAGGCTTCCATCACTGACCAATAGGAATGCATAGGAGCAGAGATGGGACAGATGAGATCCATCACAACAAGGAAGGGCCATACTTTTTCTGGTTCAGAAAAACCAACATTCAGACATACAGGAAGCAAATAAAGATGCTGCTAGTATGTGCAGGCACTTCCAGACCCATCCAGGTGTACTTTAGGCCTTTTAGCAGCTTTATATATTTTAAGCTTAAACATCTAATATAAATTCATAATTTGACTAGAGAACATTTTGGTACCTCAAAGAGCTCTTTAAGACCCCTTTCACACTGGGGGCATTTTGCACGCGCTATAGCGTTAAAAATAGCGCCTGCAAAGCGCCCCGAAACAGCAGCTCCATTCATTCCAGTGTGAAAGCCCGAGGGCTTTCACACTGGAGCATTGCACTGGCAGGGCATCAGAAAAAGTCCTGCCAGCAGTTTCTTTGGAGCGCATTAAGAGCGGTGAACTCACCGCTCCTAAAGCGCCCCTCCTGCGCATTGAAATGGGCAGCGCCGCCAAACCGCCGCTGTAGCAGCACTTTGCGGGCGGTTTTAACCCTTTTTCGGGCGCCAGCGGGGGTTAAAAGCGTCCTGCTAGCGGCCGAATAGCGCCGCAAAAACTACGGTAATGCGCCGCTAAAAATAGCAGCGTTTTAGCGCCGACGCCCGGGGCGGCTCAGTATGAAAGGGCTCTAAAGTGTCACTAAACTCACATCATAAAGAAAAAAAAGCACCATCAATAAATGCTGTATTACATGCTGTTTATACTGAGTCACTTTGAGATTTGTTTTCTATATAACCTGGTTTATCCTGCTGCTCTCCATCTCCGCCCTCTGTTCATATTCCCAATTCAGCTAAGGATTTTACAGCTGTGGAGGCAACTATGCACATGCTCAGTTTTCAGTGAGTTTGTATTCTGAGCATTCCCTCCCTTACACATCGGAGCAGCCCATGTGACTATAGGAGACACACATGTGGGCGTACGCACAGTGGTAAATAGGCGCCTACTCCCTCCCTCCTCCATGCCCACTAACAGGCCTAGACTGGCCATAGGGCCGGGGCCACGTGGCCTTTTAAAGCCCAAGACAGCTGGGGCTGTTCGAGCCCGGGCCGCTCGTTCATTTCAGCTTTCGGGTCAGGGGAAGCATAAACTACAGGTCAGGTGACGCTCCACCAAGTGCTCTCCAAATCTCCCCCTGCGCTTTTTGCCCCCCCCCCCCCCGTGTGCTCTTCAGCATCCCCTGTGCTCTCTGCTGGCCCTCCTCACCTCAGTCAGGATGGAGAGCAGGGAGGAGGCTGGTAAATATGTCATGGGCTGCTCAGTCTAAAATACCTGGACCCATTTTTTGTCCCAGTCCGGACCTGCCCACTAACTAGCTAAATACAATAGGGCCGAATATTACATGTAGATTAGCAGAGGCTTTCACCTCCCTCATATATATTTGTATGACAATTCAAAACAGTTCATATATATTGTTTTATTTTTACATTGTATTCCAAAGGCTGTTTTTTGAACATGTGATCGGCAGCAGAGGACTAGAAGCTCCTCCTGCTAATGTTTCCCTGCAGACAGGCTGGAAAAGATCTGGGTCATGTGACAGCTGTATATCAATTAGGAAAAAGGTATTTATTGTTTTTTTTTTTTTTATTAAAATAAATTACAGTGCCATCATCCGCATACAGAAATAGGTGGGGGAATTTAAATTAAGCAGTGTGTTTGTCCTCCCTAGAGTCTCCACTGTCCCCTATACTTGGTAATCCCCGTTTCTCTCCTGGCCTCTGTACAGGTTCTTTTAAGACGTTTATTGAGGCAGGACTTTATCAAGTATCCCACTTTGCAATAACGGGAGCCTGGCCTTCAATACAGGCCCTGATGGATCGAGATGGTCCCTTCCAACTGGAAAATCTGGAGAGCTTTGCAACTACTACACTTCCTACAGACCCTCCCTACCCCTGATACTTATTGCCGTGACCTGACCACACTATTGGAGTATTGCTCTCAAAGTGGCATGCTCCCTCATGCCCTCTCCACAATGTAGAACCTCTTAGTTTCTCCTTCCGAAGACTATCTGCCTCCCTATATGGCGAAATGAGACACAGACCTAGGTAGAACATTTACGAAGACGCAACTAACCAATATAACCCGATTTTCCTTGAAATCCTCAATCTGCACGAAAGTGCAGGAAACTAATTTCAAGATTCTTACCCGGTGGTACCGTACCCCATCACTCCTTCAAAAATACCCCCTGACCACCTCTGCTCTGTGTTGGAGTAGTCAAGAGGAGCAGGGGACATTGCTACATATTTTGTTGGTCCTGTACTAAATTACCGGTAGGTGATTTTTGGAGGGAGGTACGTGCGATTATCCAAAAGTTCACGGATCACAAGATCCCAGAGGATCCAGCTTTTTTCTTATTACACGCCTCCACTATTCCCGCCAAGGTTTACAAGAAATCAATAATTCGACACCTCTTGAATTCAGCCAAGTCTTGCATTCCACTCACCTGGAAACAGACACAGCTACCGGCAATTGGGCAGGGGCTGAGGAAGGTCGAGGAACTAAACCAGATGGAGGACTTGGTTTTGACCTCTAGGCAGAAATGAGAGACCTACACGCACACCTGGACACTGTGGCACATGTTCATTTATTCTGAGGAAGGGAAGGCTCTCATTGAAGTGATTCCCAATGAATGAAGATCCCTCCACATATCTTGACAACCTGACTCTGAGTTTATATATTTATAACCCTCCCCCCACCCTTCCTCCTCTTCCCCTATCCCCTTCTCGTCCTTTCCTACCTGCTCTTTTCAATTCTCTGATAAATTGGGTAGGTTTTTATCGACTCTGGAACTACTACGGTGGTTTCCTTGCTATGGGATTCTATCCCGAAACTACGATACAACATAACAGTCTACTGACCGTGGAGGGGGGTTTCCCTCATGTACCATTTAGGCCCCATGCACACAGGGCGTTTTTGCAGCTGCTAACAGCAGCATTAGACGTTTTTTTTTACAGCTGCAAAACGCCCATCCATGTTATTCTATTGTGTCATGCACACATAGAGCTTTTATGAGCTCCAAGTGGCATAGGCGTTTTCCAGCTGCAAAAAAACCCCAATTCCAGTGCGTTCTGGAGCTCCAGGTTTGAGCTGCAAAAACGGCCAGCGCGCATAAACGCGCAAAAACGCCGCGATTTGCGTTTTTGAGCTCCAGGATTTTTTTTTTTTAAAAAAAGGTCAAAAAATGTTTACAAAACATGGACAGGCGTTTTTAAGCTGTAAAAAACACGGCTGTAAAAAACGCCCTGTGTGCATGGGGCCTAAGGGATTCAAACCCTCTTCAAAATGAACCTGTTGCAAGTGTTACTCGATATAATTTCATATTCTGTATACTACCTTTATTCTATGTGAATGCATATTCTAAATGTCTTGTTTCTCTCAAATTATTTTTTTCTTTGAAATATGAAAAATAAATAAATAATAAAAAAAAAAACTGTGTGTTTAGTATCACTTTAAGTGAAGAAAAGCCGCTTTAATAGAAGACACATATACAGTAATCAATTTCCAATATTTTGCCCACACTTTGTATAACTGATACAGCAGAGGATGTATATTTCACCGTTATCCACGTTTCATAGCCCGAATATGATGCAGAACCAATTACATAAATGTGTATATTTCTAAATAAAATAACATTTTTTTACAGTTTTACCAAGACAAGCCATAAGAGAGAGCGTATGAAAGGTTAAATAACCACAGCAATCTGAACTCATCTCAGCCAATTTTTCTTCCAGTAAAGTGGCCTACTTAAACTGTAAATCCAGATTTATCAAAAAAAATAAATCAGTTAGATATCTTGCAGGAACTTTACTGCAGTTCTAACTCAGACTCAAATGGACTCCAATAATTTCCTGCTTCCTAAGTAGTAGAGTCTTTCTACTATTGTCACATGGTCAGTCCAAGCGTTATAACAGTGGGGAAAAAAGTAAGCTAATTACACAGGAAGAGACATTTATGGCCGAGTTCAGCATTTAAAACACAAGCCAGGCCCAAACAAATCCTATATAATGAAACTGAATATTTTTGCCAGTTTTAGAAAATGAAAGCCAATTTAATAAAAAGCCAACTGCACTTTGTTTAACCACTTCAGCCCCGGAAGGATTTTTTGCGATTCGGCACTACGTCGATTTAGCCGACAATTGCGTTGTACGCAAATAAAATTGACAACCTTTTCCCACAAATAGAGCTTTCTTTTGGTGGTTTTTGATTACCTCTGTGGTTTTTATTTTTTGCGCTATTAACAAAAAAAAACTTAGACTTACCGGTGACGGTATTTCTAAGAGCCTTTCAGGACAACCTTGGAGAGAGCGTAGCTCCGCCTCTTTAACAGGAAACACTTTCAGCCTTTAAATCCCTCCTCTTCCACCATGGCCTCAGTTATTGTGGTTTCCGACAAACTGGAAGACAAGACAAAAGCACAGAACAACCACAACGACCATGATAGACACTTAATGAATACTTCTAAGATATATTAGGGAGGGAAATAGCGGTTGTCCTGAAAGGCTCTTAGAAATACCGTCACCGGTAAGTCTAACTAAGTTTTTCTCAAATCGCCTTTCAGGACAACCTTGGAGAGGATAACCAAGTAACTTACCCTAGGGTGGGACTACTGCCTGCAGTACCTTCCTGCCGAAGGCTTGATCTGCGGCAGACAGCAAGTCCAGCCTATAGTGCCGGAGAAAAGTTGAGTAGTTGGACCAAGTGGCAGCCTTGCAAATCTGATCAGGCGTAGCACCGGCCCTCTCGGCCCAGGAAACTGCTGTTGACCTTGTTGAATGAGCAGCAATACCTGAGGGAGGTATTTCTCCTTTAGCTTGGTAAGCTTCTGTAATTGCTTGTCTAAGCCATCTGCCTAATGTACTTTTGGAAGCTTTCTCCCCTTTGCGGGGACCTGAAAATACTACAAAGAGGGCATTTGTTTTTCTAAACTCTTTGGTAACTGCTAGAAACTGGAGCAGACATCTTCTCACATCCAGCGTATGGAAAGCTTCCTCTCCTGCATTGTTAGGAACTGAGGAAAAAGTAGGCAGGGTTATCTCTTGTGACCTATGGAAGGTTGAAGATACTTTTGGTAGGAAGGCTGGATCCGTCTGAAGGATCACTCGGTCTGGAAAGACCCTCAAAAAAGGCTCTGTAACCGCCAAAGCCTGGAGTTCACTGACTCTGCTTGCCGATGTGATGGCAACTAAAAAAATTGTTTTGAAAACTAAATATCTTAAGGAAGTCTCTTGAAGGGGTTCAAACGGAGCTCCCGTGAGACCCTGTAAAACAACAGATAGATCCCAACTGGGAAAAACTTTAAGGACTATGGGTCTGTTCCGAGCCAAGGCCCTAAAAAATCTGGAAATAAAGTTTCTTTGGACAAAGTTTTTTCAAAGTAAACTGAAAGAGCCGCAACTTGGGTTTTCAAGGTGCTGGCTGCCAATCCTTTCTCCATTCCTTCATGGAGAAACTCTAAAACTGAAACGACACTCTTGACCATAAAGTTTTTGGAAGAACACCAAGAATTTAATTTTTTCCATACTTTAAGGTAGATGGCCCTAGTTACCTCCTTTCTACTGGACAGTAGGTTCCTTGCTACCTTATCTGAAAGTCCTTTGGCTTTTAGGAGGTCTTCTTCAGAAGCCAAGCAGTCAGATGTAGTCTGTCTGCTTCCGGATGGTTCACAGAGCCCTGTGATAGTAAGTCCTTCCTGAGTGGTAGCCTCCAAGGAGGATTTGCGGCTAGGTTTAGAAGTGTCGCAAACCAAGGTCTTTTTGGCCAATATGGAGCAATCAGGATAAGACTGGTGTTCTCTTCCCTGAACTTTCTTAATACCAATGGGATTAGGGGAAATGGGGGAAAAGCGTAACACAGCTGGTAATGCCATGGGTGTGCTAGAGCATCTATTCCAACTACCTGATCCCCTCTGTGGAGAGAAAATAATTCTCGGACTTTTGTGTTTTGCTGGTTGGCAAATAGATCTACCTGAGGTTTCCCCCACTCTTTGGAGATCATGGAGAAAATCTCCTGGCTCAGACTCCATTCTGCTTCCACCACACTCCTTCTGCTTAGCAGATCTGCCAACAGATTCTGGGATCCCTTTAAGTGAACCGCTGATAAGGAGGTCACGTTTAGCTCTGCCCAGGACAACAACTGTTTGGCTAACTCCATGAGACCTGGGCTCCTGGTTCCCCCTTGCTTTTGAACATAGGCTATCGCTGTTGTGTTGTCTGACAGAATTTGAACATGACGTCCTTTGACTGTCTGTTGAAAGGTAAGGAGGCCCAGAAATATGGCTTTTAACTCCCGCCAATTTGATGACTTCTTTGCTTCCCATTTGGACCAAGTTCCTTAAGCGGTTTGCCCTTCCAGGTGAGCTCCCCAACCCCAAGCACTTGCGTCTGTTGTCAGACGTTTGTCCAATGGAAACACCCACAAGAGACCCTTTGTCAGGTTGTTTGGGTTTCTCCACCACCAGAGTGCTCTTTTTACGTTTGATTTTACTTTGAAGCACTTTTCCAGTGACTCCTGGTGAGACCAAACTTGTAAAATATTCCTCTGGAGGGGTCTGGAGTGTAGCCTTGCCCACTGTACGGCTGGGATTGAGGCCGTGAGGAGGCCCAATACTGCCATAGCCGATGGGACAGATGTTGGGAGATTTGTCTGAATCTGACCCACTGCAGAGTAAATCTTCGCTATCTTTTCTTGAGGGAGAAAGACCTTTTGAAGAACTGAGTTTATGGTGTAGCCCAGAAACCTCATCTCCTGAGTTGGATCTAGGTTTGATTTGTCTAGATTTAGGAGCCAACCTAAATTCTTGAGATGAGTCTGACACTTGCAGGTTTGTCACAAGCTGATCTCTGTAATCTGCAAAAAACAGTAGGTCGTCCAGATATGGAATGACCGAGATCCCCCTCAGTTTCAGAGGCTCTAGGGCTTCTGCCATGACTTTTGTGAAAATCCTGGGCGAGGATGAAAGCCCGAATGGTAGGGCTGTGAATTGGAGATGCCATATTGACGTCCCCAGACCGATGGCTAGGCAGAGAAATCTTTGGGAAGCCAGAGCTATCGGCACATGTAGATAGGCGTCCCTCAAGTCCAGGGACGCCATGAAGCAACCTGGATTCAACAGCTTTGTAATGGAGTGAATTGTGTCCATACGAAAGTGCCTGTACCTTACTGATTTGTTCAAGATCTTCAGATTCAGAATCAGTCGGTACTTGCCTGAAGGTTTTTTTACCAAGAATATATGGGAATAAAACCCCCGGCCCTCCTGATGTTTTGGGACTTGAACAATCACTTCCTGTTGTATCAGATCCTGTAAGAGGGTCATCATAGCGGAAGCTTTTTCCTGATCCCGTGGTAGGGCTGTGACATAAAACCTGCTTGGGGGGCATTCCGAGAATTCTAGACTGTATCCCTGTGAAATGATGTTCCTCACAAAGGGACTTTTGGATACTTGGTTCCATTGAGGGAGAAAAACTGACAGTCTTCCCCCCACTGGAGTAATGCTGTCATTTGTTTTTAGAAGTTTGGTCTGTAGGAGATCTAAAGAGAACTCCACCCCTTCCTCTACCTTTTTG
This sequence comes from Rana muscosa, assembly GCA_029206835.1. Lineage (NCBI taxonomy): Eukaryota > Metazoa > Chordata > Amphibia > Anura > Ranidae > Rana > Rana muscosa. Next base: position 824,563,715 of record CM055117.1, on the reverse strand, counting down.
GGAAAACCAAGGCTTTTTGTTGTCATCCTTTTTGAAGGATTGCTGAACAGAACGAAAATTCTTTTTAAACGGTTGCTTCTTTTTAGAAGGGAAAGCCTTCTTCTTGTCAGCTGTTCTGTCCAGCACAGTTTCTAGCTCTGGACCAAACAGCAAATCCCCTGAGAAGGGTAGGCCACAGAGTTTGATTTGAGGCTGTGTCGCCAGACTGCATGCCTGACTGAATTCACTAATGCTGCTGACCTAGCAGCCATTTTGATTGATTCGGCGGATGCATCTGCCATGTATTTTACCGCTTTCAAAATTAGAGGGAAGGATTCCAACAGGTCTTTCCTTGGAGTACCTGCCTCTACATGGATCATCAATTTCTCTATCCAACACTCCAGGTTTCTTGCCACCACTGTGGAAGCCATAGCTGGTTTGAGGCTGGCTGACGTGGAGTCCCATGCTTTTTTCAGCAGGGAGTCTGCCCTTTTATCCATCGCATCCTTCAACACTCCCATGTCCTCAAAAGCGAGATCCGTACGACGAGAGACTTGTGAGAAGGCAGCATCCACTCTTGTTTTTTTATTCCAGACCTCTGAGTCCTTGTTTTCAAAAGGAAAACGCTTTTTGAGGGTCTTTGATAGAAAGGGACCTTTTTCAGGGTCCTTCCATTGCTTTTTGATTGTGTCCGATATGACCCTATGGACTGGGAACACTCTTTGCTTGGAATCATCCAGACCCTGGTACATTTTATCATGAACTGAAAGATGTACCATTTCCTCCTGAATATCCAGGGTAGTGTAGATTGCTTTTAAGAGATCATCCACATCTTCCAAAGATAATTTATATCTGGAGGTTTTGCCGTCATCTTCCTCTTCCTCCTCATCTGAGTCCTTGAGAGAGGGGAGAGTACTTGCCCCTTCGTCCCCAGAGTCCACACTCTCTGCTGGTCTAGAGGTGGAGGCTCTTGGGCTGGACAGTGGTTGCTGGGGTTCAGTTAAGACTGCTGGACTTAGCAGAGACTTAACCGAACTAAGAGAACTTGTAAGCTCTCTTACTGAGGAAAATAAATCCTTGTATTGCTGGGATGTTTCCTCTTCCACTAAGTCCTTAATGCAAGACTTGCACATAGCCTTTTGCCATGAATCCCTTAAAGGATTCTTGCAGGAGGGACACTTCCTCTGGCTTGGTGGGTTTACATGTTTGGTTTTCCCTACAGCTTTCTCCTGAAACGAGATAAATAATAGAAATTCACCTAATGTCCTAGCCACACCTAACCAATTAGTGCATTTAGGCCACCACCAAAGATAGAGAAGAAGTGTCCCAGTGAAAACAACCACCAATGTCCAAGCTGTAGCAGGTCAGAGAGAAGTAACCACCGACCGTACAGCAGCAGGCTCCCTTAAGGGAGGAAACAAACAAAACCACACAGCAAAAAAGACTAATTTGGATAAGAATAAAAGGCACCATTGTACCCCTCTTACCTGAGCCTGACCGGAGCTTAGGGCGCCTGCTTCCGCCATCGCTGTCTGTCTCTCTTCCATCTTGTCGAGAGCGCAGCTGGGCTATACACACAGTGTGTGTTTAAAATTTTCCCGGGTCCCGCGTCATCCACGTGGGCCGGAAACGGAAGCGCCGGTCGATAGACCCGCCCCCTAGTCCCTGCGTTCCAAGCGCTGGGAACCACTAGCGCCACACCCCCACAGGAAACCGCATCGCCGGATCTGACGTCACCCGCCGACCAGGACCCGGAACCGTCATACGGTTCGTGCCACTGACCTGCAGTGGCAACCGCTCGGCTCCCGGAGCCTAAACGCGGATTCCGGGCACAAGATGCTGCGTCTCCTGTGGGTCCTTTACTCCCCTGAGCAGGCGAGACTGGGGACTCCGGAACACCCCCGCTTGCGGTGGAGGGGGTGCTGGGATGGTCACTGGTACAAGTACCGAATAAAAGCTGCACACCAGGCAGAAAAAAAGAAAAGGTAAGCCTTACTGCTTCCCCCTTGGAAAGAGCGTAGCTCCCTGGTTCCCACCTGTTGCTTCCACCATGGTGGAGGAAACACAATAACTGAGGCCATGGTGGAAGAGGAGGGATTTAAAGGCTGAAAGTGTTTCCTGTTAAAGAGGCGGAGCTACGCTCTCTCCAAGGTTGTCCTGAAAGGCGATTTGAGAAAAAGAGTGCAAATTTTTTTTTTTTTTAAAAGCAATATTTTTTACTTTTTGCTATAACAAATATCCCCGAAAAAACATTTAAAAAAAAATTACGAAATTTCTTCCACAGTTTAGGCCGATATGTATTCTACATTTTTTTTTTTTTAACCAAAAATATTGCAATAAGTGTATATTGATTGGTTTGGGCAAGAGTTTTAGGTTTTTTTTTTTTTTTTTAACTAGGAATGGTGGCGATCTTTAATCGGGACTGCGACATTATTGCGGACAGATTGGACACTTTTGACACTATTTTGAGAATATTGACATTTATACAGCGATCAGTGCTACACAAAGCCACTGATTATTGTATAAAATTACACTGACAGGGAACACTAGGGTGCGACCAAGGGGTTAAGTGTGTTCCCTGGTTGTGTTCTAACTGTAGGGTGGGTGGGCTAACTACAACATGACAGATCACTGCTCCCGATGACAGGGAGCAGTAGCTCCCTGTCATGTTGCTAGGCAGAACAAGGAAATGCCTTGTTTACATAGGCATCTCCCTGTTCTGCCTCTCCTCACCACAATCAAGGGCCGCTGGCAAACATCGAGCTTACAGGACCCACGGCCATGCTCCCGCGGCGGGGCGATAATGCGCGCGCTAGGCGGAAAATTCAAAAGGGACGTACAGGTACGCTCTTTTGCCTGCCCGTGCCTTTCTGCCAATGAAAATCGGCATGCGGCGCTCAGGAAGTGGTTAAAATCAACTAAATACATTCCAAGTGCATCAAACCAAAAGTCTGCAAAGTCTTTGTTTTTTGTTTTTATTTTAAAACAGCCACAGCCTGGGTAGAAAATCCTGCATGCTGCAGAGGTCTCTTGCTCTTGTGGAAGCAGTTGTCTCTCCGATTGGAGAGCTCCAACTTTGACTCAGGAGGGGACGTATCAGCTCTCTGTAGCAAGACCACTGCTTTCACACAAAGAAAGATTACTTTTCTGTAGTATGCTGACAAGGGACAAGCTTCTCTACTCTACTGTGGCTGCTTTAAAAAAACCAAAAAAAAACAAAAAGCAAGCTCTCAGACTTTGCACATATTCTGTTTTGACGCACTTGGAACGTATGAATTACAAAAAAGCATTCTGTAGAAATTATATATATTTTTTTAAATTTAAATAGATTTACCCTATAAAAGGTAAATATGTATGTACAGGTACAGGTCTAGCCAGGTTGTAAAATGAATGCCTCGTAACGAATATGTTAATGCTATCATCATAGCTGGAGAGTAATGCAGTGCCCAGCACTACTGTGCAAGATGAATTTAAATATACTGGCTTGAGAAATATACAATAATAAAATGTATTTTCTAAGTAAATAAAAAAAAACGATTGTCAAAAAAAAAAAAAAATGTAAATCTAGGCTACAGAAATAATAATTCGGCCTGGTGGACAAAGTATCGAATTGGTATATGTCAAGGAAATATACGGGCTGCCATTGCTTTCTAATATGTAAATTCCCTGGCCAATACAATGATGCTTTGAGTCAATTACTCAAAACAACTTTAGAGATGAGGAATTCTGCGTTTCCTCTGGCTTTAATTTACCACATGCGTGTTGCAAGTTTGTGATTGAATCATAAAGCCAGACACAATCAGGCAACTAGCATCTTCTCATTTTAATACATTTTTTAATTTTTCATAAGAATTTACAGCAAATGGTACAATATTAACAATGTCCATGTACCAGTACGAGAAAAAAAAAATCCCTATTAAACCAGGTAGAATACAAACAATGCATGTCATTTATGTGCAACTAAATAAAAAATGGGATAAAAAAAAAAAAAAAAAAAGTGGCTTAGTGGTTAGTACTTCAGCCTAGAAGCACTAGTCATAAGTTTGAATCACAGAGTTTACACATTCTCCCAGTACCTGCGTGGCTTTCCTACCACACTGCAAAGACATGCTGGTAGGTTAGTTGGCCCTAATATACGTATGGATGTATGAATGTGTGTTAGGGACTTTAGATTGTAGGCTCCTTGAAGGCAGGGACTGATGTGAACGTATAATGAAAATGTAAAGCGCTGTGTAAACTGACAGCACTATACAAGTTACTGTAATAAAATACAGAGGATATGCAATGCTGTCCTCCAAAAGGATCGATGCATATGGTGTCGACACTCATTTAAAAAATCAGGTCAGAAGAGTAGAGTAGATATGGAGGAAGAAAAGAAAGGCGGAAGGCCTCATGCACACTGGACCATTTTACAGTGGCTTCTAGGGGGCGTCTGGCATTTTTTTCTCTACTTCTAAACTCCCCTGCATGTTAAGCCTAGGTGTCCATGCACACGTAGGCTTTTAGCAGCATTTAGTAGAAGGAGAGTAGAGGCAGGAAAAAAAACACTGACAGTGTGTCCAGGAGAAGCAGAGTTTGGGCAGAAAAAAACACACGATGCTTGTAAATGCGTGTTAACGCAAGGTGCATTTAGCGCTTGAGCGTTAAAATTCATTTCAATGGCAAGAATAAATTTATTCTGGCCAACTAAATGAAATAACACCCAAATGCTTAACAAGGGTACATACAGATAAACGCGTTACACACTTTTACAAGCGTCAGGGTTTTTTTTTTTTGCCGAAACACTGCTCCCAGGAGGAAGGGGTCTAGGAGAGCTTAGAAAACAGCCAGTGTGCATGAGGCCAAAGGGAGGATGTGGGGAAAAGGGAAAAGAAGAAGATTAGGGACAAGGGGGAGGGGGGGATAAAAGGGAAGGCTTAATGCAGGAGAACCCAGTTACTACCCATATGCAGCATGACATAAATAAATTGTAAACCGTAATATTTGAGTGACGATCGTTGATCCAAGGGTCCAAGATATGGAGAATTATTTTTTTATGGCTGTTGGTAAGGATAGTCAATTATTCATTAACAAAAAGATTGGCTATCGTCAACTTAGAAGCCTGAAGAACAAAATAGACTAGCTTAAATGGTTTTTAGTAATATTTGGCAGCTTAAAATTTGAGAGCGTCAGCCAAGGATCTCAGGAAAGTTGATCCCCAAATAGAGTTAGTAAAAGTGAAAAAACAGGTCCAGAAACTACTAAACATTGAACAGAACCACCAGATATGAAGCTAATCACTTGTACTTGCATCTTCAAAAGAGGCCCAAATGTCCAGGGAACATGTGAGCGAGACTGGAGGGCACCAGGTACCACCTAGTTAACACCTTATACGCCGACAAGAGGGTGGTGACACTAATCAGGCAAGCGACAATAAAATAGACCACACATCTTGCCTATCTTTTTCAGATTTTGTGGCTTTTTAGGTCCTCTTCCCATTTTGCTACATAGGTGTGGGTGGAAGGTGAGGGTAATCACTAAGCTTGGAGTAAACTATGCAGATGTATTTGGGCACCAGGGGAGTATGATCAAAAGGTGGTCAAAGTAGTAGAGAGATCTTTATCTTGGGCTTTAAACATGTCTTGGATAACTGACTATGGGCAAATGGAGCCCTTCAATTAAGAGAAAATGCTGTAGTGAAACTGTGTGTAGTCCACCAGAAAAAGGCGGCAGGGGACTTGAAACCCGGCTGAAAAAGAGAGTTGACCATCATTTTCTAAAAGTAGCCAGCAATGGCAACCCATATATTTATTGCAGATGTATTTTAAAAACCGCTTCCGCCCCGGAAGATTTGGTTGCCCAATGACCGGGCCATTTTTTGCGATACGGCACTGCGTCGCTTTAACTGACAATTGCGCTATCGTGCAATGTTGTACTTAAACAAAATTGACGTCCTTTTTTCCCCACAAATAAAGCTTTCTTTTGGTGGTATTTGATCACCTCTGTGGTTTTTATTTTTTGTGCCATAAACAAAAGAGCGACAATTTGGAAATTTTGCTATAGTAAATATCCCAATTTTTTATTTTTATTTTTAAAAACACATTTTTTTTCCCCAGTTTAGGCCGATATTTATTCTTCTACATATTTTTGGTAAAAAAAAAAAAAATAATCGCAATAAGCGTATATTGATTGTAGACGCTATAACTTTTGCGCAAACCAAACTATGGGAAAGATTTATGGCATTTATAATGGCGTTTTTTTTTTAATAGTAATGGCGGTGATCTGCGATTTTTTGCGGTATTGCGATGTTGCGGCGGACAGGTCAGACACTTGACACATTTTTGGGACCATTGACATTTACAGAGCGATCAGTGCTATAAATATGCACTGGTTACTATGTAAATGTCACTGGCAGGGAAGGGGTTAAAACTAGGGGGCTATCAAGGGGGTTAAACGTGTTCCCTATTGTGTGAATTGTGGCGGGATGGGGACTGACTATAGGAGATGACAGCTCGTGTTTTCTACTTTGTAGAAAGACACGACAGCACAGGGATTTGTGTGTGTACACATACAAACACCCGTTGCTCCCGCTCGTGCCAGCGATCACACGTGGCCGGCACCCATCGCGCCCGCCGGCCACGCGCATTGGGCGCCATTCCGCGCAGGGGGTGTGCGCGCGTGCCTCCGGCGGTGCTCACGTGCCCTCTGGTGGCTCTCCTGGGTGAAGCCGTACACACACACACATACACACACACACACACACACACACACACACACACAGGATTTCACCCAGGAGAGCAATTCTGCCGCAGTATATCTGTGTGAGCCGGTCGGGAACCGGTTAAGACTTTTACAAATACAGTAAAACTATCTTTGAAACACAGCTACATAATACAGTTTCTGCCATTGTTCTATGGTGTAAATGCAAATACAAAACATTTTACAGCCAGTGTACTGCCAGGGTAGTTTTATCTTCAGAAGCCAGAATATGGAAATAAGGTACACACCGCCAAAAAAAAAAAAACAGACACTAGGTACTTTTACCTGTTCATAATCCCAACAATGTTTTATTGTAAATAATTAAAATCAGCTAGCTATCTAAATAGATCTAGTACTGGTACATTCTATTTACCTGTCACTGAGGTGAAGGAAACTGCTGCTTTCATCTTGGTGTTCATCCTCAAAGCTCAGATTGGACCAGCTTCCTGTGCTGTCATCACCAACGCTAACACTGGTTTGTTGGCTCGTCATTGAATCCGCTGACTGGAATCCATCCTTTCCAACAGAACTAAACACAAATGGATTAAAAGGGTTAGTTCACCACAGATAGTCTAAAAAAAAAAAAAAAAAAAAAAAAAACCTCTGCAGCAAATAAACCTAGTATGAATACAAAACATGTGCACAGTCAGATTCCTGAAAGCATTTACTTACCCCTCTATTATGACATAATGCAATTGAGTCGTGATTGATTTAAAAATATACTGTGTCTAGCTATAGACACATGATCATGCACTGTAGTTCAATGCCTGGTGTGAAACTACATTTCCCCTAATGAAATGTTCCCAAGAGCATGCCTGCACTGGAGGGGTGGGGAAAGGGCATGAATGGGCTCCAGATGTCACTGTATTTTATAGGCGTACACAATAAATTCTCCTACCTCCTGTGACCTCAGTGCTGCCAACATAAGAAGAGCGAGAGACATATGACTTGCTTAGATCATTTCTTTGGTCTCCTCAACGATCCATCTACCCTGGATCATATCAAGGATTGTGGTGATTAGACTGACAAAGTTTTGCACTAGAACATTTCCAAAACATAGTGAGCTAACCCTTTAAGCATTAAAGTGATATTAAAAAGGTTCAGATTTTTTTTCCTAAAATAAAAAGCATGTCATGCTTACCCGCTTCATGCAATGGTTTTGAACAGAGCAGCCCCAATCCTTCTCTTCTCGGGTCCCCCACCAATACTCCTGGCTCCTCCCCTCCTTCACGTATTCCCCCTAGCAAGCTGCTTGCTGGTGGGGTAGCTCATGCAGGCTTGAGCCCAAGTCACACTTTGAGCATCTATTGACACACACAGTGCAGCTTGGCCTCGCTCCCTTGTCACTGGATTAGATTGACAACAGCAGGAGTCAATGGCTCAGGCTGCTCTCACAGAGTCCAGTTAAAAGGAAAGAGAGCAGCACCACTGCTCTCGTGCACAGTGCTGGACTGAGATTGGACTCTGGGGGGGTGGGGGTTGTGCCGCACCTAAACGTTTTTTTACCTAATGCACAGAATGCACTAAGGCAAAAAAACTTTAGCCTTAAGAACCACTTTAACTGGGACTAAATAACCTGCCCTTAGCAGGTGCTTTTACTGACTCACCATTGCCTAGCTTTAATACAAAGTGTGCCTATAGTATAGAAGTCATAGAGCATTATGAGATTTTTAATGAAAACACAGCACAAATCTGCCATGCACCCCTCTTTCAGATCGACAAAGAAACAGACATGAATGCACAAGCACCTAGCGCATTACCAAAAATTATTTATTGGAAAATGTAAAAAACTGGTAAAAATTCGATTTTTTCTACATCTTACCTGTAAAATCCATTACTTCATCACAGGATACAGAGCTGGTTATTATAAAACTATTTGGGTTACATGCCACCTATAGGTGAGTGGACACTGGTAGATCAATCAGACCAAACAGGAAGTACTCCCCTATATAACCCCTCCTACACAGGAAGTACCTCAGTTTTTTGGCAATTAATACATTTTTCCAGACAAGAGGGGAAGGGACCTCTGTGTCCTGTGATGTACTCCAAGAAATGGATTTTACAGGCAAGATGTATAAAAAATAAATAAATAAATTTTCTTTATCATACATCACAGGACATAAAGCCGGTTATTATAATAAATAACTATTTGGGACGTCCCAAAGTAATACCCTTGAGGGGAGGGTGACCCCATCACAGAAACTGCCACCAGAGAAGGACCTACTCTGCTGTTTGTAATACGCCGAGGTCAAAGGCAGTATCCTCCACGTTTTTGGCATCCAACCTGGTAAAAACCCGTGTAGAAGTACAGTATCTCCCAAAAGTGAGTACACATCTCACATTTTTCTAAATATTTTATTATATTTTATTACATCTTTTCATTGACAACACTGAAGAAATTTGCTACAATTTAAAGAAGTGAGCATACAGCTTGAATAACAGTGTAAATTTGCTGTCCCCTCACAATAACACAACACACAGCCATTAATGTCTAAACCGCTAGCAACAAAAACAAGTGCACCCCTAAGTGAAAATGCCCAAATTGGGCCCAAGTAGTCATTTTTCCTCCCCGATGTCATGTGACTCATTAGTGTTACAAGGTCTCAGGTGTGAATGGGGAGCAGGTGTGAAATTTGGTGTTCTCTCTCTTACTGGTCAATGAAAGTTAAACATGGCACCTCATGGCTAAGAACTCTGAGGATCTGAAAGAATTGTTGCTCTACATAAATATGGCCTAGGCTATAAGAAGATTGCCAAGACCCTGAAACTAAGCTGCAGCACAGTGGCCAAGACCACACAGCGGTTTAACAGGACATGTTCCACTCAGAACAGGCCTCTCCATGGTCTACCAAAGAAGTTACCGTATATACTCGAGTATAAGCCGAGATTTTCAGCCTTTTTTGGGGGCTGAAAGTCCCCCCCTCGGCTTATACTCGAGTCATATAAATTTTACATTGTAAATATTACCTGTAAAGAAGTTGCGGCTGCGGCGTCCATCGTTCAAATTCCGCGGCGTCCATCGTTCAAATTCCGCGGCGTCCATCGTTCAAATTCCGCGGCGTCCATCGTTCAAATTCCGCGGCGTCCATCGTTCAAATTCCGCGGCGTCCATCGTTCAAACTCCGCGGTCTCTTCCTGTTCCTTCCTTGATAGGCGAGTCTCAGCAGACACTCTCCGCCTATCACGAACGTTCTCTCATCCTCAGTTTTCCAGCAGACGTCTGTGATTGGCGGAACACCCAACACAGTGTCTGCTGGGAAAACTAAGGATGAGAGAATGATCGTGATAGGCGGAGAGTGTCTGCTGAGACTCGCCTATCAAGTAAGGAACAGGAAGAGACCGCGGAATTCGAACGATGGACGCCGCGGAATTCGAACGATGGACGCCGCGGAATTTGAACGATGGACGCCGCAGCCGCAACTTCTTTACAGGTAATAATTACAATGTAAAAATTTCTTTTTACAGGGAACAGTGGGGCATCGGCTTATACTCGGGTCAGTGAGGTTTCCCAGTTTTTTGGGCAACATTAGGTACCTCGGCTTATACTCGAGTCGGCTTATACTCGAGTATATACGGTAAGTGCACATGCTCAGCGTCATATCCAGGAGGTTGTCTTTGGGAAATAGATGTATGAGTGCTGCCAGCATTGCTGTTGAGGTTGAAGGGGTGAGGGGTGGGCAGTCTGACCCCACAGAGCACTGTTCACTCAGTCATCTGAAAATGAAAGAGTATGGCACAACTGCAAATCTACCAAGATGTGGCTGTCCACCTAAACTGACAGGTCGGGCAAGGAGAGCCTTATTCAGCGAAGCCGCCAAGAGGCCCGTGGGAACTCTCGAGGCGCTGCAGAGATCCACAGCTCAGGTGGGAGAATTAATAGTCATGCACTCCACAAATCTGGCATTTATGAAAGAGTAGCAAGAAAGCCATAAGAAGCCCCATTTGCAGTTTGCGAGAAGGTGCTCTGGTCACACAAGACCAAAATTAAACGTTTTGGCCTAAAAGCAAAACGCTATGTGTGGTGAAAAACTAACACTGCACATCACCCTGAACACACCATCCCCACTGTTAAACATGGTGGTGGCAGAATCATGTTGTGGGGATGCTTTTCTTCAGCAGGGACAGGGAAGCTGGTCAGAGTTGATGAGAAGATGGATGGAGCCAAATACAGGGCAATTTTAGAAGAAAACCTGTTAGAGTCTGCAAAAGACTTGAGACTGGGGTGGAGGTTCACCTTCCAGCAGGACAACAACCCTAAACATATAGCCAGAGCTACAATGAAATGGTTTAGATCAAAGCATATTCATGTTAGAATGGTCCAGTCAAAGTCCAGACCTAAATCCAATCAAGAATCTGTGGCAAGACTTGAAAATTGTTGTTCACAGACGCTCTCCATCCAATCTGACAGAGTAGGGCTTAATACAATTGTACGCCACGCTTTTCACATTTATCATTTTCCTTCCACTTCACAATTATGTGAAACTTTGTGTTGGTCTATCACATAAAACCCCAAATAAAATACATTTTTTTGGTTCTAACATGACAAAATGTGGAAAATTTCAAGGAGTATGAATACTTTTTCAAGGCATTGTATTTAATACATTTTAAAGTAAACAAGCACATATTTATGCAGTTTAATGCAAAATAAAAAAGCACATATGTACGCAGTTCAAGTTATGCAAATAACTAGAATATAGAATATGCATTTATGCAAACATGTGCTCATGCAAATGTGTTTATGCTTGCAAGCAAGCATGTGTTTATTCAACATGTGTTTATGCAAACGTGCTTATGCAAGCAAGCATGTGGCATAGGCACATGTTTGCATAAACACATGAAACCATGCATCTATGCAACATGTGTCTATGCAGACATGCGTCTACGCAGACATGCGTCTACGCAGACATGCATCGCATCTATGCAAAAATGTCTTTGCAACCATGTGTTTTTTGCCAACATGCGTTTAAAGCGGAGCTCCACCCTAAAGTAGAACTTTAAAACTCTAAAAAAAAAAAAAAAAAAAAAGAAGAAAGAAAAGAGAAAAACTGCAACATGCAGACCTACCATCCCTGCCACAGGATTTTGAGTCTAAATGCCTGTACACACGATCGGATATTCCGACAACAATTTTCCGACAGATGTGTTTTGTCGGATAATCCAACTGTCTATATGCTCCATCGGACAATTGTTGTCGGAATTTCCGACAACAAATGTTGGCTGTGCATGCTCTCAAAGTGTCCGACAACTGTGTTCTGTCGGAATATCCGATCGTGTGTACACAAGTCCATCGGACTAAAATCCAGAGTACAAACACGCATGCTCCGAACCAATGCTAAACATAAGACAACAATAGCAGAAGTTGCCCAATAGTGGCAGAAAAGAGCTGAAAAAAACATGTAGTTTGGTGTATGTTGGCTGAAAATGTTCTGCCGTCTGTATGCAGAACAAATTTACGGACAGCGCCCTTCAGACAAAAATCCACGGATTTGTCCGATGGAAATCTGATCGTGTGCACGAGGCTCAACAGGAGTCCAACCTACACCCATCACGGCGGGCTCTGTCATAAAAGACCTTCAGGGAATGGGTCCCCTTAATCTGGGGTCCACTCCCCTGCACCCCGCAGGAAAACACCTTGAGTCAGATAAAACACTGCACCGGGTTATATTACGCAGTGTTCAGCACCATAAGGCTGCATTACAGGAAAACCTTGAGGAATCTTCTCTCCTATCCAGGAAGGCTCGGGTACCATCCATTTTGGCTGACAGCTCTTACGAATGGATCCGAATGAAGTCCACGATTCTAAATAGAACCGTCCAGACCTCCGAGTATGCTCCCAGAGCACATGCATCACATCAGTGACCACCACCTTAGAGACACTGGCAAAAAACTGGAGGTACGTCCTGTGTGGGATGGAGTTATATAGGGGAGGACTTCCTGTTTGATTGATCTACCAGTGTCCATTCACCTATAGGTGGTGTATAACCCAAATAGTCATTATAATAACCGGCTCTGTGTCCTGCGAAGTACGATAAAGAAAATGGATACTCACAAAAAGGTACATTCTGAAGCTCTGTTTGAGCTTCAGCAAGTCGTCTTCACCACGTCTAGATACCTAAATGCATTGAGTTGCCGTCATGTGATTGGCTGTTTAGCAATTTTTGTTACCAAGCAATTGAATAGGTGTACCTAATAAAGTGGTCGGTGAGTGTGAAATATATTATATATATATTTATTACACACACACACACACACACACACACACCCTTATGGGGCACACTTTAAATGCATTTACATTCTAGATGTTGCTGCTACAAAACCTCCCATTGATAATGGGGTACTTTGACGCAGTAATGTGGGCTTAAGCACCATATAGCCATATGGTATGACCAAATCCCCATATTGTTTTGAATATGTTCAGGCTTTTTAAATAGCCTTGCAGGATTTAATTTCATTTTTGTATGTGTGCGCTGTAATCGATTTTGTAATAAATGTGTGTGTGTATATATATATTATTTTTTTTTATTTTTTATTACACACAGTGGGTACGGAAAGTATTCAGACCCCCTTAAATTTTTCACTCTTTGTTATATTGCAGCCATTTGCTAAAATCATTAAGTTCATTTTTTTTTCCTCATTAATGTACACACAGCACCCCATATTGACAGAAAAACACAGAATTGTTGACATTTTTGCAGATTTATTAAAAAAGAAAAACTGAAATATCACATGGTCCTAAGTATTCAGACCCTTTGCTGTGACACTCATATATTTAACTCAGGTGCTGTCCATTTCTTCTGATCATCCTTGAGATGGTTCTACACCTTCATTTGAGTCCAGCTGTGTTTGATTATACTGATTGGACTTGATTAGGAAAGCCACACACCTGTCTATAGAAGACCTTACAGCTCACAGTGCATGTCAGAGCAAATATGAAAATCATGAGGTCAAAGGAACTGCCAGAAGAGCTCAGAGACAGAATTGTGGCAAGGCACAGATCTGGCCAAGGTTACAAAAAAAATTCTGCTGCACTTAAGGTTCCTAAGAGCATAGTGGCCTCCATAATCCTTAAATGGAAGACGTTTGGGATGACCAGAACCCTTCCTAGAGCTGGCCGTCCGGCCAAACTGAGCCATCGGGGGAGAAGAGCCTTGGTGAGAGAGGTAAAGAAGAACCAAAAGATCACTGTGGCTGAGCTCCAGAGATGCAGTCGGGAGATAGGAGAAAGTTGTAGAAGGTCAACCATGACTGCAGCCCTCCACCAGTTGGGGCTTTATGGCAGAGTGGCCCGACGGAAGCCTCTCCTCAGTGCAAGACACATGAAAGCCTGCATGGAGTTTTCTAAAAAAAAAAAAAAAACACCTGAAGGACTCCAAGATGGTGAGAAATACGATTCTCTGGTCTGATGAGACCAAAATACAACTTTTTGGCCTTAATTCTAAGCGGTATGTGTGGAGAAAACCAGGCACTACTCATCACCTGTCCAATACAGTCCCAACAGTGAAGCACGGTGGTGGCAGCATCATGCTGTGGGGGTGTTTTTTTAGCTGCAGGGACAGGACGACTGGTTGCAAACGAGGGAAAGATGAAGTACAGGGATATCCTGGACGAAAACTTTCTCCAGAGTGCTCAGGACCTCAGACTGGGCCGAAGGTTTACCTTCCAACAAGACAATGACCCTAAGCACACAGCTAAAATAACGAAGGAGTGGCTTCACAACAACTCCGTGACTGTTCTTGAAGGGCCCAGCCAGAGCCCTGACTTAAACCCAATTGAGCATCTGTGGAGAGACCTAAAAATGGCCGTCCACCAACGTTTACCATCCAACCTGACAGAACTGGAGAGGATCTGCAAGGAGGAATGACAGAGGATCCCCAAATCCAGGTGTGAAAAATAGGATTTTTATAACAGCTTACCTGTAAAATCCTTTTCTTGGAGTACATCATGGGACACAGAGCGACATAGTCATTACTATGTGGGTTATATAGATACCTTCAGGTGCTGGCACTGGCAACTTCCAAAACCGGAAGTACCCTCCCCTATATAAGCCCCTCCCATCCGGGAGCACCTCAGTTTTGTAGCAAAGCAATAAGTGTCCCCAAAGAGGGGTGGGAGCTCTGTGTCCCGTGATGTACTCCAAGAAAAGGATTTTACAGGTAAGCTGTTATAAAAATCCTATTTTCTTTCTCGTACATCACGGGACACAGAGCGACATAGTCATTACTATGTGGGATGTCCTAAAGCAATGCCCAATGAGGGGGGGGATACACCATACATAAGCTGAGCGCTATCAGACATGAGGATCTTTTGCGGCCTGCAACACACTGCGCCCAAAGGCGACATCCTCCTGACTTCTAACGTCCACCTGGTAGAACCTAGCAAACGTGTGTACTGAAGAACATGTTGCGGCCTTACAGATTTGAGCCAGGGAGGGCTGGTGATGCACTGCCCATGAAGTTCCAACTGCTCTCGTGGAGTGCGCCCTAACTTTGAACGGAGGCGGTCTCCTTCTCAAGCCATAGGCTTGCATTACGACCTGTCGAATCCACTTGGCTAAAGTAGATTTTGACACTGCCTGACCCTTTCTAGGGCCTTCCGGCAGAATAAACAAAGTATCCGTTCTGCGAATCTGAGCAGTGGCTTTTAAATAAGCTTTAACTGCTCTTACTACATCCAAAGAATGCAATAACTTTTCTTCTACCGAACTAGGTTTGGGAAAAACGAAGGAAGAACCACATCATACCACCTTAGGAAGAAAGGCTGGATGAGGACGTAACACTACTCTGCCCTTATGGATAACCAGATATGGCTCTTTACAGGACATAGCTGCTAATTCCGACACTCTTTTAGCCGAACAAATGGCTACTAGAAAAATCAATTTCCTGGTGAGAAGAACCAAGGAAATATGCTGTAATGGTTCAAATGGTTGTTTCTGTAGAACCGACAGAACCAGGTTTAGATCCCATGGACATATGGGAATATTAACCGGAGGACTAATACGCATCACTCCTTGTATAAAGGCTTTGACTAGTGAATGCGAAGCCAAGGGCCTTTGAAAAAATATTGACAAGGCCGAAATCTGACCCTTGATAGTACTCAAGGCAAGCTTCCTATCTACAGCCCATTGTAGGAAGTCCAGAATCCTACCTATTACGTACTTACGTGGATGCCATTTCTTGGGCTCACACCACGCGATGTACGCCTTCCAGATTCTATAGTAGATCTGCCTGGATACCGGCTTCCTGGCATTGATCATTGTAGATACCACAGGATTAGAGAGCCCTCTCTTTTTTAGAATGTGGGCTTCAATAGCCAGGCCGTCAAACCTAGGGCTGGTAAGGAAGGGTGGTATATCGGTCCTTGCGAAAGCAGGTCCGGACGATGTGGGAGAGTCCAAGGACTCCCCACTGACATTTTTACAATCTCCGCGTACCATGCTCTTCGGGGCCACCAGAATCACTGGTTTCTTTTCTACCCTGATTCTGCGGAGTAATCGAGGTAACAATTGTGGCGGTGGGAATGCATATATCAGCTTGAACTGATCCCAAGGGAACACTAGGGCATCCGAGCCGCAAGCTAGGGGATCCCTTGTCCAAGAGACAAACCTGTCCACCTTTGCGTTGAATCTGGATGCTAGCAGATCTACATCCGGTGTTCCCCACCGCTGACCTATTGTCCGAAAAACCTCGGGGTGAAGGGACCATTCCCCTGGGCATAATTGTTGGCGACTTAGAAAGTCCGCCTTCCAATTCTCCACTCCTGGAATGAATACCGCGGATATGGCTGGGACATATCTTTCTGCCCATTTCAGGATGCAATTTACTTCCCTCTGGGCTGCACGACTCCTGGTGCCACCCTGATGATTGATATATGCCACTGCCGTGGCATTGTCTGATTGAATTCTGACAGGGGACCCTTGGAGTTTGGATGTCCATGCTACTAGGGCATACCGGGCTGCTCGTATCTCTAAGAGATTGATGGGCAGGGCCTTTTCCGCATCCGACCATCTGCCCTGAAGAGACCATTGCTCCAGTACTGCTCCCCAGCCTATAAGGCTGGCATCTGTAGTGACCACCTTCCAAGAAATCGGACTGAAGGATTTCCCTTTTTCCAGATTCTGGGGAACCAACCACCAACGGAGGCTCTTGCGAACGGAAGGGGACAAGGACATTGGTAAGTCTAGGGCCTGAACTTTCTTGTTCCAGGCTGACAGTATGGCCCTTTGCAAATTCCTTGAATGGAATTGACCGTAGGGTACTGCTTCGAATGATGCCACCATTTTTCCCAGCAGCCTCATGCACAGGCGTATGGACGGCTGTCTTTTTGTACCCACTAAGTGGATCAAATCTCTCAAAGACAACACCTTTTTTCGAGGCAAGAATATTTTCTTCTGGCCTGAATCTAGCCTTAGCCCCAAGCATTCCAGACTTTTGACTGGTTTTAGGGCTGACTTGTCTCGGTTGATAATCCAACCGTGAGATTCCAGATACTTGATTGTCTTGTGAACGACCACTTCTAGTTTTTACGGAGTGGTCTATCAACAACAAGTCATCTAGATATGCCATTATCATTACACCTTGTGTTCTTAGATTGGCCAATAAAGGGCCAGAATTTTTGTAAACACTCGTGGTGCTGTGGCCAGACCGAAGGGTAAGGCTCTGAACTGAAAATGGCGCCCTTCTACTGCAAAGCGTAGAAATTTTTGGTGGACTGGAAAGATGGGAATGTGCAAATAAGCATCTTTGATGTCGATCGTGGCTAACCATTCCTCCCCTTGTAGGGCAGTGGCCATCGATCGGATCGACTCCATCGGAAAGTCCTGATATAAAGGAATTTGTTTAGCCCTTTTAGAATTAATATGGGTCTCACGTCCCCGTTTGCTTCGGGACTGTAAAGAGGTTTGAGTAAAACCCGAACCCCCATTCTTCCAGGGGAACCTCCATAATTACTCCTTGGAGCAATAGTTTTTCTAGTGCCAACAGGAGGGACTCTCTCTTCCGGGGATCCCTTGGCACGTTTGACCTCAAAAAAAGGGAAGGAGGAGAGTCTTTTAACTCCAATCTGTATCCCAAACATACTGCGGAGAGCACCTATCTGTTCTGATCGTGTCCCGCCAGGTCTCTGCGAACAACTGGAGTCTTCCCCCCACCCGACTGAGTGGGGGACCCTTCAATGAATTTAACTTTGGGGGAGGTTTTGTACCTCCCCTGACCCAGGGTCATTACCCTGCGATTGTCCCTGATTTTTACCCCCGGATTTGACCGAGGAGGCCGTCGGACTGTTACACAGCCGATGCCCCAGGGACTGGAGAAGCAGGCCTCTTAAAGAGGGACCTCTAACTCTGTCTTTAACCGGCAAGAGTGTATTTTTACCGCTGGAATTTTTCTGGATATATTTGTCCAGGTCTTCCCTGAATAAGCGTTCACCATGAAATGGGACGCTAACCAGCCATTTTTTACAGGGAGCTTCAGCAGACCAGTTTTTGAGCCATAGAAGCCTACGCATATGTACTACAGACAGCGTAAGGCGGGAGGCCTGATGGATTGAATCCTTTATGGCGTCAACCGCAAAGCATAAGGCTCTAGGTAGATCAGCTAGGGCAAGGGCCTGCTGATCTGGCAAGTCCCTCAAGACCTGTTTCAACTGATCCTTCACTGCTTAGCAGACCCCACTGCTGGTTGTGTCACCAAGCTTGCTGTAGAAAGAAGCAGATTTTCATAAGGACTCCAATTTTTTATCTATTGGGTTCTTGAACATTTGGACATTATCCACTGAACATGTCAGTGATTTATACACACAAGAGATGGCTGCGTCCACTGTAGGGACCTTCCATTTTTTGATGAACTTATCCTCCATGGGATAGACCACCGGAAATCTCTTGGGGGGAAAAAATATTTTCTCAGGATGTTCCCAATCCTGGTAAATGAGCCCTTTCAGTAAAGGGTGAAGTGGAAAAAAACAGACAGTCTGGGGGCTTCTAGCGACCCCAACGAGGATACAGTAGTGGTTGATGGTTCCGCAAGGTGCATTTTTAAATGCTGATCGGACCAAGTTAGTCAGAGACTGAACCCATAATCTTTCAGCTTGAGATGCTGAGAAAGGTTCCTCCACTGTTGACCTCTATAACAGAATCAACCTCATCCTGATCCCCTTCAGGCAGGTCGATCCCTGTATGGGACTGTTGCTCCGCTAACAGGCACTCTGAAGGAGGTGACGGAGATCGGGCGTGCTTTCCCTGACAGGGAGGCAGCGATCAATGTTGACAATCTCTCTCTAATCCTCCCAGAGCTGAGGAAAAAACCTCCTCTATTACATACACAGGAGCAGGTGAACTGAGGACAGCCACAGTACCAAGTACCCCTGCGGGGTCTCTACGGTCACTTACCTCTGAATTTTCAGGGGAGACTGGTGCAGCAGAAGCATGCCCAAGATCCTCAGAGCCCGATGAGACCCCCTTCGCTTCCTGGAAGATTCAGTTCCGGAGCTTCTGGATGGCATATTCCTAAGCCTAAAGCTGAGGTATTCCAGCCGTAATACACCACTTTTACTGATAATAGTCTAGCACAATTGCTGCTATATAACAGTTGGTGTCTACTAAAGTGCCTTTCTAGGGGATGCCTGCATCAACCGCCTCTGTGTGCCTTTTTACTGTTGCTAGCTCTATCTGTGCACTTCAATAGCCAGCTTGATTGTGCTTTAAAACACGCTGGACGCCCGCACATGCGCAGTAGCGCCGCGGCGCACACCGAGCGTCATCTACCCGCTCCGCCCCTTTTCCAGATCGCCTCTATATATAGAGGCGCGTGCACGCGCGCGGGCACGTGCGCCTTCGGCGCCTTTTTTGAAAAAAATAAGGAGCTAGATGGGAGCCAGGGTCCCTGCCGCAGGGCCCGGGGATGGATGAGCGCAGCAACAGGGCAGAGGAGACAGCTTCCCAGCAGAGAACTTACCAACTGCCTGGATTTGATTCTGGAAGAAAAAAATCCACATTACAAGAAAAAGAACCATAGCGGCCTCTAGTGTCTAACACAGGTACCGCGGTCTTACATTTTTTTTTTTTCTTGCCTACTATTAAAATTTTTACATTTTCTCAGTAGTAACAGGCATACACAGAATATTAGCGGGAATACCTTAGGTAACAGACAGAAAGACAAAATAGGCTTGGGGGTCCCCCAATAGAACCAAGTTCCTGAGGGCCCCCACTTACCTTTTCCTCGCCGTAGGACTCTGTTGGTCCACAGAAGCCCAAACTTCACCTATCACGGCAGGCATTGTAATTAAACCTTCAGGGACCGGGTTCCCTAGGATTCCACTCCCCTGGACCTGTATAGCACCCTGCACAGAAAACATCTTGGTCGTGGGTATGACCAGAGCTCTGGATCCCAGGGTCCAGCCCTCCTAAGAGAGGCATTACAGGCAAAACCTTGCTCTTCTCTTTGCAAGGCCCGGGTACCGACCGTTTAGCTATGAAGCTTTTTTGGTCGGATCCGGAATAGCTTACTGAGGCCCAAAAGAACCTGTACGCAAGCTCAGTGAAAACACATGTTACTTCTTGGCCAACACCTTAGACACTGGCAAAAAAACTGAGGTGCTCCCGGATGGGAGGGGCTTATATAGGGGAGGGTACTTCCGGTTTTGGAAGTTGCCAGTGCCAGCACCTGAAGGTATCTATATAACCCACATAGTAATGACTATGTCGCTCTGTGTCCCGTGATGTACGAGAAAGAAAACTTGTTGCATCTTTCCCAAAAAGACTCACGGCTGTATTAGATCAAAAAGGTGCTTCTACTAAATACTGAGCAAAGGGTCTGAATACTTAGGGCCATAACAGAGAGTGAAAAATTTAAGGGGGTCTGAATACTTTCCGTACCCACTATATATAAATAATCAGACCACTTATGCTTTTTATTTACCCTTTTGAAACTCTTGCTCCGCCCTTTCAATTTTCGAAAGGGGTGATGTGTGCATGTCTATTTATGCATCTGAACATAGATTGGCTGGTCAGCTTAGCTCCGAGGAAGGGGGTGCGCCCCCAAAACACGTTAGTCTGCTAGCAAAGTGGGGTGCCACAGGAGACGTGTATGCTACACTTATGTTCTTGTCTTGTTCACACACTCTCACTTGTTATACCTTTGGGAGTATCCATTTTTATCAGTTTTTACATTTTCCAATAAATTATTTTTGGTAATGCATGGGGAGGGCTGCATCTGCCAGGCAATCCAGATTGTTATGGATTTGTTGATGCAGTCCTTTCCCGCTGTGGAGGACCTCTGAGCGCTGGGAGTGACTGCCTCTCTCTTTCACATTCAATTTCAATATAGGTCTGCTCGAAAAAAGCAGACAGGGAGGAGGAGGGATCAGTGTTGAGATCTTCTGAATCATTCCAATGCATGTGAAAAGAAGCTTGAGCTTTTGAGCTAGGTAGGTAGACTTTTTCAAAAGCTAAAAGACAAGTAAACGTGTGAAAGGTAGATTAGAGCTTCACCGGATAGCTGAATATATAAAGTATGGCGTTATTAAACACAAAACCAAAAATGTCATCTATTGCAGCTTACCAATCATTAAATTAAGTGGCTGCATTCAGTTTCTTTTTTTAGGCTTTTTCTCTGTTTTCACCTGGCAATCTGGCCAGTAACACACCTCCTGTAATAGAGTGTCCCCACTCTGGGTGAAGAAATTCAGACAGCAGCATTGTGAGGCTAGGGGGAGTGTAGTGTAAGGGCTCTTTCACACGGAGGTCCGTTCAGGTCCGCCTGTCAGTTTTTTAGGCGGACCTGAAACTGATCCTTCATGCACCCCTATGGAGGCACGGATGTCAGCGGAGACATGTCCGCTGACATCCGCTCCGCCAAAGTGTGACGGAGGAAAACCCTATTTTTCCTTCCGTCGGCGGAGCGGATCGGATGACAACGGACTCTACGGTCCGTCGTCATCCGATTCCCCATAGGGGAGAGCGGCGCTCTGACAGGGCAGTCCCTGCACAGTGTGCGGGGACCGCCCAGTCATCCGTCGGCTCAGCTGGGATCAACGGAGCGATCCCCGCTGAGCAAGCGGAGCTTCATGGGGCGGATCTGCACGGATCCGCCCCGTGTGAAAGGACCCTTAGATGTACTAGCAGATTTAGATACACTAACAAAATTGAAGCCAAACGCCAGCTCACACTGCATTTACACAAGCAGTTACAGAAAGTTATTTTTCATTTGGGATAAAGGTTTTACATCAGTAAATAAAAGCTGACCATTGTAAGCACCCATCAGTGGTAAATGGTTTGTCAATACTTTTCTACATTTGCAGGAGAACTTGTTCTGTTGTAAAGGAACAGACTTACTGGCTGAACTAAAGGATAGAAAACCTAAAAACAGAAAAACGAATGCAGCCATCACATCTAAGAATTGGTAAGCTGCAATATAATAATTAATGTTTGCTTTTGGATTTAATACCGCTTTAATATGCAATATTTTATATTTTCCCACTAAACCTATTTTTATTAAATATATACACCTATTTTTAAAAACTATTTTACATTCTCATTGAGAAAAAAGGCACCAGAGTCAGGAAAAATTCAAATATATTTTCCGCACCATGAAAATGTTTTTAAATAACTACTTAAACCTTTTTAACAAATCAACATAGGAGAAAGCAATGGAAATCTGCAAATTGCTAGATAAACCTTTTAAAGCGCACTTGCCACTGATATGTTATTTAAGCAGTTATTAAGTACACTGAACTAAATGACAATTGCGCACTCTAAGCCCTCTAGATTTTACTAGTACTCTAAACTCTTTAGTATAAGAGCTGTTTTCAGTTCCTAGTGAATGGATGTACCTTACAGGTAATCCAATTATTGGATGCCTTCACACAGTGTGTCATTGAAAGTTTCATATGAAGTGTTTTGCTGAATTGCTGTACAAGGGACATATCAAGCATTGTACATTATAGCTTTTATTAATCGCAACATCCAATTGCTACAGAAATGATTTCAATACAACTATGTGATGCATAAAAAAATAATTTTGTTAAATGGAGCGTTTTATTTCTGAAAAGGTCAGATGCTTATGGATCCAACGCTGCCATGGACAGGTCAGCATTATAAAATACAAGCAAGCTCATTAAACTATTGTGACAGGGGTCACTTTGGGCACAGGGTGAGCAAGAAAATAATGGACATTAAGAATATGTCTTGGATTGCTTTAAAATTGGACAGTGATATTTTTCCACAATATTCCCCAGGATATCTGTAAAGAACTATTTACTGCTTGATTATGAACTCAACAGGTTAACTAAAAAGTGACTCCTTCATGATGTTGGGACACAAACTGTTAGATGCTAATGTCACCACATCCAGCCCCCACCTGTGTCTGCTAAGATGTCAGATGTGTATTGGGAGACAGTGAGGCTAGCCTAAAGGTCATGTGTCTGAGTCATCACTGTAGTTAATTAGCTCATGTAAATTAGGTCTGGTCAAAGGTGTATTGTCTGAGGAGAATGTAAGAACAATGTGTGTATAAAACTGGGAGTTTGTCATTAAAGATTGTCAGTCCAGTTGGAAACTTCATACAGAGTGTTTGTCTCGTATGTTTGGAAGGATTAATCCTATGGGAAGCAGTCGCCTGACTGTGGAGGATCGGCAGTGGATGTGTGTCCAGAGAGGGAATATCCTAAACGGCGTTAACTCCTTTCATACTTGGGGTGCCGTTACAACTATGGATGGGAGGATTTGGGAAAGGAATTTGACTTACCTGTAAATTTCATATGTTGGAGTACAGAACAGGACACTGACTTGATATTTATAGACCCTGGCCAGTGTCCTGAACTGTACGATAAAGATGAAATTCATTTTGACTTGTGGCTTGTAAGTTCCATACCTTTGAGTACCGTTCAAAACACAGGCCAGAGTCTACAAATATCCAGCCTATGTCCTGCACTGCAAAATTAAGACATTTTTTTTTTATTGTAACATGGACAACATATTACTTTACCCCTTAACACGTGTATCCAAGTGTATTTGGTGAGAAAAAGCCATAAACTTCATCAGTGTGTGTCCAGCTATACTTCTGACCTCAAATGAGATCTGCATCATAAAAGGCTGCAACACTGAAACCAATGGCTGTTAGCGATGGCTGCGGTCCAACATTAAGCTCAGAAGCTGAATAGATCAGCTCCTGGGCTTTTGCTACAGAGCACTCTAGTACTCAGTAGCTGAGCACTGTAAACACAATGCTTCTGCATTGACAGAGCATTTCCTGCGAGTCAGAAGACTAGAGCAGAGCCGACACAGCTCTGGCCTGTCTACCTCTGCAGCAACAGATCACTGTTATAATGATCTATTGCTGCAAAGCTTCATGGCAGGCTGGTTGAAGCTCCATGACCAAATTCAGCCCGCAATGGCTCCTACTGCTGTGTATCAGCCAGTGAGGATGGAGAGACCCAGGAGAGCTTCTGCTCATCGCTGGATCGTGCTCAGGTAAGGGGGGCTAATGGGGGGGGGGGGGGGGGGGGCGGGGGACTGCACACTGAATGTTTTTCACCTTAATGCATAGAATGCATGAAGGTAAAAAATGTTCAGCCTTTATGACCACTTTAAGGCTACAATTTTCGATCAGAAACCTGAAAAAAAAAAAAAAAGTGTTTGTTTTAGTGGTCAGCATAGTAATGAAGATAAAATGACCGAGTTTAACTAAATAAATGAAAACAGAAAAAACAAAACAAAACCTGAATTACAAAAGTTGTAAATAACATCTTACCTTATATTAACAACATGGCCAATATTCTTCATAGCAGACATTAAGATTTCAGTGGTGAGGCTTTCGGCAAAGCTGACCCCATCGTGTCCAATACCACTATCACCCGCCAAACTTGTGCTGCTGAGTTCACGCTCTGCTTTCTCAATAGCTGCGCTCACTATTTTATCGGCAAACATTGCCCTCTTATCAAGGTCTATTTGAATTTTGGGGATGTTCAGATGAAAAAGTCTTGATTTTTGACCAGTATTTTGCTTAGGCTTTGCAGACTGTTTAATTTTTCTGGATACATCGTGACCCAGTAAGAAGTGGCAGGATGACAAAGGGATTCCTTGCTGTTCTTTTGCACTACATAACCTGCAAGCAGTTCCGTAAGAATGTACAAGTTTTGTGGCATTCGAATCTTTGTCAGTTTTCTTTCGGTTTTCCATTGCTTGAAACCTTGCCCGCTCCAAGCTGAATTCTAAAGTGCTATCTACAACCTTGCAGGCATATTGCTCAATAGCTTGTACAAAACTTTCACTATAACCATTATCATTCAAACTACCTGTGCTGTGATAGAGCTTCTGTTTACAAGAGAAAAGTAAGGGTGTCTTGGGAAATGAGGTTTTGACAATTTCTCCATTGACATAATCGTTTTTGGATTTTGTATAGAGACAGGAATCAGTTAATGATTTGGGAAGAGAAGTAGCAGACATTTTTAACCTTTTCTTTACATCACATGTTATGGTGTTAGCAAGAGATTCTGCAAAATGAACCAGCCTATTAAACTCTGCTTTGTGCGCAGAGTTCTCAGTGAAAGAAGGGAGGTTAAAGTTATTTTGTCTTCGACTGTCTTTACCTGCATGGCGAGTCCTACCCAACAGTCTGAATATGTCCTTGTTACTACTTGATTCAGATTTCATTCTAGGCATTATTTTCCTATTGCACTTTGACTTAACGGTTTTAGACGCCTGCTGCAAGCCAGACTTAATAGCTCTATAAGCTAATCTACCTGCATATTGATCCAGTATTAACTCGCTGCTCCCTCCTTCCATTTTTAGAACCCGTATGAGGTGGTCAGCATACTCTTCAGTTACACTTTCACAGCTTGGAAATTTTGAAGTCAAACCTGCACCACCATAATGGTGAGGCAGGGGAAGAGTTGCTGCATCAGAAGATTTAAAGCTTGTGGAATAATGACTTCTTTCTTTGGGTCTACAATCTTTATCAGATTTTTGTGAATTGCTATACTCCAGGTCACAGGCTGAGTTCTTTCTGCTGCTTAGCACTTCTTTTGCATCACTGATGACTTCACCAGCAACACAGTTAGCATATGAACATAAAGTTCCCAAAAGATCCTCTGTAATATTTCTCATGTAGGCCGGGTATCCCCATTTATCACTCAGTAAGCTTAACTGTGACCTGTTTTTCATTGGTGGTCCCTGGGCAGACTCATCAGCTAATGAATAAGCAGCCATGTCAGTAGCAATGGATATGATGTTACTTGACAAATATTCAGCATATCTACAAGTTTCTGTAGATACCTCATACTCTTCAAAACTCTCATCACTACTGGAACTTTCCACCTCTTCTGAGAGAGACCTCATAAGCCTAAGCATAAAGTCATCCTTTTTCATACTGTTCTGTTCATAAGCAGACAGATGGGGCGTAGATGGTGGGGTGGCAGGATAGAACTCTTTTGCCAGTTGTCCCTTTAATTTTTTATTTAGTTTTCTCATGCTTCTCTCAGGACTTATGTCATAAGACATTAGAGGTGTAGAAGGTGGTGTGCCAGGCAGTAAGGTCACATTTGAACTTTTATAGGAACTCCTATTCCCCATAAAGAAATCCTCACCACAACTGCACATCACAGAAGAAAAACTATTGATATGAGGAAGACAACTTTGAAGGCCAAACAATGGGGGGTCTGTAGCTTCATTGTTTTCTACGTTTCTTCTTGCAGTTAAACCTCCCAAACTGGCTTTGTTACCATTATTTGAATTCCCTAGAAGAGCAATTGTTGCAGGTACATTGACAGACCCAGACTTACTGTCCCTTGTAGAAGGTTTTGCAGTAAAGCAAGGATCCAGAGAGGCATGTTCCACTATATCCTGGTTAGATTTACTTGCACCCCATCTATTTAATAGAGATTGTGCATTTTTTCCACTTGGATGCCTACAAGCACAGTTAGCCAACTCATCTGAAAATTGACAAGGTGAGGAACCAACTCCTAATGAAAGGTGTTTGGGAGGGATCTCAACAATTCTTTTGGTCATCATTTCAGCATAATCTTCCACAGCTCTGGATGATTTGATAACATCATATGCTTCATTTACAATCATATCCACCATTGTCACTGAGAACGGTTTTACTCCATCCACTTCCTCCTTTACAAAGTCTACATATCTTTGCTCTTGTCGGCTATTGTTTATACAACTTTTAGTTGAAGAAAAAGTGGCTTTGTCAAATGATAGTTCATCAAAGTCTTTTCTCGGGAAATGATAATTGTCTGCATTATTAATGCACATATTATTGGTGGACAGGTCTTTGTGGCCATTGGAAACTGAATGCTGGCTTAGCACTTTTGCTGCTACAGGCACAGGAACAGAACTCATAAGACCAGATGTAAACAGTAAAGCATAATGAACAGTGAAGTCTCTCTTGGATTGATGTGGAGCAGGCGAGGCTAAATTAGAAGGACCAAGATAAGAGGATGAAGATTGAGTTGCCTGATTTATTCCTTCTGAACTTACACATTTTAGGTTGTCCATGGATACACTTATAGCAGCTTCTGTGGTGAAAGTCACATTCACTTGGGATAGTTCAATAAAGGCCTCCTGTATCACAGATTCTGATAAATCATTAGCATAGGAACTTACTACAACATCTTCATAATCAAAATACTGTGTATCAGCAGAAACATTTGGAGTAGGTGGGTGAGAGAACTGGCATACTTCCATAATACCTTCAAAAACAAGTTCTTCGGCAAGGTCTGCAGCAAATCGTGTAACTGCATTGGTAACCATTTGTTTCTTTATATAGCGGAGTTCTTGCAAAGCACTTGTCATGACTTCACTTACCATAAGATTTGCCAAGCCATTAATAGCGCGTTTCTTAATTGAAAACGCCTGTCTCCTACCAATTTCATAGAAAGCCATTTGAAACACATATGATGTTAGCCTTGCTGCTAGATGGCATAATGCACTAGTACAAGAAGAAACCCCTCTTTGTAAGTCTTTAAATGCACTTCCAAAGCTTTTTTCCACCAGATCTGCAGCAAATTTCTGAATTCCTCCTTTAATGGATTTATGCTTTGTCCTAATTTTTCGATCAGACTCTTTATTTGATTTGCGTTTAAACTTTGTAACTTTCTCAGGTTGTTTTTTCAAAAGCTCAGAGGATGGTTTAGTTTTTAACACAGAATCAAACATGTCAGCACATACACGGTTTGCATAATTGCTAAAAGCAACATAAGGATCTGCCTTACAAGACGTAGCCTCATTTTGGCTTCTTGGTTGAAGAGAACCATCTGAGCCTATAGAAATTCCAGGTGGGCTAAAAGCAGATGATCTAATGGGACTAAATAAGGATCCATTATCCTCAGAACCTGTCTTTGTCAGGCGTGGAGATTCTGGTACATCCACTATACTGCTAAATGGAGACTCTGCTTTACGAGGGGTTGGTTTTTTTATACTAGCTGACAGTGTGGGGCGATCAAACTTAAATTTTTGTGGATTCATGCAAACTGTGCTTACACTTACTTTTGCATTTTTTCTTTTCTTAGGGGGGCTGTCTAGAAAAGGCTTCTTATTAACCTGCAAACTGTCTTCTAAATATGGATCCAGCTCATCAAACCGATCAAAGCTATCAAAAAACTCACTTAATTCTGAATCTGAGTCCTCAACACCGTCTTTCCCAACTGGAATCTTTGGAAGGCTAAGTTTTGCTCTTAAGCTTTTCTGATACCCTACTTCATCCAAGAAAATAATAGGACTTGGGCTAGAGCATTCAGACTCTGAGGATTCTGTAGGAGATGGAGAAAACATGTTTTTGTCTTGGCAATTTGCATGCTTCCATGTATCACAGGATGTGTTGCCAGTATTTTTAGCCAATGATGAATAATCCTGATGTTCCAAGTAACTCATTAGCACTGTAGACTTGATAGATGATCTACGACGCACAGAACTAAATATGATTTTTGTACCACTGATGTCTAGGCAGTGAGGAGACTGTGTCTGAGAGGCAGCATCACGTTGATTTGTTGAGGGTCCCCATTGCATTCCTAAAACAAAATAATAGCCTGTTTTAAACCTAATTTTTGAAACAAAACCCAAACACAAATCACACCAAGGGTTGTATTAAAGAAAAATTGCACAAAATTCACACAACTAGCACTCACACATTTACACAAGTGAATCCAAATGTTTAAAAAAAGTCAAGTAAACATTTTTCTAAAATGGCTACGGGGGATCAGGCTAGAGGCTCATATTGTTGTACCACCATTGAAAGCAGAATTTAAGGCAGATATTTAAAAAGTTCCTGATCCGCATATAGATAATTCTAATGATCTGACACACAGGACGATTTTGTTTGTGAATGTGAGGCAGTTTCTAATAGCATACAAGACTGAGGGTATAAAGGAGCAGTGGATCTATAAAGGTAACGCTATAGCCATCAGTAGAGACCGAGCAGCATTAATAGAACAAGAACTCCCATTCAACGGCTAAAGGCGAAAAAACATTACAGCAACACTATGAATTTCGTGACATCTTTTTCAGATGAATATAGTCAAATTGTTGGTATTATCAAATGGCAGTCTTGTATGCGGATCAGGAATTTCATACCAGTACTTAGTGGGGGATGCAATGTCTCTAGCAGACGGGCACCCACATTGGGTGACTTGCTTTCCCCCCAGTCTGTTCTACTCGTACAATGACCAGTATTCTGGGACATGGTTTTCTACCAAAGGTTCATTTTGTTGTGGCTATAGTACCTGTAGGTATTGTAACAAACACAAAAAAGTAATTTTTGTTGTTTCTCTTACCGCTGGCAAAACTTTAGGGCCTCATGCACACTGGATGTTAAAATAACAATATAAAAACGGCAGTAGCTTTGCAGTGAGTTTTTCAACTTTTTCTAAGTTTTTGCAATAGCGTTTTTCCACGTTTTTTTTTTTTTGAAGATTTTTTTTTTATCCAAAGGATCAAAAACGTTAAAAACCGCTGGTGAGTGAAGTTTTTGAGCGTTTATCTACGTTTATCAGCGTTAGAGCGTTTTTACAGCTGAAAAACCTCTCTCAGAACGCAGGGTTTTTTACTGCTCAAAAACGCTACTGCCCAAAACTGCTGATAACAGCCTATGTGTGCATGGACACATAGGATAACATGATGGAGAGTTTAATGACTGTAGAAAAAAACGTCTACTGCCAAAAACAGCTGCTGTAAAAACGTCCAAAAACTTTCAGTGTGCATGAGGCCTAAAGATTAACCAGTAGATAAATTGTAACACTACATCGGTGGTATGTGTTATAGAGTTTAAACTACAGTATGTAGGATGCACTAAACACCCCTTGAGGATCAGGATTTCAGAGCACTACAACGACACCAATAACCACATTGCCAGGAATATTTTGAATGTCTAGACATTTTAGAGACATTCATAAAAAGGTAATTAATTTGTTTTTTTAGAATTGAGCAGGTTAACCACTTCAGCCCCGGATGATTTGGCTGCTCAATGACCAGGCCATTTTTTGCGATACGGCACTGCGTCGCTTTAACTGACAATTGCGCAGTCGTGCGACGTTGTACCCAAACAAAATTTACGTCCTTTTTTCCCACAAATAGAGCTTTCCTTTGGTGGCATTTGATCACCTCTGCCGTTTTTATTTTTTGCACTATAAACAAAAAAAGGCGACAATTTTGGGGGGAAAAAAAAAAAAAAAACACAATATTTTGTACTTTTTCCTATAATAAATATCCCCAATTTGTTTTAAAAAAGCTAATTTTTCCCCTCAGTTTAGGCCGATATGTATTCCTATACATATTTTTGGTAATAAAAATCACAAGCAGCGTATATTGATTGGTTTGCTCAAAAGTTATAGTGTCTACAAAATAGGGGATAGATTTATGGAATTATTTATTTATTTATTTTACTCGTAATGGCGGCGATCTGCGATTTTTAATCGGGACTGCGATATTGCAGCGGACACATCGGACACTTTTGACATATTTTTGGGACCATTGACAATTATACAGCGATTAGTGCTATAAAAATGCACCGATTACTGTATAAATGTCACTGGCAGGGAAGGGGTTAACACTAGGGGGCGATCAAGGGGTTAACCGTGTTCCCTCACTGTTTTCTAACTGTAGGGGGGTGAGACTAACTAGGGGAAGAGAGAGATCAGTGGTCATACATTGTATGAACACATGATCAGTCTCCTCTCCCTTGAAAGAACCAGGATCTGTGTGTTTACACACACAGATCCTCGATCTCGATCTGTCACAAACGATCGCGGTGCCCGGCGGTCATCGCACCCACCGGGCATTCGCATCGGCTTTGGCGGCTGGTCGGCAAGCAGTTAAGAAATCCCCAAGATGTGGTAATGTGCACAGCTTACTTCTGCAGTAGAAAGTGTGGCGGATCCTTACTTTAATCACTTGCCCACTGGGCACTTAAACCCCCTTCCTAACCAAGCCAATATTCAGCTTTCATTTAGCATGACAATTACTCAGTCATGCAACACTGTAGCCATATGACATTTTTGTCCTTTTTTTTTTCACACAAAGAGAACTTTTTGGTGGTATTTAATCATCACTGGGTTTTTTATTTTTTGTGCTACAAATAAAAAAGAGAGACAGAAAAGTTAGTAAAAAAATAAGAAATGTCTTTCAGTTGAAGTTGATTTTTTTCCCCACAATTCTTTGCAAAATAAAGATTTTTTTCTCAAAATTGTCACATTATTACCAAGTTATTTCTCACACACTGTATAGGCATACGTGCAACTACACCCCAAAACATATTCTGCTACTCTTCCTGAGTATGGGGAAACTATATGTATGAGACTTTTGAGCCTGGCCACATACAGAGGCCCAAACATCCAAGCAGAACCTCCAGGTGTTCTAGGAGCATAAATTACACATATAATTTCCTGACAACCTATCGCAATTTTTAAGGCCCTAGAGCATCCCACAAAATGACCCAAATTTGAAAAGCAAAAGCACCCCATCGTATATTCTATGAGGCATTATGAGTCTTGAACATGTAATTTTTTTTCCCCATACGTTTTCGGTAAATGTGGAAAGAAAATGAAAAACTAAAATTTTTCTTCTTTTCTTTTTTTGTTGTTGTTACACAAAGTTGTTTATTTATAAGATATTTCTAAGACACAGCATGTGCTACCATAAATTACAGCCCAAAATACATTGTGCTACTCCTCCTGAGTATGGCGATACCACATATGTGAGACTTTTACACAGCCTGGCCACATACAGAGGCCCAACATTCAGGGGGCACTGTCAGGTGCTCCAAGGACATAAAATTACAAAGAAAATTTCCTGACTACCGATTACACTTTTGTGGGGCACTGTAGTGGCACTGATGAGCACAGATGAGGCATGAATGGCGACGGATGGGCATGATGTGGCACAAATGAGGCACAGATAAGCTGCTGCGGTCCCCCTCCTCTCACGCTGTACTGATCAGTGTGTTCAGTGTGTACAGCTTTTGCGGGGAGGAGAGCATGTGCCGATTGACAAGT
This sequence comes from Rana muscosa, assembly GCA_029206835.1. Lineage (NCBI taxonomy): Eukaryota > Metazoa > Chordata > Amphibia > Anura > Ranidae > Rana > Rana muscosa. The sequence goes on along the minus strand of CM055117.1, from coordinate 824,531,519 downwards.
GATCGCTCCGTCATTGGACGGAGTAATCACGTGGTAAAGGGCCGCTGTCATTAGTCAATAGTGTTAGCAAAATTTCCATGCGGTGCACCTCTAGCAGATATGGTGCAGGAGATGGTCAGAGACTGGGGACATGGTGCAGGAGATGGTCAGAGACTGGGGACATGGTGCAGGAGATGGTCAGAGACTGGGGACATGGTGCAGGAGATGGTCAGAGACTGGGGACATGGTGCAGGAGATGGTCAGAGACTGGGGACATGGTGCAGGAGATGGTCAGAGACTGGGGACATTGGTGCAGGAGATGGTCAGAGACTGGGGAC
>CM055117.1:824261202-824526202 GCA_029206835.1 Rana muscosa | reverse complement strand
CCACGCTGGAGCCACCAGAATCACTGGTTTCTTTTCTACCCTGATTCTGCGGAGTAATCGAGGTAACCATTGTGGCGGTGTGAATGCATATATCAGCTTGAACTGATCCCAAGGGAACACTAGGGCATCCGAGCCGCAAGCTAGGGGATCCCTTGTCCGAGAGACAAACCTGTCCCCCTTTGCGTTGAATCTGGATGCTAGAAGATCTACATCCGATGTTCCCCACCGCTGACATATTGTCCAGAAAACCTCGGGGTGAAGGGACCCTTCCTCTGGGCCTAATTGCTGGCGACTTAGAAAGTCCGCCTTCCAATTCTCCACTCCTGGAATGAATACCGCAGATATGGCTGGGACATATTTTTTCTGCCCATTTCAGGATGTAATTTACTTCCCTCTGGGCTGCACGACTCCTGGTGCCCCCCTGATGATTGATATATGCCACTGCCGTGGCATTGTCTGATTGAATTCTGACAGGGGACCCTTGGAGTTTGGATGTCCATGCTACTAGGGCATACCGGGCTGCTCGTATCTCTAAGAGATTGATGGGCAGGGCCTTTTCTGCATCCGACCATCTGCCCTGGAGAGACTATTGCTCCAGTACTGCTCCCCAGCCTATAAGGCTGGCATCTGTAGTGACCACCTTCCAAGAAATCGGACTGAAGGATTTCCTTCTTTCCAGATTCTGGGAAACCAACCACCAACGGAGGCTCTTGCGAACGGAAGGGGACAAGGACATTGTAAGTCTAGGCCTGAATTTTTTTGTTCCAGGCTGACAGTATGGCCCCTTGCAAATTCCTTGAATGGAATTGACCGTAGGGTACTGCTTCGAATGATGCCACCATTTTTCCCAGCAGCCTCATATACAGGCGTATGGACGGCTGCCTTTTTTGTACCCACTAAGTGGATCAAATCTTTCAAAGACAACACCTTTCCTCGAGGCAAGAATATTTTTCTCTGGCCTGAATCCAACCTTAGCCCCAAGTATTCCAGACTTTTGACTGGTTTTTAGGGCTGACTTGTCTCGGTTGATAATCCAACCGTGAGATTCCAGATACTTGATCGTCTTGTGAACGACCACGTCTAGTTTTTTCACTGAGTGGTCTATCAGCAACAAGTCATCCAGATATGCCATTATCATTACACCTTGTGTTCTTAGATTGGCCAATAAAGGGCCAGAATTTTTGTAAACACTCGTGGTGCTGTGGCCAAACCGAAGGGTAAGGCTCTGAACTGAAAATGGCGCCCTTCTACTGCAAAGCGTAGAAATTTTTGGTGGACTGGAAAGATGGGAATGTGCAAATAAGCATCTTTGATGTCGATCGTGGCTAACCAATCCTCCCCTTGTAGGGCAGTGGCCACCGATCGGATCGACTCCATCGGAAAGACCTGATATACAGGAATTTGTATAGCCCTTTTAGAATTAATATGGGCCTCCCGTCCGCGTCTGCTTCGGGACTATAAAGAGGTTTGAGTAAAACCCGAGCCCTCATTCTTCCAGGGGAACCTCCATAATTACTCCTTGGAGCAATAGTTGTTCTAGTGCCAACAGGAGGGACTCTCTCTTCCGGGGATCCCTTGGCACGTTTGACCTCAAAAATGGGAAGGAGGAGAGTCTTTTAACTCCAAACTGTATCCCAAACCTACTGCGGAGAGCACCTATCTGTCTTGATCGTGTCCCGCCAGGTCTCTTGCGAACAACTGGAGTCCTCCCCCCACCCGACTGAGTGGGGGCTTCAATGAATTTAACTTTGGGGGAGGTTTTGTACCTCCCCTGACCCAGGGTTTCTCATTACCCTGCTACTGTCCCTGTTTTTTACCCCCGGGATTTGACCGAGGAGGCCGTCGGAACTGTTACACAGCCGATGCCCCAGGGACTGGAGAAGCAGGCCTCTTAAAGAGGGACCTCTAACTCTGCTTTTAACCGGCAAGAGCGTATTTTTACCGCTGGAAATTTTCTGGATATATTTGTCCAGGTTTTCCCTGAATAAGCGTTCACCATGAAATGGGACGCTAACCAGCCATTCTTTACAGGGAGCTTCAGCAGACCAGTTTTTGAGCCATAGGAGCCTACGCGTATGTACTATAGACAGCGTAAGGCGGGAGGCCTGATGGACTGAATCCTCTATGGCGTCAACCGCAAAGCCTAAGGCTCTAGGTAGATCAGCTAGGGCAAAGCCTGCTGATCTGTCAAGTCCCTCAAGACCTGTTTCAACTGATCCTTCACTGCTTAGCAGACCCCAATAGCTGCTACTGCTGGTTGTATCACCAAGCAGATTTTCATAAGGACTCCAATCTTTTATTTATTGGGTTCTTGAACATTTGGACATTATCCACTGGACATGTCAGTGATTTATACATACAAGAGATGGCTGCGTCCACTGTAGGGACCTTCCATTTTTTATTTTTTTTTTGATGAACTTATCCTCCATGGGATAGACCACCGGAAATCTCTTGGGGGAATAAATATTTTCTCAGGACGTTCCCAATCCTGGTAAATGAGCCCTTTCAGTAAAGGGTGAAGTGGAAAAGAACAAACAGTCTGGGGGCTTCTAGCGACCCCAACGAGGATACAGTAGTGGTTAATGGTTCCGCAAGGTGCATTTTTAAATGCTGATCGGACCATGTTAGTCAGAGACTGAACCCATAATCTTTCAGCTTGAGATGCTGAGAAAAGGTTCCCCCACTGTTGATTCCTCTATAACAGAATCAACCTCATCCTGATCCCCTTCAGGCAGGTCGATCCCTGTATGGGACTGTTGCTCTGCTAACAGGCACTCTGAAGGAGGAGACGGAGATCGGGCGTGCTTTCCCTGACAGGGAGGCAGCGATAAATGTTGACAATCTCTCTCTAATCCTCCCAGAGCTGAGGAAAAAAACCTCCTCTGTTACATACACAGGAGCAGGTGACTGAGGACAGCCACAGTACCAAGTACCCCTGCGGGGTCTCTACGGTCACTTACCTCTGAACTTCAGGGGAGACTGGTGCAGCAGAAGTATGCCCAAGATCCTCAGAGCCCGATGAGACCCCCTTCGCTTCCTGGAAGATTCAGTTCCGGAGCTTCTGGACGGCATATTCCTAAGCCTAAAGCTGAGGTATTCCAGCCGTAATACACCACTTTTACTGAGAATAGTCTAGCACAATTGCTGCTATATCACAGTTGGTGTCTACTAATGTGCCTTTCTAGGGGATGCCTGTATCAACCGCTTGCTGTATGCCTTTAAATGTTGCCAGCTCTGTCTCTGTACTTCATAGCCAGCACACTACAATATTGTGTTTTTTTTTTTTTTTTAAAACTGCTGGGACGCCCGCACATGCGCAGAAGCGCTGCGGCGCGCACAGAGCGTCATCCCCCAGGCTCCGCCCCCTTTCCCGGCTCACCTCTATATATAGAGGCGCGTGCACGCGCACGCGCGCGGGCACGTGCGCCTTCGGCGCTAATTTCAAATATGGTAACAAGGGACAGGAGCCAGGGCCCCTCTTTGCCGCAGGCCGGGGGATGGACAAACACTGCAACATGGCAGAGGAAGCAGTTTCCTATAAGAGAACTCACCATCTGCCTGGACTTTGCTCTGCTGAGAAGAAGCTAGTCCACATGACAAGAAAACATTCCACAGCGGCCTCTAGTGGACAAACACAGGTACCGCAGTCTAATATATTAAATATATATAAAAAAAAAAATTTTTTTTTTTTTTTTTTTTTCTTGACCACCATTAAAAATTATTACATTTTTTTAGTAGTTACAGGCATGCACAGAATTTTGCGGGAATACCATTAGGTAACAGACAGAAAGACAAATTAGGCTTGGGGGTCCCCCAATAGAACCAAGTTCCTGGGGGCCCCCACTTACCTGTTCCCCGCCGCAGGACTTTGTTTGGTCCACAAAAGCCCAAACTTCACCTATCACGGCAGGCATTGTAATCAAACCTTCAGGGACCGGGTTCCCAAGGATTCCACTCCCCTGGACCTGTATAGCACCCTGCACAGAAAACATCTTGGTCGTGGGTATGACCAGAGCTCTGGATCCCAGGGTCCAGCTCTCCTAAGAGAAGCATTACAGGCAAAACCTTGCTCTTCTCTGCAAGGCCCGGGTACCGACCGTTTAGCTATGAAGCTTTTTTGGTCGGATCCGGAATAGCTTACTGAGGCCCAAAAGAACCTGTACGCAAGCTCAGTGAAAACACATGTTTCTTCTTGGCCAACACCTTAGACACTGGCAAAAAACTGAGGTGCTCCCGGATGGGAGGGGCTTATATAGGGGAGGGTACTTCCGGTTTTGGAAGTTGCCAGTGCCAGCACCTGACGGTATCTATATAACCCATTAGTAATGGGTATGTCGCTCTGTGTCCCGTGATGTACGAAAAAGAAATATTATATATATATATACATATATATATATATATACACACATATATATATACACATATACACACACACAAACACACATGCACACCTTTTTATTTTTGCTATCCACCCCACCCCATGAAAGCGGAATTACGCTTTAAGGACCGTTTTCACCGTGCATCTCAGCTACGCAAGTTGGCCACCAAACAATATAACAAAGTGACTTCGACTTCTTTCTCACTAAGAAAAACAAATAAAAAATTCAAGGAGTTGATTTCCCCCATTTTCTATAGACTTAAATAGCTGCATAATAACTCCCCACGACTACTAGTGAGTTTCATGACTATTGTGCAAAATTCATGGGCAGCTACCAAACATTAGCAGGGCATTGATGCCTGTGGTGGAAGAAGTGGAATGGTAATTCCAGTATACAGATTTTCATGACACAGGCTCAGGCTGACAATTTGGTATTAACAAGGACTGATTTCCAAAAAGAATATGTGAGGAACTTGCCATTCTGCAGACTATTCAATCTTTTTTAGAACACAAATTAACCACCTAACGACCGCTCACTGTATATATATGTCGGCAGAATGGCACGGACAGGCACAATCACGTACCTGTACGTGCCTGCCTTCGTATAGTTGGGGGGTCCAATTGGATCCCCCTTCTATACAGTAAGCGGTGGTTATCCGTTCAGGAGCGATCCGTGATGAGGGGACGGCCATTCGTTTCCGGCCACCCACTCGCGATCGCTCCCGGGGAATGAGAATCTTCCTCTGCCTGTGTAATGTAAACACAGGCAGAGGAAGTGATGTCATCTCTCCATGCGGCTGTCTTTTCGATCCGGCGCGAGGAGAGAAGACATATCACAGTAAGTGCACTAACAGCCCACTGACACCAGTACACGTAGGCACACTTACACCCCCCAGTCATCCCCAGTACCCCCAGTCACAGTGCACAGTTTGCAGTGGTCATTTTTTTACTGATCACTGCAATCAGTGTTATTTGTGACTGTAAAAAGTTGCAGGGCAGTTAGGTTTAGGCCCCTTTAGGTCCAGGGTAGCCCCTTAAACCCCCCTAATAAAGGTTTAACCCCTTGATCGCCCCCCAGGTAACCCTTTCACCCCATAACGCCAGCGTCACTAAGCGATCGTATTTCCGATCGCTGTATTTAGTGCCGGTGGTGCCCTAGATAGCCAGTTATTTATTTTTAGGTTTGCCGCAGGTTTTTATAGCGTCGGGTACCCCCATATTTTATTTTAACCCCCTGATTGCCCCTAGAGTTAACCCTTTCACCAGTGATCACCGTATAAGTGTTACTGGTGACACTGGTTAGCCTGTTAGTTATTTAGGTTACCCGTCAGGTTTTTATATAGCGTCAGGTACCCCCATATATAACATAATAAAGGTTGTAACTCCCTGATTGCCCCTAGTTAACCCTTTCACCAGTGATCACCATATAAGTGTTACGGGTGACGCTGGTTAGTTAGTTTGCTTTTTATAGCATCAGGGCACCCGCCGTATATAACCCAATAAAGGTTTAACCCCCTGATCGCCCGGCGGCTGATATCAATTAGGTTTTAGCGCCAGAGAGGGTCTGCGTCGCCCCAGGCAGCGTTAGGTTAGTGCCAGTAACGCTAACACCCACGCGCAAAGCATACACCTCCCTTAGTGGTATAGTATCTGAACAGATCAATATCTGATCAGATCTATACTAGCGTCCCCAGCGGTTTAGGGTTCCCAAAAACGCAGTGTTAGCGGGATCAGCCCAGATACCTGCTAGCACCTGCGTTTAGCCCCTCCGCCCAGCCCAGCGCAGCCCACCCAAGTGCAGTATCGATCGATCACTGTAACTTACCAAACACAACACACATAACTGCAGCGTTCGCAGAGACAGTCCTGATCCCTGCGAACAGGTTTTTTTTGAAGCGTTTGATACATTTGCTGACAGTCAGGTGCTTTTTTTACCTGTGAATCTTACTAGTGTACCCCTAAATTTAGAGCCCAAAATGGCAAATCGAAGGTACACTAGTAAAGAGGCCTACGAGATTCTGAGCATGACAGATAGTGAAGAGGAGGTCACACATCTGTCAGATTCAGGCTCAGAATATCTTCCCGTAGAAGACAGTGAAGTCAGCGGCTCCATGTCAGATAGCTCTGACGACGAAGATGAGGTCCCTGCTAAGGTCAGGCGTACCCGATCTTCTGAGGTTGTTGAGGAGCAAGAACCGCAGGTCTCTCGTATCATGGAGCAGAGTAGTACTAGCGCCGCTATTCCTTCTGGTGAATTGGCAAGCACCAGCGGCCTAGTACAGCCTGGGCGTACATCCAGCACTGCAGTATCACGTGGTGACGTGGCGAGTCCCATAAGTGCAGTTCAAGCTGGCGAGGTGGCAAGCACAAGTAGTGTCCCGCTGCCACCAAGAAGAAGACAAATGCAGGCCTGTCGTGCCCATAGTGCCCTTCCTGCAGAATTCGCCTATCCTGATTGGGTCCCCACCACTTCTGCAGAACCCGTACTTCCCCCATTCACTGCCCAACCCGGTATTCAGCCGGAAACAGCTGATTTTATGCCAATTGATTTTTATTCACTGTTTTTCACGGAAGATCTCTATAGATCTATTGTGGACCAGAGTAATTTATATGCTGGTCAATTCATCGCCGCTAGTCCCCAGTTGCCTTCCAATGCCAAAGATTGCAAACCAATTACGGTTTCCGAATTTAAGACCTTTCTGGGCCTTTCCCTCAACATGGGCACACATAAATTCCCGTCATTGCGTGCTTATTGGTCCACGCACCCAATTGACCACATGCCCGTGTTCTCTGCCTCCATGCCCAGGAAACGATACGAGCAGATCTTGCGGTTCATGCATTTCAATGACAATGAACTTTGTCGTTCACGTGGAGACCCTGAATACGACCGGCTCTACAAAATTCGGCCCCTCATAAACCACTTCAACGAACGTTTTGCAGCCTTGTTTATTCCCGATCAAGTTGTCTGCGTTGAGGAGTCCCTGATTACATTTTCTGGCCGCTTGTCTTTCAAGCAGTACCTTCCCAGCTAGCGTGCCAGATACGGGGTCAAGCTCTATAAGTTCTGTGACAGGGCAACAGGCTATGTATGGAGCTTTATGGTTTATGAGGGAAAAGATAGTCAGGTTGAGCCGGTCAATTGCCCAGATTACATAGGGAGCGCTGGCAAGATAGTGTGGAACTTGGTGCCACCCTTATTCGGAAAGGGGTACCACTTGTATGTGGACAATTATTACACAAGCGTGCCACTGTTTAGTCACTTGTTTGATCATCAGATTGGAGCATGTGGCACCGTGCGACCTAATCGCCGGGGCTTTCCCCAGGGGTTTGTAGATTCCCATCTTAGTCTGGGGGAGAGAGCCTGCTTGAAGTGTAATAACTTGCTCGCTATGAAGTGGAGGGATAATAAGAATGTTTTCCTTCTTACCTCCCTTCATGCAGACACGACAGTCCAAATTCGTACGGCGACTGGTGTTGTGGAGAAACCCCTCTGTGTCCACGAATATAACCAAAATATGGGAGGGGTGGACCTCAACGACCAGTTGTTGGCGTCGTATCTAATTGACCGTAAGGCGAGACGCTGGTACAAAAAAAGTGTCTCTATCCTTATTCCAATTGGCTTTGCTGAACGCTCACGTGCTATACAGACCTTCAGGCGGGACGTTATCTCTCCTAAAATTCCAGGATGAGATATAGTCACAAAACTCCTGTATCCAGGCGGTTCTGCACCTCACCATCCCCAACCAAAGGCAGTAAGCCGGCTGCATGAGAGGCATTTTCCGTATGTCCTTGAGAGTACCCCTACCCAACGAACCCCCCAAAAAAGATGTGTCTGTAGCAAGCGCGGATTTAGGCGTGACACCCGTTATTTTTGTCCACGCTGTCCTGACAAGCCTGGTCTTTGCATTGGTAAATGTTTTGAACGCTTACACTCAAAAGTGAAGTTTTAGCGTAGGGTACAGCATTGCACAGAACAGGACACACTTACACAGGGTCTCCCAAGATGCCATCGCATTTTGAGAGACCCGAACCATTACAGTTGTTAAAGTTACAAAAAAAAGTGTAAAAAAGAAAAAAAAAAAAAACGTAAAAAAAAAAAAAAAAAATAGTTGTCGTTTTATTGTTCTCTCTCTCTCTCTCTATTTTCTCTCTATTGTTCTGCTCTTTTTTACTGTATTCTATTCTGCAATGTTTTATCATGCTTGCTTTTCAGGTATGTAATTTTTTGTTTTCAGGTGCGCCATTCAGCTGCAGCGCGGAATTATTTATCTTGACAGCAACAGCGTTTGCTCCCACGATACATAAAGCCGTGACTCCAGTGCTGTAGGAGGTGATTTCACCACCACAGTTAAAAAAAAGAGCATATATGCCGAAGCATAGGGGCGGAGGAGCGATTTTGCTCCTAATGCCGCGTACATATGGTTGAAATTCCAACGGAGGCTTGCCCGTGGAAAAGTCCGACCGTGTGTACGCGGCATAACTTTTTTGCAGGAGGATGCCCTCATGCTTCGGCATATATATATTTTAGGCACAGGTTGCGTTAAAAAAAAGTTTTATTTTTTACTAGGTTTTTTTGTTGGTATTTGCTTTGCAGGTATGGTATGGTAAGGTCTTACTGTTATACTGTAATGTTACTTTGTTTTAATGTTAACCATCATTTGCTTAGCAGGTACGCCATTCAGTTGTATCGCGGATCTATTTATCTTGACAGCAACAGCATTTGCTCACACAAAACATAAAGCCGTGACTCCAACGCTGTAGGAGGGGATTTCACCACCACAGTTAAAAAAAAAGAGCATATATGCCGAAGCATGGGGGCAGCAGGGGCGGAGGAGCGATTTTGCTCATAATGCCGCGTACATACAGTCGAAATTCCGACGGAGGCTTGCCCGTGGAAAAGTCTGACCGTGTGTACGCAGCATAACCTTTTATGCGGCGTACATACGGTCGAAATTCCGACGGAGCCTTACCCGTGGAAATGTCCAACCGTGTGTACGCGGCATAACTTTGCCCCCATGCTTCGGCATATATAAATGGTGCATGTATGCCCATCATTAGAAGTGGGTGGATGAAGGGAGGTATTCTACTGGTGGGTATACCCACCGATCAATGTCTTTTTTTCGTTCAGCCAACAGGCTGCATGAAAAAAAAGATTACAATACATGTCCAACAAGGACCAGCAACGTACTGGTATGTTGCTGGACTTTAAATGGTTATACCAGAATGATGCCTGCGGGTTTAGGTATCATCTTGGTATTATTCTTTTCAGCCAGCGGCCGGCTTTCATGTAAAAGCAATCCTAGCAGATAATTAGCCTCTAGACTGCTTTTACAAGCAGTGGGAGGGAATGTCCCCCCCCCCGGATATAAACAGCGCCATTGGGAAATTGGGAAAGCATTTTATCACACCGATCTTCGTGTGGTCAGATGCTTTGAGGGCAGAGGAAAGATCTAGGGTCTAACCCCCCCAATTAAAAAAAAAAAAAAAAGGAGTACCTGTCACTACCTATTGCTATTATAGGGGATATTTACATTCCCTGAGATAATAAAAATGGTCAAAAAAAAAAAAAAATATGGAAGGAACAGTTTAAAATAAAAATAAAAAAAGCAAAATAAAAAAAAAAAGCACCCCTGTCCCCCTCTGCTCTTGCGCAAAGGCGAACACAAGCGTCGGTCTAGCGTCATATGTAAACAGCAATTGCACCATGCATGTGAGGTATCACCGCGAAGGTCAGATCGAGGGCAGTAATTTTAGCAGTAGACCTCCTCTGTAAATCTAATGTGGTAACCTGTAAAGGCTTTTAAAATGTAAGTAGTTTGTCGCCGCTGCGCGTTTGTGCGCAATTTTAAAGCATGTCGTGTTTGGTATCCATGTACTTGGCCTAAGATCATCTTTTTTATTTCATCAAACATTTGGGCAATATAGTGTGTTTCAGTGCATTAAAAATAAAAAAAGTGTGTTTTTTCCCCCAAAAATGCATTTGAAAGATCGCTGCGCAAATACTGTGTGGAAAAAAAAATGCAACACCCACTATTTTAATCTGTAGGAAATTTGCTTTAAAAAAAAATGTATAATGTTTGGGGTTCAACGTAATTTTCTTGCAAAAAAAAATAAATATGTTTTCATGTAAACAAAAAGTGTCAGAAAGGGCTTTGTCTTCAAGTGGTTAGAAGAGTGGATGATGTGTGACATAAGCTTCCTAATGTTGTGCATAAAATGCCAGGACAGTTCAACCCCCCCCCCAAATGACCCCATTTTGGAAAGTAGACACCCCAAGGAAATTGCTGAGAGGCATGTTGAGCCCATTGAATATTTTTTTTTTTTTTTTGTCCCTAATGATTGAATAATGACTAAAAAATAAATTACAAGAAGTTGTCACTAAATGATATATTGCTCAAACATGCCATGGTTATATGTGGAATTGCACCCCAAAATACAGTCTGTTGCTTCTCCTGAGTACGGGGATACCACATGTGTGAGACATTTTGGGAGCCTAGCCGCGTACAGGACCCCGAAAACCAAGCACCGCCTTCAGGATTTCTAAGGGTGTAAATTTTTGATTTCACTCCTCACTGCCTATCACAGTTTCGGAGGCCATGAAATGCCCAGATGGCACAAACCCCCCCCCCCCCCCCCAAATGGAGGTGATGAACCTGTCCGGTGGACAAGAGAGAAATTCTAGAGCTGTCCACTGAGTCGCGATTTTGCGAAGACGTCCCCCCACCCGAGAGCTGGGTGGGGGCGGACCTTCATGCGGACGCAGATTTGTCCGCAGGCTTGTTGGGTTTGCGGGACCAAGGACGCTTTTGTCCTTGGGCAGGGCGCCTTGTCGGCCTGGGGTCTTTTCCCTGTCGCCCTAGGGGGACGAAAAGACCGCCTGCGTGCAGTAAAGGAGGGCCCTTGCCCTTGGCGTGGCCCCCTACCCTTGCGAGTTTGGGGAAGCAAAGTGATTTTACCTCCCTGTGGCATCCTTGATGATGTCATCCAGAGAAGACCCAAAAAGTCTGTCGCCCTTAAAAGGCAGATCCAACAGGGCTTTCTTGGAAGTCTGGTCCGCAGACTAGCCCTTTAGCCAGATCAGGCGGCGTATTGCTACTGCATAAACCGAAGCTTTTGACAGCAGGGGAATAGTATCCATGTCTGACTCGCAGACAAACTTAAGGCCCTGGACCAACTGGTCGGCCAAAGTTATCTCATTAGGAGGAGCATCTCACTCCTTTAACCCCTGGAGTAGCAATTTTGCCCATTCAGTAAGTCTCTGAGACACTAGAGCCCCCGCCAATGCCGGGCGTACTGCCGAGCCTACCACTGAATATAGGTAGCGAGCGAGTGCTTCAGCCTTCTTATCCACAGGGTCCTTAAAAACAGGAGCCCCTTCTACTGGAATAGTGGTGGCTCTACTAAGTCTGGACACCGGAGGGTCCACTATAGGGGGAGAGGTCCATTTCTTCAGAAAACTCTCCTTAAAGGGGTACCGTACCGCAAACCTCTTTGGGGCTGTAAAGACCCTCAGTGGGTTCTCCCATTCCTTGTATAAGAGTTTGTCAAAATAAGACACACAAGGGAACACCTTAGCAGTGCGGGCAGGTTTACAAAACCCAAAGGGGACTGGAGTTTCTGCTGCTTCTGCAGTATTTTCCAACTTTAGCGTATCCCGCACTGCAGTAATAAGGTCAGATACCAAAACCGTCTCGCGTACTGACCTGAACTTGGAGTCATCCTCACTGTCCGATTGGTCACGGTCTGCAGTCTCTGATGCGTCCAAATCTGGGCCATGAGCCGTAGCTGGACCTGGTTCTGCATCAGAATTATCCCCGGAAGATTGCAGGGGACGGGGGCGTTTACTACCCCCTGTATTCCCGTGTGCTGCTTCCACCCTGGCAGCAAACGCCTCTAGGATTGCCGACATAGCGTTTATAGACACCTTAGGGGCACCAGCTGCTAAATCTGGTGCTTCAGGGGAGAAGACATCTGACTCAGATGCCATGCTGACCACACGCTGACACCCACAGGGCTCCAGGCAAGATATCAATAGGCCACCCTCCTGCACTGCAGAGATGCTGGGTTACCCGTGTGCTGCGCCTGTGATGCTGTCCCACTGCTGCTGTGTCAGTCTGCTTCTTTTATCAGCGCTTCCTGTGTGAATTTTTCGCGCCAGTGTAATGTACCCTAGAGGCCGGAGACTCTCGCAAAATGGCCGCCAAAAACATCTGTATGGAAGATAATGTGGGCTCTAAGAAAATGGCCGCCGAGCCGAAGATAGAGGCCAAGCAGCCGTAGCACACAAAAAGATGGCCGCCGAACGGCAATATATACATACAGGGTGGACAAACATGGCCGCCGATCAGTTGATAGAGGCCAGTGGGAGCGGACTACAAGAAAATGGCACCGAAACCACAGGAAGATGGCCGCCGGGCAGTCACTAGAGGCCGAACCCGGCATGGACCACCACAAAATGGCCGCCGACAGCATGGGGGAGGAAGCACACACAGGTAAGCAGAAATGACATTTCTTTTAAATGTTAGTTACAGCCAGCCCCGCTCTAGTTACAGCCAGCCCCCTTAGGTGACCCCCAGCACCCAGCAACCTTTAGCTAGAAACCCAGGGAGGAGGGAAAAGGCAGGGAGAGAGGGAAGAAAGGGGCCACAACCACTTACTTGGTCTCTCCAGGAATGTCCAGCCAAATCACCCAGCCAAGGCAGGGGAGTTTACTTACCTATCCTGCATGTATTATGCTGGAAGACATTCCAAACAGATCATCGTCCGCGCACAGAAGGTGACTGTTGGCCAGGCATGCTGTGATTGGACTCAAAAGGGACGATCATATGTATGCCCTGGGGCGTGACGCTCACCGGACAGGCTGCTGCGACTCGGCCGTAAGGTCAGCCGAAGCTGAGCGGTCCGATGCAAGCCTTGGAGCGTAGGCTCACCGGCCAACCGCGGAGCAACGGGCATGTCGTGGAAAACCCCGTGCGTAGCTAGGGTCGGCACACGCTCAATTGCCGAACTGGGGAGACTACAAGGATTGAGGTTCCAGCCTGTCACCCAGTCGGCAGTTGATCGAAGATCGCAGGAAACCAAAAATGTAGCAAAAAAATAATAGGATTTTTTGTACTCACCGTAAAATCCTTTTCTCTGACATCCATGGACTGACACGGTGTCTCTTTACACTTTACAACTGGGTTATGTCCCTGCTTGCAGGAGAAGACCTAGGCAGAATGTGAGATGTTATACATACATTCTAAAAGCCAGAGCTGAACAGCCCCACCCAGGGGGCGGTCCCTCCGTGCATAACCCTCCCACTACAGTCAGCAGACTTCAGTTCGTAACAAAGCAGTACAAACTTAAAAAGGAAGGGTGGGTGCCGTGTCAGTCCATGGATGTCAGAGAAAAGGATTTTACGGTGAGTACAAAAAAGTAGGATTTTTAAAACAGCTTACCTGTAAAATCCTTTTCTTGGAGTACATCACGGGACACAGAGCGGCATAGTCATTACTATGTGGGTTATATAGAATTACCTTCAGGTGCTGGCACTGGCAACTTCCAAAACAGGAAGTACCCTCCCCTATATAAGCCCCTCCCATCCGGGAGCACCTCAGTTTTGTAGCAAAGCAATACGTGTCCCCAAAAGAGGGGTGGGAGCTCTGTGTCCCGTGATGTACTCCAAGAAAAGGATTTTACAGGTAAGCTGTTTTAAAAATCCTACTTTCTTGTTCATACATCACGGGACACAGAGCGGCATAGTCATTACTATGTGGGACGTCCCAAAGCAATGCCAAATGAGGGGGGGGATATACCATACATAAGCTGGGCGCCATCAGGCATGAGGATCTTTTGCGGCCTGCAACACACTGCGCCCAAAGGCGACATCCTCCTGACTTCTAACGTCCACCTGGTAGAACCTAGTAAACGTGTGTACTGAAGACCATGTTGCGGCCTTACAAATTTGAGCCAGGGAGGCCTGGTGATGCTCTGCCCATGAAGTTCCAACTGCTCTCGTGGAGTGCGCCCTAACTTTGAACGGAGGCGGTCTACTTCTCAAGCCATAGGCTTGTATTATGACCTATCGAATCCACTTGGCTAAAGTAGATTTTGATGCTGCCTGACCCTTTCTGGGGCCTTCCGGCAGAACAAACAAAGAATCCGTTCTACGAATCTGAGCAGTGGCTTTTAGATAAGCTTTAACTGCTCTTACTACATTCAAAGAATGCAATAACTTTTCCTCTACCGAGCTCGGTTTGGGGAAAAGAAGGAAGAACCACATCCTGGTTCAAGTGAAACCTCGATACCACCTTAGGAAGAAAGGCTGGGTGAGGACGTAATACTACTCTGTCCTCATGAATAACCAGATATGGCTCTTTACAGGACATGGCGGCTACTTCCGACACTCTTCTAGCCGAGCATATGGCTACTAAAAATATAAATTTTCTGGTGAGTAGAACCAAGGAAATGTGCCGCAAAGGTTCAAATGGCTGCTTCTGCAGAACCGACAGAACCAAATTTAGATCCCATGGACATATGGGAGCTTTAATCGGTGGAATAATACGAGTCACCCCTTGCATAAAGGATTTGACAAGTGAATGCATAGCCAGGGGCCTTTGAAATAGTATTGATAAGGCCGAAACCTGACCCCTGATAGTACTTAAGGCAAACTTCCTGTCTACAGCCCACTGTAGGAAGTCCAGAATTCTGCCTATAACGTACTTACGTGGATGCCACTTTCTGGCCTCGCACCAAGTGATGTACGCCTTCCAAACTCTATAGTAGATCTGCCTGGATACAGGCTTCCTGGCATTGATTATAGTTGATACCACAGAGTTAGAGAGACCTCTCTTCTTTAGGATGTGGGATTCAATAGCCAGGCCGTTAAACTTAGAGTTAGTAAGGAAGGGTGGTATCTCGGCCCTTGCGAAAGCAGGGCCGGACGACGTGGAAGGGTCCAAGGACTCCCCACAGACATTTTGATGATCTCCGCGTACCAGGCCCTTCGGGGCCACGCTGGAGCCACCAAGATCACCGGCTTCTTTTCCAACCTGACTCTGCGAAGGAGTCGAGGCAACAATTGTAGCGTAGGGAATGCATATATCAGTCTGAACTGATTCCAAGGGAACACCAGAGCATCCGAGCCGCAAGCGAGGGGATCCCTTGTCCGGGAGACAAATCTGTCCACCTTTGCGTTGAATCTGGATGCTAGCAGATCTACATCCGGTGTTCCCCACCGCTGACATATTGCTCGGAAGACCTCGGGATGAAGGGACCATTCCCCTGGGCATAACTGTTGGCGACTTAGAAAGTCCGCCTTCCAATTCTCCACTCCTGGAATGAAGACAGCTGATATACATGGGACATGCTTTTCTGCCCATTCCAGGATGTGACTTACTTCCCTCTGGACTGCACGACTCCTGGTGCCTCCCTGATGATTGATATATGCCACTGCTGTGGCATTGTCTGATTGAATTCTGACAGGGGACCCTTGGAGTCTGGATGCCCAGGCTACTAGGGCATACCGGGCTGCTCGTATCTCTAAGAGATTGATGGGCAGGGTTTTTACTACATTTGACCATCTGCCCTGGAGAGACCATCGCTCCAGTACTGCCCCCCAGCCTATAAGGCTGGCATCTGTAGTGACCACCTTCCAGGATATCGGACTGAAGGGTTTTCCCTTCTGGAGATTCTGGGGGATCAACCACCAGCAGAGACTCTTCCGAACGGAAGGGGACAAAGCCATCGGGAAGTCTAGAGCCTGAATTTTTCCGTTCAAGGCTGACAATATGGCCCTCTGTAAATTCCTTGAGTGGAATTGGGCGTATGGCACAGCTTCGAATGATGCTACCATCTTTCCTAGCAGCCTTATGCACAGGCGTATGGACGGCTGTCTTTTTGCACAAAGCAGACGGACCAAGCCCCTCAAAGAGGATACCTTGTCTAGAGGTAAGAAAATCTTCCTCTGGTCTGAATCCAGCCGTAGCCCTAGATATACCAGGTTTTTCACTGGCTGTAGGGCTGACTTGTCCAGGTTGATGACCCAACCGTGAGATTCTAGATACTTGATTGTATCGACAATTATCACTTCTAGCTTGGCAACTGAGTGGTCCATCAACAACAGGTCGTGTAGGTATGCCATTATCGTTACACCTCGTGTTCTTAGATCGGCCAACAGTGGGGCCAGAATTTTTGTGAACACTCGTGGTGCTGTGGCCAGACCGAATGGTAAGGCTCTGAACTGAAAATGGCGCCCTTCTACTGCAAAGCGTAGAAATTTTTGATGACCTGGAAAGATGGGAACATGCAAGTAAGCATCTTTGATGTCGATCGAGGCTAACCATTCCTCCCCCTGTAGGGCAGCGGTGACCGATCGGATCGACTCCATCCGGAAGGACCGGACGTTTAGAAATTTGTTTAGACTCTTTAGGTCCAATATGGGTCTTATGTCCCCGTTTGGTTTCGGGACTGTGAAAAGGTTTGAGTAGAACTCAACCCCCACTCTTCCATAGGAACCTCCATAATTACTCCTTGGAGCAATAGTTGTTCTAACGCCACTAGGAGACACCTTCTTTTCAGAGGGTCTTTTGGCATGCCTGACCACATAAAATGGGAAGGAGGAGACTCTTTTAACTCCAACTTGTATCCCCGAGTTACTGCGGAGAGCACCCATCTGTCTTTGATCGTCTCCCGCCAGGTCTCTGTGAACAACTGAAGTCTTCCCCCCACCCGTTTGAGTGGGGGCAGCCCTTCATAGGCTTGACTTGGAGGCTGGTTTAGTACCTCTTCGGATCCAGGGCTTTTTATTACCCTGTGACTGTCCCTGATTTTTACCTCCTGAGTTTGACCGAGGAGGCCGTCGGAACTGCTTAGTAGCAGACGTCCCAGGGATAGGAGAGGTAGTCCTCTTAAAAGACGGACCCCTAGACCTCTTTTTAATTGGTAAGAGAGTACTTTTACCACTGGAAATCTTCTGGATATATTTATCCAGGTCTTCGCCAAAAAGGCGTTCTCCATGAAATGGGAAGCTAACTAAGAGCTTCTTACAGGGAGCCTCAGCAGACCAGTTCTTGAGCCACAGAAGCCTACGCATATGTACCAAAGACAGCGTGAGGCGGGAGGCCTGATGGATAGAATCCTTGATGGCGTCAACCGCAAAGCATAATGCTCTAGGCAGATCAGCCAGAGCCTGGGCCTGCTGGTCTGGCAATCCCTCAGGACCATTTTCATTTGATCCTTTAAAGCTTGGCAGACCCCAATAGCTGCCACTGCTGGCTGTGTAACAGCCCCTGCTGTGGAAAAAGCAGATTTTAATAAAGATTCCAATTTTTTATCTACTGGATCTTTGAACATTTGAACATTATCTACTGGACATGTCAGTGATTTGTTCACAGAAGAAATGGCTGCGTCCACCGTAGGAACATTCCATCTCTGGGTGAATTTTTCCTTCATGGGATAGATCACCTGAAATTTCTTAGGTGAAACAAATAGTTTATCAGGATGTTCCCAGTCCTGGTATATAAGTCCTTCCAATAATGGATGAATTGGAAAGGAGCAATTAATCTGGGGAGCTTTTAGCGACCCCAACGAGGAGACAGCAGTAGTTGATGGTTCAACAAGAGGCATTTTAAATGCAGATCGAACCATGTCAGTTAGGGTCTGGACCCACAATCTTTCAGTCTGTGATGCTGAAAATGGTTCATCTACTGTCGATTCCTCAAAAACAGAGTTAACCTCCTCCTGATCCCCTTCAGGAAGGTCAGTCCCTTCCTGGGACTGTTGCTCTGCCAACAGGCACTCTAATGGAAGGGATGGAGATCTGGCGCGCTTTCTTTCCTGTAGAGAAGAAGCGATCAATGCTGCCAATCTCTGCTCCAATCCCTCCAGAGTTGAGGCAAAAACCTCCTCTGTTATATATGCAAGAGCAGGTGGACTGAGGACAGCCGCAGTACCTGGCACTCCCCGGGGTTCCTTATGGGTATTAACCTCTGATTTCTCAGGGGAGGAGGGTGCAGATGACTGCTCCAGATCCTCAGAGCCCGATGGAGACCCCCTACACTTCCTGAGAGGTATATCTCGGAGTTTTTTAGGCGGCATATTCCTTAGTTCAAAGCTGAGGTATTCCAGCCGCAATACACCCCTTACTGAAATAGTCTAATGCAATTTGCTGCTATGTACATCAGTGGGTGTCTACTAATGCGTCTTTCTGGGGATGCCTGTATCAACCGCCCGCTGTAAGCCCCTATACCATGCTACCAGCTCCTTTTCATGCTCTGTGTCCATAGCAAGCAGCATGGACTGAGTCCTTTTATCTTGCTGGGACGCCCGCACATGCGCAGAAGCGCTGGGCGCACAGAGCGCGTCATCCGCCAGGCTCCGCCCCCTTTTTTGAAGCTAAATCTTATAAAAAGAAAGCGTGTGTGCGCGCGCGCGTGCACGTGTGCGCTCTTGGCGCCATGTAGGGAGAGGAGCCAGGGTCCCTGTTTCACCAGGACTCGGGGATGGAAGGAAACTACTTGGCAGCATGACAGAGGAATGCAGCTTCCCTGATAGAGAGCTCACTCATCTGCCTGGACTTTCACCATGGAAGGAATAGTCCCAAGAAAAAAATACGTCCCACAGCGGCCTCTAGTGGACAAACACAGGTACCGCACTTTTGTCTTTTTTTTTTTTTTTAAACCTCCTTTATGAAAAACATTTCTAGGTATACAGTTTTTAAAACTTCCTTTATGAAAAGACATTTCTAGGATTTCTTAGGCATATACAGCTATTAGCGGGAATACCTTTAGGTAACAGGCAGAAAGACATATTAGGCTTGGGGGTCCCCTCAATAGAACCAAGTTCCTGAGGGGCCCCCACTTACCTTTTCCCCGCCGCAGGACTTTGTTTGGTCCACAGAAGCCCAAACTTCACCTCTCACGGCAGGCATTGTACTAGACCTTCAGGGACCGGGTTCCCAAGGATTCCACTCCCCTGGACCTGTATAGCACCCTGCACAGATAGCCTCTTGGTTTTGGGTATGACCAGAGCTCTGGATCCCAGGGTCCAGCCCTCCTAAGAGAGGCATTACAGGCAAAACCCTGCTCTTCTCTGCAAGGCCCGGGTACCGACCGTTTAGCTATGAAGCTTTTTTGGTCGGATCCGGAATAGCTTGCTAAGGCCCAGAGAACCTGTACACAAGCCCAGATGAATACATGTTAACCTTGGCCAACACCTTAGACACTGGCAAAAAACTGAGGTGCTCCCGGATGGGAGGGGCTTATATAGAGGAGGGTACTTCCTGTTTTGGAAGTTGCCAGTGCCAGCACCTGAAGGTAATTCTATATAACCCACATAGTAATGACTATGCCGCTCTGTGTCCCGTGATGTATGAACAAGAAATCCTATTTTCTCTTATCATCCATGGACTGACACGGTGTCTCTTTACACTTTACACGTGGGATGTCCCAAAGCAGTGTCAAGAGGGATGGGAGCAGTATAAATGGAAAAACCAAAAACTTTCACTCCAAGAAGGCAGATCTCCTCAACGGAGGAGTCGCAACTTTAAACAGCGGCCTGCAGCACCCTACGGCCGAAGGAAGCATCCGAAGATGCAGCCACATCAACCTTATAAAAAACTTAAAAGGTATGAACAGACGACCAGGTCGCCGCCTTGCACACTTGTGCAACCGACGCTTGATGTCGGAAAACCCAGGAAGCACCAATTGCCCTGGTGGAATGCGCCGTAACCGGAAAGGGAGGCTCCCGCCCTTTGAGAGCATAGGCTTGAATGACGGTTTGTCTGATTCCCCTAAAAATGATGGCAGACGAAACCGCTTGGCCCTGTTATGGACCAGGGGCAGTCACAAACAGTGAGTCGGACTTCCGAATAGAAGCAGTAGCAGACAGGTACACCCGTAAGGCTCGTACCACATCCAATATGTGCAGCGCAAACTCTCTGGGATGCGATGGGTGAGGACACAAGGACGGGAGGACAATGTCCTCATGTAGGTGAAAGGTAGACACCACCTTTGGCAAAAAGGAAGGTCGCGGATGCAACACCGCCTTATCCTTATGGATGACTAAATATGGCGACTTGCAGGACAAAGCCGCCAACTCAGACACTCGTCAAACAGAAGTGATTGCCACTAAAAGGCCACCTTCTGAGACAAGACAAGAGGAATATCCCGGATATTCCCAAAAAGGAGGTTCCTGGAGGACCTAGAGCACCAAATTCAGATCCCACGGTGGGAGAGAAGGCTTGACAGGAGGGAGCACATGGCGAACCCCCAACACAAGGTGCTAACCAAGAAATGACCCGCTAGAGGTCGCTGAAAGAAGACGGCCAAGGCCGAAATCTGATCCTTGATGGTACTCAAAGCAAGCTTTTGGGTCACTCCACACTGTAGAGGACGCAGGATTCTGGGGACGGAATACGTCCGAGGACGCCAGTCCAGCGCTTTGCATATGGCGATATAAGCTTTCCAGGCACGGTGATAGATCTGCCTGGAGGAAGACTTCCGTGTCCTTAACATGGTCAAAATGACAGAGTCCGAGAGACCTCGGTCCCTCAATACCTGGCTTTTAACAGCTCTGCCGTTAAAGCCAGAGACTGTAAGCCGGATGAAAACATAGGACCTTGAGACTGAAGGTCCTCCCTCATCGGCAACCGCCAGGGAACGTCCGCAACGAGACGTACCAGATCAGCGTACCAGTGACGCTGAGGCCAATCCGGAACAATTAGGATCACCGGAGTTTATATCAGGCGATAAGGACCCTATGGGGCCACCAACGCATCCGAGTCATCGCCCAAGGATCCCTGGATCTGGCCACAACCTCGACCCTTGCGACTGAGTCGAGAGGCCATCAGGTCCACATCCGACGTGCCCCCCCGTCGGCAAAGGAGTTGAAATATGCAAGGACCACTCTTCCTGGTCCGGCGTCTGGCGATTGGCGACTCAGATAGTCCGCCCCTACAGAGCCGGCACGTTTCTTCCGGCCCACTTCAGGATACGGATTACCTCGGAAGCCGCAGCTGAGCTCCGAGTCCCCCCGTGATGGTTTACATACGCCACCGCCGTGGCGTTGTCCGACTGGCTCCTGATGGAGCGACCCAGTACTCTCTCCGACCTGAGGAGAGACACAGTCTGATGGCCCGCATTTCCAGAACAGTGATTGGTAAACGGGCTCGTCCGGAGTCCAAGGCCTTGAGCCGACAGGACTCCCCAGACTCCACCCCAGCCCGTCAGGCTGGCGTCCGTCGTGAGTACCGTCCATTGGATGGGAGGGGAACGACTTTCCGGACCGAAGATCCGAGGGTCCCAACCACCCTGTCAGGGACGCCCTGACCAGGTGAATCACCTGGATCCGAAGATCCAAGGACAACGGGGATTTGTCCCAGGTGGACAAGATCTCCTTCTGCAATGCCCTGGTGTGTGATTGGTCATACGGAACGGCCGCGAAGGAGGCCACCAGGAGTCCCGGGACTCTCATGCAAACAACGGATTGACAACCATGTTCGGGATGTCAGCACCCGCACCGCAGACTGAAGTGTCAGCAACTTCTCCAGAGGTAGGATACCTTTGCCTCCAAGGAGTCCAGAACCAGAACTAGAGACTCCAGACACTGAGTCGGGACCAGGACTGACTCCTGAATGTTCAGGAACCACCCGAAGTCCCTGAGGGTCTAATTGACGATAGTCACCTTTCCTCTAAGTCTGAGCCACTTTCTGCTCATAGCAGAAGACCGTCCAGATAGCCCACAACAGCAATACCTCGCTGTAACAGAAGGCTAGAACCGGAGCAAGCACCTTGGTGAACACCCTTGGTGCCGAGGCAAGGCCGAAAGGAAGAGCCACAATCGAGAGTGGACTTCGCTGATCGCAAGGCGCAGAAACTTCTGGTAAATTGCGCAGATCGGAACATGCAAGTAGGCGTCCTTGAAGTCCAAGGACGCCAGAAGAAAATCCCTTTGGTGGAGTGTAGCGATCACCGTGCGAATGGATCCCATGCGGAATTTCTGCACCTTCTCGAAGGCATTCAGGGCCTTGAGGTCCAGGATAGGTCGAACCACGTCCTATTTTTGGGACGACAAACAGATTCGAGCAGAATCCCTGAAACCTCTCCTGTGACGGAACCGGCACAATCACTCCGGACCTGATCAAATCCTGTACAGCCCCCAAGAGGGCTGCCCGACAGGTAGGAAGGAGAGAAAGATTCAAGGGAAAGAATCTGTGTGGGGGCCAGGATCGGAATACTATCCTATAACCTGAGGTGACCACCTCGCACACCCACCAGTCGGAGATTCGGGAGGTCCACCGATCCGTGAACCTGCGAAGTCGTCCCCCCACCCCAGAGTCGGGCGGAGGCAAGACTTCACGCGGAGGCGGGCTTGGGAGCCGCTTGTTCGGCTTACGCACCCAGGGGCACTTGTGCCCACCAGCCGCACTGCCGTCAGTCTGAGAGGGCCTACCTGTGGACTCTGACTGACGAAAAAACCCCTGTTTTGCTGGAAAGGAAGGCCCCTGTTTGCGGCGGGCCTCCTCACCCTTGCTAGTCTAAGGAAGAAGAGTGCGTTTACCTCCCGTGACATCCATGACGATGTCATCCAGAGCAGCACCGAAAGGTCTACCGCCTTTAAAATAGTAGATCAGTCAGGAGCTTCCTAAGGCTAGGTCAGCAGACCAGCATTTCAACCAGATAAGACGACGCAATACCACCGCCGAGACAGAGGCCCTGGATATTAAAGGGGCCGCGTTCAGCGTGGCGTCGCACACAGAAACCAGGCCCTGAACCAGTTGGTGGGCCAGAGCAACTGTGTCTGGAGGAAGAATATGCTCCTGTACAGCTAGGTGCAACATTTTTGCCCAACCTGTAAGTGTTTTAGACACAAGAGTCGCCGCTACCACAGGTCGTAGGGCGGATCCCAACAAGGCAAACATGGTTCTGCTCACCACTTCTGACCTCCTGTCAGTGGGGTCCTCAAATGCAGGAGTCCCCTCCATCGGGAGAGTGATGGCCTTGTTCAACCGGGCGACTGGAGGGTCGACCCCTGGGGGAGAAGCCCACTTTTTAAGTAGGGCATCTTCAAGGGGTACCTGATAGACAAACGCCGCGGGACCATAAAAAAAAATTCTTCTGCGGCTTTTCCCAGACCTTATCAATGAGCTGGTCAAAGAAAGTACAATGGAAAAAACCCCTTTAGAAGGCCTGGCCTTAAAAGAACCAAAGGAGACAGTATCCGCCTGAGGTTCTGCATCCGCAGCATTTGAGCTTGAGAGTGTCCCTCACCGCAGTCATGAGCACACTAACAAGCGCCCTGTCATTTACTGACTCAGAACTGGAGTTTCCCTCATAAGGAATGTCCTGTTCAAAACCATCCATACATTCAGAACTAGGGTCCTGAGCGATAGTGGCTAGGCCCATATCTGAATCAGCGCACTGCCCTCGAGTAGATAAAGTGGGGAGAGGGCGCCTTTTTGCACCTTGCGCTTGCACACAGCTCCCATCCTGGTCAGAAATTGATTCCAGGGCTGCCCACAACAGGTCCATAGGGACCGCAGGTGCTGAAGCACTGCCTGTTGCCACTGACATTTTTAGGGAAAGCTGGTGACACAGACTCCATATTGTCCCTCTCTGAGACTCTCTCAGATAAAAAGTCCACCCACAGGCTGTGCTGACTGAGGAGGGGGCGCCCAGGGGACTCACCAAACCGGACCAGGGACCGCTTAGTTCCGCTGTCTGTACCGCGCTGTGTCAGCGCTGGTAAGCTGTGAGGAGACTGTGAGGAGATTTGCGCTGCTATAGCAGCGCTAGAGGCCAAACTAGTGCTGAAAAGCGCGCGGGCTACAAGAAAATGGCCGCCGCACTTCACTGAGGCGATCCGCGGCAAGATGGCCGCCATGACGCAGTTAAAATGAAACAGCACACACGCACAGCGCCACTCGGCGCTCAGGCCCCAAAAAAAAAACCACACAAAAAAGCCCCAAGGCATACATTGCAGACCAGCATGAGCCCCCCAAGAACAGTGTGACCCCCAAGCACCCCACACAGTCAGCGCCAGTAATGGTGACAGAGAGCGACAATAAAATACAGGGGGAGACAGGGAAAATCCCCCACAGAGAAACACACAGCCCTTTGTACTCACCTGCAGGCAGGAGAGACTACTTACCCATCCCCTGAGGGACACACTGGTGTTTCTGACAGGACTATCACAGTGCAGTACTGAGTAGCTGTCGGCCTGGTCCACCGCGAAAGATACAGTCAGTCAGGAGCTGTTCAGTCTTGAGAGGACCGTGGGAGCATGAAAGCAAACCCGGCCACCCCTGGAGTCATGGGGCCTGTCGTGAACTGAGTCTCACGCACAGAAGGCGAGGATCAGCACGCTCGATGGTCGGACAGGGAAGACTACGAGGATATCTTGTACCCAACCTGTTGCCCAGCCGACAGTTGATAGAAGATTCTCAAAAATAAAATAAAAAAGAATTCCAAAAAGGAATAAAATAGGTCAGGAGACTGGCTCCTCAGGGAGCCACGTCTTCTCCTTCTGCTAGGCAGAAAAAAACTGAAGTCTGCTGACTGTAGTGGGAGGGTTATGCCCGGAGGGACCGCCCCCTGGGTGGGGCTGTTCAGCTCTGGCTTTTAGAATGTATGTATAACATCTCACATTCTGCCTAGGTCTTCTCCTGCAAGCAGGGACATAACCCACGTGTAAAGTGTAAAGAGACACCGTGTCAGTCCATGGATGATAAGAGAAATATCTTTTTCCCCCAGACCAATGGGCCCAAAGGGAGCCATGTCCTACTCCTTGCTAGACAGAAAAAAAACTGATCTGCGAGATGCAGACTGAGGTGATATACCCAGAGGGTCCACCCCCTGGGCGGTACTGTAGAGGGTGTGATGCAACACTTTTTACAAGTTTTCTGCCTAGTCACTCCTAATTAACGGATAATACCCACTTTGTCAATAGAGAGGCTGTGTCGGTCCATGGACGAAAGAGTAATATTATTTTTTTTTCCAAATTTTCAGTCTTTTTCCGTTTATATTGCAAAAAAAATTTAAAAAATCGCAGAGGCAATCAAATACCATTAAAAGAAAGCTCTATTTGTGGGAATTAAAGGACGCAAATTTTGTTTGGGTACAACATTGCATCTCCGCACAATTTCCAGTTAAAGCAGCGCAGTGCATAATTCTGAAAACACCTCTGGTCTTTAAGCTGCATAATGGTCCGGGGCTTAAGTGGTTAAAGCAAAAAATTTACTGCAACCTGTATACAAGTCATACTGAGCTGACTGAAATGCATACACGCACCAGGCTTGGGATACATAAAATTTGAAAGATGCCTTTTTATACCATCTATACTTGCCATCTTCACTTGGGGGCAGATATGTATTTTCACATTAAATGAGTCACAAGCCTCGTACACACGACCGAGTTTCTCGGCAAGAACCAGCAAGAAACTTGCTGGCAGAGCTTTCTTGCAGAGTAACACGGTCGTGTGTACGCGGCTATCAGGTTTCTCGTCAAGAAAACCAACAAGAATCTCGAATGCTCTCTATTTTCTCATTGAGATTCTCGTCAGCATGTTTCTCGATGAGAAAAGTGTGTGTGTGTGTACACTTACCTTTCGCCGTGGAAACCCGCGCATGCTCAAAATGACTTTGATGCATGTGCGGTAGCTTCCTAGGCATAGGTAGGGTGTAGCAAGATGGTGGTGATGGCATTGAATGTGACGCGCGCACGCTCGTCGTAGTCGATGACGTCATCGTGTTCGCTCCATTCAAAGAGCCGCGGGTTCTTTGAATGGATCGTGTGTACACTCGGCCGGGACAAGTTTCTTGTCTAAGAATCTGGTCAAGAAAAATTACAAGTTTTTTCCTGACGAGATTCTCGGTCGTGTGTACGAGGCCTAACTCGAGTGAAAATGATTTAACGGCTTAAAGTCTGATCCTTGGAATCTCAGAAGCCGCTTACCCCAGACAACCATGGGCCTCTATCTTAGGTTGAGGGGCATGGATTTTAGAATAATGGACTTTTGCAAAGCATTAGAAGTCTATTAAAAAAAAGATACATAAAACACTTCCAGTATTTTGTTAACAAATGAAAGTCAATAGAAACTGTGGATGGCAAGTCAAGATTTAAAAGACCTAGATGAATCTCAGGCAGAACTGCTTGTAGACTGGTCAAAAACACAAAACAAAAGCCCAAATATCAATGCAAAGGACATGCAGGAAGATTTAAAGCAGTATTCTTCAGTAAACTTACATAACCCAGGGACATCAAAACCTATGCAAACACGGCATTGTATTCATGAATTTAACAATCAATATACTGAAGGTAGCCTGAATATACAGTACCTCGGCTGTCAGTTGTAATAATAGGATCCTCTTCATCCAAATGTTCAAATGCAGTTACAAAATCATCCTCAATTGAGGAGACCGAATGGTTTGTGTCGTCGTCCTCGTGATGATCTTCCTTTTTATTCATTCTCAAGCAGTCCTGGTCTATTGCATACAATACTCCAGCTGAAAACTTGCTCAGCAGGACATACAGATAGTCTCTTTTAAAGAGTGAAAATGGTGCCAAGGTCATCATACATAAAGAGCCGGAAAAAGCATTCTGCAGAAATAAAGCAAAATAAATGAAAATACTGTACATACAGTATGAATATAAAAAAGTGGGAGGAGAGAGGTGTCCTTGTCAAAATAATTGACACCACCCCCTATTAAATTGTTAAACAGAAGATGGGGAAAGAGACCCCAAATCTCCAGGCAGGGAGCTTGGAGTGGAGGGATGTTAGAGTGTCACACAATACACAAAAGTGAAAGGAGGTTTAAAAAGAAACAAATCTTTATTATCTAAAAGAACATTTACTTGTTAACAATTGGTCCATATCTACAGGAGTATACAGAATACAAAATATAGAGCCTAGTGGACCAACGTGTTTCTTCAGGATTCACAAGCTCTCTATATCAAGATATGGGTACATTCTCTAAATTGGAAGAACAATAATTATAAAATTGTACATCACATATATGAAATGTGATGTAAAATTTTGTAATTATTGCTCTATATTTTGTATCCTGTATACTCATACCATGTAGCTATTGATAGATTTTTAAACAAGAAAAGTTGTTTTTCTACTGTGCATACATACATAGAATGTACAAAGTACTATATACAATGTGAGGGTTCTACAAACAATGTAAAGGGCTCTACATGCGTTTAAAAACTCAATCTACAATACATCTCTCAAGCAGCCATCTTGCAAGTTGAACCCATGTCAACTTTAGAGAGCACTACCAATGTACTGGCACATTACCTGCTTGTTCACACCATGTCGGTTGAGATGTATTTTTCTGCACACCACTGCTCGTTTAGTATGATATATTCCCTGATCACACAATGTGCTCAGTGGACATGGCGTGAAAAAAATAAAAAATATATTAAATCTGTGCTAAAACCGTTTTATTGTGTGGCGTAATTCTGAAAGCCACTACAGAAAAAAACTAAATCTGTTCCTCAACATTCTAAGCAAAGGGCCAAGTTCGCTGTCCTTCAGACTTTAAAGGGGGGCCAGACTGCGGTCAGTGGGAATAGAAAATGGCCAGTGTCAGTAGGAGGAAACAATGCCTCTAGCTTGGTGGTCAGTGGGAGTATAAAATAAAAATGTAAAAAATTACCTGCGATCCGAAAGAGGAAATAGTGACTTCGCCTTGAAATTAGTTTGATAAATAGTGCCCCATTGTAGGTGTCAATGGGAGGAATAGTTGCCCACTGCTGGTGCCATGAAAGGAATGTTGACAAATCATTGGTATTATTGGGAGGAACAGAGCCTGGTATCAGTGGGAAGAATAGTGCCCCAAGGGCCAGATATGGGCAAGCATTCGGCCCTCAGGCCACAGTTTCGATACCACTGCCTTAACCAATCCTGAACCAGCCTTAGGCCCCAATCACAGCTGTGCACTTTAAATTGATTCTAAAAGGTTGTGATTTAAAAAAAATAAAAAAAAACAAACATGCTGTACTTACCTGCTCTGTGCAGTGGTTTTGCACAGAGCAGCCCCGAGCCTCTTCTTTTTGGGGCCCCTGCCAGTGGTCCTGGCTCCTCCCTATTTTGTGCCCACAATAGCAAGCCTTTGCTATGGGGGCTCCCGAGCCGTGCTCCTGTGAGCAGGCTCAGCTCCACTCCTCGTTCTTTCCTTATTGGCTCAATGGCTGTGATTGACAGCAGCAGGATCCAATGGCTCCTGCTGCTGTGTGAGCCAATGAGGAGAGAGACCCGAGACAGCCACTTGTCTCTTGCACTTCGCTGGATCTAGATGGGGCTCAGGTAAGTGTAAGGGGGGTGGGGTGTAGCTGCGCACACAAGGTTTTTTACCTTAATATATAGAATGCATTAAGGCAAAAACCTTCTCCCTTTAGAACTACTTTAAGTATGGTGTGTTAAAAAAAGTTTGGCATGCTGCATCTTTGATAAGCTTCAAATAAAAATGCGGATTCTATAAAGCGGTAGAGTGTCTAAAATGCAACACAATGAAAAACACACTGCACAGATGTGAACCACCCATTGGAAAAACACACTGCACAGATGTGAACCACCCATTTGTTTTTCTTCTGCACTGCATAGATTATGCAAGTCTGAGGCACAGAATCAGCACCGAGACAAATGATACATAGTGTACAGGGGATATGACAATATTGCACTAGTGATACTGAGTATGCCTTTCATTGTCAAACAGAACACTGACCAAATGTACCACCTTAATCAAATTACACACCTGTGTTACTTGCGCTGTACTAGGTTTTGCATTCACTTTTCCATTGTTCATCAAAATAACTTCATTCTCATTTAAATTACACAGATGGGGAGATTGTATCAATTCTGGGACATCCACGTAAAGTGCCGTTACACCCTATGAAAAAAATATATATATAAATAATAGTTTACATATGTATGAAAAAAAAATAATAAAAAAAAAAAAAAAAACGTGAAACTATGTGTGTACAACGATTGCTCAGTTAATTGTAGAAGACAAAAATTTTTTTTTTTACTCATGCCCATTCAATTAATGTACAAATACAGATTAAGAGACATAGTACAGATGCAGACTATAACTTGGGACATAGGACATTTCTCCCCTCCTCCACTACCACTCTTTTCCAAACCCATCCATGTTTTTTTCCCACTTAATAGCAAAAATGAGGACGGGGGAGTGACACACAATTCAGGGTGGAGTAGTTTGGGATAATACATAAGGTTTTAAAAAAGCCCCCTTGACGAAGTCACCTCGACGTAATGCGTAGGGCGGAGTCTTTTGCTCAATCTATGTTCCAGAGCGGAGTCTCTTGTGTCCTAAATAGCAGCAGCACGATCCGACAGTGTTTGGAGCCGCTGGCGTGAGACAAACAGAGCGGTGAGCCACGGGTTTACCCCGCTCTGGGAAAATGGATGACGGTTCTTCTTTTATGAGTGTTTAGTTTTATATAATAAAAGCTTTTGAAGTGTTCATAAACACAGAACACTATTGGCTATATGTTTTTTTTTTTATGAGCTGTACAGGTCCTTCTCAAAAAATTAGCATATTGTGATAAAGTTCATTATTTTCTGTAATGTACTGATAAACATTAGACTTTCATATATTTTAGATTCATTACACACAACTGAAGTAGTTCAAGCCTTTTCTTGTTTTAATATTGATGATTTTGGCATACAGCTCATGAAAACCCAAAAATCCTATCTCAAAAAATTAGCATATTTCATCCGACCAATAAAAGAAAAGTGTTTTTAATACAAAAAAAAGTCAACCTTTAAATAATTATGTTCAGTTATGCACTCAATACTTGGTCGGGAATCCTTTTGCAGAAATAACTGCTTCAATGCGGCGTGGCATGGAGGCAACCAGCCTGTGGCACTGCTGAGGTGTTATGGAGGCCCAGGATACTTCGATAGTGGCCTTAAGCTCATCCAGAGTGTTGGGTCTTGCGTCTCTCAACTTTCTCTTCCCAATATCCCACAGATTCTCTATGGGGTTCAGGTCAGGAGAGTTGGCAGGCCAATTGAGCACAGTAATACCATGGTCAGTAAACCATTTACCAGTGGTTTTGGCACTGTGAGCAGGTGCCAGGTCGTGCTGAAAAATGAAATCTTCATCTCCATAAAGCTTTTCAGCAGATGGAAGCATTAAGTGCTCCAAAATCTCCTGATAGCTAGCTGCATTGACCCTGCCCTTGATAAAACACAGTGGACCAACACCAGCAGCTGACATGGCACCCCAGACCATCACTGACTGTGGGTACTTGACACTGGACTTCAGGCATTTTGGCATTTCCCTCTCCCCAGTCTTCCTCCAGACTCTGGCACCTTGATTTCCGAATGACATGCAAAATTTGCTTTCATCCGAAAAAAGTACTTTGGACCACTGAGCAACAGTCCAGTGCTGCTTCTCTGTAGCCCAGGTCAGGCGCTTCTGCCGCTGTTTCTGGTTCAAAAGTGGCTTGACCTGGGGAATGCGGCACCTGTAGCCCATTTCCTGCACACGCCTGTTCACGGTGGCTCTGGATGTTTCTACTCCAGACTCAGTCCACTGCTTCCGCAGGTCCTCCAAGGTCTGGAATCGGTCCTTCTCCACAATCTTCTTCAGGGTCCGGTCACCTCTTCTCGTTGTGCAGCGTTTTCTGCCACACTTTTTCCTTCCCACAGACTTCCCACTGAGGTGCCTTGATACAGAACTCTGGGAACAGCCTATTCGTTCAGAAATTTCTTTCTGTGTCTTACCCTCTTGCTTGAGGGTGTCAATGATGGCCTTCTGGACAGCAGTCAGGTCAGCAGTCTTACCCATGAGTGCGGTTTTGAGTAATGAACCAGGCTGGGAGTTTTTAAAAGCCTCAGGAATCTTTTGCAGGTGTTTAGAGTTAATTAGTTGATTCAGATGATTAGGTTAATAGCTCGTTTAGAGAACCTTTTCATGATATGCTAATTTTTTGAGATAGGAATTTTGGGTTGTTATGAGCTGTATGCCAAAATCATCAATATTAAAACAAGAAAAGGCTTGAACTACTTCAGTTGTGTGTAATGAATCTAAAATATATGAAAGTCTAATGTTTATCAGTACATTACAGAAAATAATGAACTTTATCACAATATGCTAATTTTTTGAGAAGGACCTGTATATACGCTGTATATACGCTTCTACTCCTGGGGAAGGAAGTTTTGAACAGCCTGACATCTTGGCTAATCCCGGTTGCTTAAAGGGGAACAAGTGTATCTGACCTTTAATTTTAAGGGTCCAAAGGGAAAAGGTAAGAGGCCATTGTGGTTGTAGGTGATGAAACATCACGAATTAAGGTGGTGTCCCATATTTTAATAAAAAATTGCATGTTTTGACCCGCAAACTTTTAAGAGTCCATATTTTAAAAGGTGATCAGCCATTCTGCGGGCCTTGATGGTGGTTTTCACTTGATGCATATGGTGAATTAGACTTGGAAGAAGTGTACCAGTAGATTTGCCACTATTTTCATCCAGGTTATTTTTATTGGGAACGTTTTATTGAAAAAATAAAATAAACAGTGTGTGTGTATATATATATATATATATATATATATATATATATATATATATATATATATATATATATATATATATATATATATACACATATATATACATATATATACATATACACACACACACATATATATACATACACCATATATATACTATTTTTTTGTGCTGAAAATGCCCCCCTCGGATTATACTCGAGTCACCTTTTTGCGCCTGATCTCCCGGATTTGGGGACCCGATACCGGCCGGCCGTAGATCCCCTGGACCCCAAACTTGGCACAAATGTAGCCTCACTCTTCCTCTATAAGTGTGCAAAGTTTGTTGTCTGAGGGACCTAGGACGGGGGAGCACCGATTTTTCAAACCTGGGCACCCCTTCCATAGACTTCCATGTTAAACGGTAATTTCTCTGGTGACTTTGGGGACCTGTTACTGGCTGGTCTTAGGTTCTCTAGACCCCAAACTTGGCACACATGTAGCCCCATTTCTCCTCTACAAGTGTGCAAAGTTTGTTGTCTGGGGGAGCTACGTCCGGGGAGCACGGATTTTTCAAAGCCGGACACCCCTTCCATAGACTCCCATGTTAAACATCAGTCTAGTCATGGGCACAGTGAGGCATGCAGATGGACACCCTAGGCTTATACTCGAGTCAATAAGTTTTCCCAGTTTTTTGTGGTAAAATTAGGTGCCTCGGCTTATATTCGGGTCGGCTTATACGGTGTGTGTGTGTGTGTGTATATATATATATATATATATATATATATATATATATATATATATATATATATATATATGTAGCAGAGGGTGTTAATCAGTTTCAGCTGCTTTGCTGTTAATTGAAATTAACAACAGGTGCACTAGATGGGCAACAATGAGACGACCGCCAAAACAGGAATGGTTTTTCAGGTGGAGGTGTCTGAAATTCTTTTTTTTTCTCCTACTCATCTTTTCTGTCAGTTTTTCCCTAGTTTTGCATTTGGCTAGGGTCAGTGTCACTACTGGTAGCACGAGGCGATACTTGGACCCTATAAAAGGTTGCACAGGCAGCCCAACTCCTCCAAGATGGCACATCAATACGTGTCATTGCCAGAAGGTTAGCCGTGTCTCCCAGCACAGTCTCAAGAGCATGGAGGAGATTCCAGGAGACAGGCAGTTACTCCAGGAGAGCTGGACAGAGCCGTAGAAGGTCCTTAACCCATCAGCAGGACCGGTATCTGCTCCTTTGTGCAAGGAGGAACAGGATGAGCACTGCCAGAGCCCTTCAAAATGACCTCCAGCAGGCCACTGATGTGAATGTCTCTGACCAAACAATCAGAAACAGACTTCATGGGGGTGGCCTGAGGGCCCGACGTCCTCTAGTGTGCTCTGTGCTCACTGCTGGACACTGTGGAGCTCGATTGGCATTTTCCATTGAACACCAGAATTGGCAGGTCCGCCACTGGTGCCCCATGCTTTTCACAGATGAGAGCCGGTTCACCCTGAGCATATGTGACAGATGTGAAAGGGTCTGGAGAAGCCGGAGAACTTTATGCTGCCTTTAACATCGTTAAGCATGACCGGTTTGGTGGTGGGTCAGTGATGGTCTGGGGAGGCATATCCATGGGGGGAAGCACAGACCTCTACAGGCTACACAATGGCACCCTGACTGCCATTAGGTATCGGGATGAAATCCTTGGACCCATTGTCAGACCCTACGCTGGTGCAGCGGGTCCTGGGTTCCTCCTGGTGCACGACAATGCCCGGCCTCATGTGGCGAGAGTAGGGGTGCAACGAATCAAAAAACTCACGGATTGGATCGATCCTCGGATCAGAGTCACGGATCAGATCATTTTTCGGATCAGCAAAAAAAAAACACAAGACAAATCTTGTTACCCCCACCAGAGTTTGAGATTTTACAGTTGTTTTCAACACAAAACAGAGCTCTTATGCTTAAATACAGTATTTGGAAATCCGACGGACTGTTTAGATGTTAAATTTTAAAAGCAGCAGCAAACCTGCTGAACTTACATGGTTGCTAATGTGACAGAACACCTCTGATTTTCACATTTAACTAAATGTTAAATGTGAAAATCAGAGGTGTTCTGTCACATTGGCAAGCATGTAAGGTTTGCTGCTGCTTTTAAAATTTAACATGTAAACAGTCCATTGGATTTCCAAATACTGTATTTAAGCATATAAGCTCCGTTTTGTGTTGAAAATAACTGTAAAATCTAAAACTCTGTTGGGTGTAACAAGATGTCCGCTTGCCCACTTCTCACTATCATTACTGTGCAGGAGTGTGGGGTGGAGCAAGATGGCGGCTGCGAAACGTCACTTCCTGATGAGACAGCTGCCGTCGGGTGTACCAAAGTTGGCCCCCGCTTCGGAGCTAGGCCGAAGCCGGGGCCTTTCCTATGGCCGAGGCTGCGGAGCGCTCCGCGGATCGCGTGGTGTGCCGATCCGAACAGGGTGACCCGTTCGGATCACGGATCGTCACCGATCGGCTGCACCACTAGACGAGAGCATGCAGCCAATTCCTAGAGGATGAAGAAATTGATACCATTGAATGGCCCCCACGCTCACCTGACCTAAATCCAAAAGAACCCCTCTGGGACATTATGTTTCGGTCTATCCGGTGCCGCCAGGTTGCACCTCAGTCGGTTCAGGAGCTCAGTGATGCTCTGGTCCAGATCTGTGAGGAAATACCCCAGAACACCATCCGTCGTCTCATTAGGAGCATGCCCTGATGTTGACAGGCATGCATACACTTGGGGGCCATTTTGAGTTATTGCAATGAAATTTCAGCTAAATGGACTAGCTTGCTGCATAATCTTTTCACTTTGATTTTTGGGGTGTCTTTGAATTCAGCCCTCTGTAGGTGGATAATTTTAATTTCCATCAAATGATGTGCCATCTTTTCATTCCTAACACATTACCTAGTCCATATCAGTATAGATATCCAACACACACACACACACACACACACACACACGTGTGTGTGTGTGTGTATGTAAATATGCATGTGTGTGTGTATATATGCGTGTGTGTGTGTGTATATATGCGTGTGTGTGTTATATACACACACACACACAGTATCTCACACCTCACATTTTTGAAAATATTTTAATACATCGTTTCACGTGACAACACTGAAGAAAGGACACTTTGCCACAATGTAAAGTAGTGAGTGTACAGCTTGTATAACAGTAAATTTGCTGTCCCCCTCAAAATAACTCAACACACAGCCATTAATGTCTAAACCGCTGGCAACAAAAAAGTGAGTACACCCCTAAGTGAAAATGTCCAAATTGGGCCCAAAGTAACAATATTTTGTGCGGACACCATTATTTTCCAGCACTGCCTTAAACCTCTTGGGCTTGGAGTTCACCAGAGTTTCACAGGTTGCCACCGGAGTCCTCTTCCACACCTCCATGATGACATCACGGAGCTGGTGAATGTTAGAGACCTTGCACGCCTCCACCTTCCGTTTGAGGATGCCCCACAGATGCTTAATAGAGTTTAGGTCTGGAGACATGCTTGGCCAGTCCATCACCTTTACCCTCAGCTTCTTTAGCAAGGCAGTGGTTGTTTTGAAGGTGTTGTGACAGCAGGAAGGTAAAGTCACCTGGTTGCATCCAGGGGGGTAGATATATTTCTCCCAGATTCAGGCTTTATGCCGACTTATACAACTAGGGAGTTGATGAAGCCCAGCTGAGGCTAGTGGGCTCATGAATGACTCATACCTCTAGGGAGAGGGCTGGGCGTCGTGCAGACAGGGAGTTGATGAGGCCAGCTGAAGCTTGTCAGCTCATTTAGGCCTCTATAAAAAACTCCCAGCTTCATTAGATGTTAGCTCATGCCTGGAACCAGACCTGTGTGGACTGTCTAGGGAGAGTGAACCCCTGTGCGGTGAGGCAAAGCCTGTGTGGCTATTTGTTTGGACTTTTACTAAACCAGGGACTTAGGGACTAGGACAGCACTAGGCTGATCCCAGTTGTTAGTTTAGGAAACCTGCATGTTTAGTCAGAGGTCAAACTGACCAGGATTTATTTTGTTTGTTTCTTTTTGGCTTTGCTGTGTTTTTGTCACTGTACATAGAGAAATAAACCGCACCTTTTGATTTTGAAAACCACAACCTCCGTCTGCTGGCCCTGTTTTTGTGTGGGGAGCCCAACCAGGGGGTCACACACACCCGCTACCGAGTTAACCCCCTCACAGTTGGTGGAGAACCAGTGGCAGTTTTTTTTAAGCCAGCATGGAGGAGATACTGAAACAGCTGGCTCTAGCAAATGCCAATCAACAGCAGACAAATGCAGGTTTGCAAAGGAGCCTTGCAGCCCAGCAGCAAGCTCATCAACAAGCCCAGCAGCAATCTGAGGCCCGCTTCATAGACCTGTTACAGAAGCAAGAGCAGAGACTACAACAAATGGAAGCAGTAATGCAGCAACGTCCGCAGACCAGTGAGGAAAGCCGTCCCACTAATACCGCGTCCTTTGGGGTGAGTCGTTTATTGACAAAAATGACTGGAGAGGATGATCCAGAGGTATTTTTGACCACATTTGAAAGGACTGCTGAAAGAGAAAAGTGGCCTGAGGAGCAGTGGGCTGGACTGGTGGCTCCTCTGTTAACTGGTGAATCGCAGAAGGCTTACTATGACCTAGAGCCTGACCAAGCAAAAGACTATGTGATGCTAAAAGCTGAAATATTGGCAAGGCTGGGTGTCACCCTGGCTGTCCGGGCTCAGCGTGTGCATAACTGGACTTTCCAGCTTGGAAAACCCCCCAGGTCTCAAATGTATGATCTCATTCACCTGAGCAGGAAGTGGCTACAGCCAGAGACTTTGTCCGCACCGGAGATTGTGGAACGTGTTGTGATGGATCGTTTCTTGAGAGCTCTTCCTACCGCCATTCAAAAGTGGGTAAGCCACGGAGACCCAGAAACGGCCGGTAAACTTGTGGATCGTGTAGAGAGATACTTGGCTACAGAGAACCTGACGGCCTCTTCCAGAGACTCTCGGACTTTCCACCCTAAGACCAGACCATCCCCAGGGGCGGATAAGAGGATTCCAAGGGGTGAGGGTGGAGAGAGTGAGAGGGTGGGAGCTCTACCCCAAGTTTGGCGAGAACAGCCTGGGAAATCAGCGGCTCAAGAGGCCGCAAGAAGGATCGTTTGCTACCGCTGCCGGCAAGCGGGACATATTGCAGCCAATTGCCCGGTTGTGGAGGAACCCATGCAGTGTGACTTTCTGACGGGCAGACGTCAGTCGCTGTGTGCGACAGTCGCATGCACTGCCATTCGAGGAACTGAGAAACATTTATGCAAAATGTGTGTTAATGGTAGAAATGTTGTGGTATTGTTGGATTCAGGTAGCCTTGTGACCCTGATAAAGGCTGAGTTAGTTAAAACAGAGGTCTCTGGGAATAGCAAGGTAGCTGTTATTTGTGTGCATGGGGACACCCGAGAGTATCCAGTGACTACAGTGTGTTTCGAGACCCCCAAAGGTACCCTCTCTCATCCAGTGGGCTTAGTATCTCAGTTACCGCATGACGCCATTGTGGGAAGGGATTTTCCGAAGTTCTGGGAACTGTGGGATGATCCTGAGCCCCCCACTGGTGCCCCTATGTACCAGGAATGTGATAGCCAGAACTCCTCTGAGAGTGGTGAGGACTCTCCAGAATTTCCCTTGTCAGTATTGGCAGGGGAGACTCAAGAAACTGGAGAGGAGCCCACCTCCTCAGACGAAAACCTACCGTCTGTGGAGTTTTCTGATCTGGAGGTTCACAGGGAAAATTTTGCCACAGAACAGTTAAAAGACCCCGCCCTAATAAAGGCACGGGAAAACGTAGTGGAAATAGATGGCGAGTTAGTGAACCCAGATAATACCTGCACTTACCCATACTTCAGCGTAGAGAAGGACCTACTGTATCGGGTGGCAAAAAGGGCAGAAGAAACCGTTGAGCAGCTGGTGGTGCCCAAACCTTACAGGAAGTTGGTGTTGGAGTTGGCCCATGGGCACATTCTTGGAGGTCATCTGGGGACAGAGAAAACCCGAGAGAGGGTATTACAGAGATTCTATTGGCCTGGGGTGATGAAGGACATAGAAAATTATTGTTCCTCCTGCCCTGTGTGTCAGAGGTCGGCCCCGATGCCACATTTCCGTAGCCCGCTGGTCCCTCTACCCATCATTGAGGTCCCGTTTGAGAGAATCGCAATGGATTTGGTAGGTCCTATAATCAAGTCCGCTAGGGGGCACCAGTACATATTGGTTATAATGGACTATGCCACCCGTTATCCAGAAGCGATCCCTCTCAGAAATACCTCGGCCAAAACCATAGCCAAAGAGCTATCTCTTGTTTTTAGCCGGGTGGGTATTTGTAAAGAACTGCTTACGGACCAAGGTACACCCTTTATGTCCCGGGTTATGAAAGAGCTGTGTAAATTGTTCAAAGTGACGCAATTGCGTACATCTGTGTATCACCCCCAAACCGATGGGCTGGTTGAAAGATTCAACAAAACCCTAAAACAAATGTTGAAGAAAGTGGTGGATAGAGATGGAAAGGATTGGGACTGTCTACTTCCTTATTTGATGTTTGCTATTAGGGAGGTGCCCCAATCCTCTACGGGATTCTCCCCCTTTGAGTTACTGTATGGGAGACACCCAAGAGGGCTGTTGGATATTGCCAAGGAAACTTGGGAAAGTGAGAGTTCTCCCCACAGGAGTGTGATTGAGCATGTCGCCCTGATGCAAGATCGAATTGCACAGGTAATGCCCATCGTGAAGGAACATTTGGCCCAAGCGCAGTTGGCACAGCAGAGAGTGTACAACCGTGGAGCAAAGACCCGTACCTTTTCCCCGGGGGATAGGATATTGGTACTTGTCCCTACGGTTGAAAGTAAATTCCTTGCCAAATGGCAAGGCCCCTACGAGATAATGGAAAAAGTGAGCGAAGTGAATTACAAGGTCAGACAACCAGGAAGGCGAAAGCCCGAACAGATATATCACGTTAATCTGTTGAAAGCCTGGAGGGATAGAGAGTCCCTAGTCGCAGAAACTTGGTCACCAGCTCAAACTGGTTGCGTGATTCCGGAGGTTGGAATAGCAGCCACCTTGTCACAACCCCAACAACAGGAGGTTAAGGAGTTTGTGCTTCGCAACAAGGAGGTGTTCTCTGAGCTGCCGGGACAAACATCTGGGGTAGAGCATGATATTATTACCCCGCCCGGTGAAAGGGTGAAGTTAAAACCCTATCGGATCCCAGAGGCCCGACGGGAGGCAATACGGGAGGAAGTACAGAAAATGCTGAACTTAGGGGTGATAGAGGAGTCCCAAAGTGATTGGTCTAGTCCCATTGTGTTGGTGCCTAAACCGGATGGGAGCTGGCGATTTTGTAACGATTTTCGTCAGTTGAACAAAGTTACAAAATTTGACACCTACCCCATGCCACGTATAGATGAGTTGATCGACCGGCTGGGAACAGCCCGATACATGACGACTCTTGACCTCACAAAAGGGTATTGGCAAATTCCCCTGGCCAAGTCGGCCAAAGAGAAAACCGCATTTGTAACCCCAGACGGGGCGTTCCAATATAAGAGAATGCCGTTCGGGTTACAGAATGCGCCGGCCACATTCCAGCGGAAAATGGACCAGATGCTGAGGCCCCATCGGAAGTATGCTGCGGCTTACCTGGATGACGTAATTGTCCATAGCACAGATTGGGCCTCACATCTGCCAAAAGTGCAAGCAGTCCTGGACTCTGTTCGGGAAGCGGGGTTTACGGCTAACCCCAAGAAGTGTACCATTGGGCAGGAGGAGGCCAAATATCTTGGGTACACCATTGGCAGGGGAGTAATAAAACCCCAACTCAACAAAGTCGAGGCCATCCAGAGTTGGCCACGTCCCAACAGCAAGAAGCAGGTACGAGCCTTTCTGGGAATCGCGGGTTATTATCGGCGCTTCATTCCCCACTTTGCTTCTAAGGCTGTGCCCCTAACCAACCTGACGAAAGGGAAAGGGTCGGTCATGATTAAATGGACCCCCGAGGCTGAGGCAGCATTCCAATTCTTGAAACAAGCCTTATGTAGCCAGCCAGTGTTGTACTCACCCGACTTCTCTAAAGACTTTGTCGTACAAAGTGATGCGTCAGATGTGGGGTTAG
Organism: Rana muscosa; assembly: GCA_029206835.1. NCBI lineage: Eukaryota > Metazoa > Chordata > Amphibia > Anura > Ranidae > Rana > Rana muscosa. The sequence goes on along the minus strand of CM055117.1, from coordinate 824,486,168 downwards.
GAGCAGTATTGTCCCAGGTCTGGAACGGGGAAGAGCACCCAGTCATTTACCTCAGCAGGAAGTTGAAGTCCCATGAGGTAAATTACGCCACGGTTGAAAAGGAGTGTTTAGCGGTGAAGTGGGCTCTAGATTCCCTTCGGTACTATCTGCTAGGTAGGCACTTTGACATGGTTACGGATCACGCTCCGTTAAAGTGGATGGCTCAAAACAAGGAGACAAATAGAAGAGTGAATAGGTGGTTCCTGGCCCTACAGGAATTCAACTTCACAGTAAAGCATCGCCCTGGCGTTCAAATGGGGAATGTGGATGCTTTGTCTCGAGTACATGAATGCCTGATTGCTGGTGTTCCAACCCCAAGGTTAAAACAAGAGGGGGGGGTATGTGACAGCAGGAAGGTAAAGTCACCTGGTTGCATCCAGGGGGGTAGATATATTTCTCCCAGATTCAGGCTTTATGCCGACTTATACAACTAGGGAGTTGATGAAGCCCAGCTGAGGCTAGTGGGCTCATGAATGACTCATACCTCTAGGGAGAGGGCTGGGCGTCGTGCAGACAGGGAGTTGATGAGGCCAGCTGAAGCTTGTCAGCTCATTTAGGCCTCTATAAAAAACTCCCAGCTTCATTAGATGTTAGCTCATGCCTGGAACCAGACCTGTGTGGACTGTCTAGGGAGAGTGAACCCCTGTGCGGTGAGGCAAAGCCTGTGTGGCTATTTGTTTGGACTTTTACTAAACCAGGGACTTAGGGACTAGGACAGCACTAGGCTGATCCCAGTTGTTAGTTTAGGAAACCTGTATGTTTAGTCAGAGGTCAAACTGACCAGGATTTATTTTGTTTGTTTCTTTTTGGCTTTGCTGTGTTTTTGTCACTGTACATAGAGAAATAAACCGCACCTTTTGATTTTGAAAACCACAACCTCCGTCTGCTGGCCCTGTTTTTGTGTGGGGAGCCCAACCAGGGGGTCACACACACCCGCTACCGAGTTAACCCCCTCACAGTGTGTTTGGGGTCGTTATGTTGGAATACTGCCCTGCCGCCCAGTCTCCAAAAAGGAGGGAATCATGCTCTGTTTCAGTATGTCACAGTATATGTTGGCATTCATGGTTCCCTCAATGAACTGTAGCTCCCCAGTGCCGGCAGCCCCAGACCATGACACTCCCACCACCATGCTTGACTGTAGGCAAGACACACTTGTCTTTGTACTCCTCACCGGGTTGCCGCCACATACGCTTGACACCATCTGAACCAAATATGTTTATCTTGGTCTCATCAGACCACAGGACATGGTTCCAGTAATTCATGTCCTTAGTCTGCTTGTCTTCAGTAAACTGCATACTTTCTTGTGCGTCATCTTTAGAAGAGGCTTCCTTCTGGGACGACAGCCATGCAGACCAGTTTGATGCAGCATGCGGCGTATGGTCTGAGCACTGACAGGCTGACCCCTCACACCTTCAACCTCTGCAGCAATGCTGGCAGCACTCATATGTCCATTTTCAAAAGACAACCTCTGGATATGACGCGGAGCACGCGCACTCAACTTCTTTGATTGACCAAGGCAAGACCTGTGGAGAGTGGAACATGTCCTGGCCACTGCGCTGCAGCTCAGTTTTAGGGTCTTGGCAATCTTCTTATAGCCTAGGCCATCTTTACGTAGAGCAACAATTTTTTTCAGACCCTCAGAGAGTTCTTTGCCATGGAGGTACCATGTTGAACTTCCAGTGACCAGTATGAAAGAGTGAGAGCGATAACACCAAATTTACCACACCTGCTCCCCATTCACACCTGAGACCTTGTAACACTAACAAGTCACATGACACCAGGGAGGGAAAATGCCTAATTGGGTCCAATTCGGACATTTTCACTTAGGGGTGTACTCACTTTTGTTGCCAGGAGTTTAGACATTAATGGCTGTGTTGATTTTGATGGGACAGCAAATTTACACTGTTATACAAGCTGTACACTCTCTTGCCTTGCCACTGCCTTGCTAAAGAAGCTGAGGGTAAAGGTGATGGACTGGCCAAGCATGTCTCCAGACCTAAACTCTATTGAGCATCCTGCCATTCCTCCTTGCAGATCCTCTCCAGTTCTGTCAGGTTGGATGGTAAATGTTGGTGGACAGACATTTTTAGGTCTCTCCAGAGATGCTCAATTGGTTTTAAGTCAGGGCTCTGGCTGGGCCATTCAAGAACAGTCACGGAGTTGTTGTGAAGCTACTTCTTCGTTATTTTAGCTGTGTGCTTAAGCTCATTGTCTTGTTGGAAGGTAAACCTTCGGCCCAGTCTGAGGTCCTGAGCACTCTGGAGGTTTTCATCCAGGATATCCCTGTACTTGGCGCATTCATCTTTCCCTCAATTGCAACCAGTAGTCCTGTCCCTGCAGCTGAAAAACAACCCCACAGCATGATGCTGCCACCACCATGCTTCACTGTTGGGACTGTATTAGACAGGTGATGAGCAGTGCCTGGTTTTCTCCACACATACCGCTTAGAATTAAGGCCAAAAAGTTCTACCTTTGTCTCATCAGACCAGAGAATCTTATTTCTCACCACCTTGGAGTCCTTCAGGTGTTTTTAGCAAACTCCATGCAGTCTTTCATGTGTCTTGCACTGAGGAGAGGTATCCGTCGGGCCACACTTCCAATAAACCCCCGACTGGTGGAGGGCTGCAGTGATGGTTGACTTTCTACAACTTTCTCCCATCTCCCGACTGCATCTCTGGAGCTCAGCCACAGTGATCTTTGGGTTCTACTTTACCTCTCTCACCAAGGCTCTTCTCCCCCGATAGCTCAGTTTGGCCGGACGGCCAGCTCTAGGAAGGCTTCCTGATGACTGAATACGAAACGGACGTTGAGGCACATTACAGGTCACGCAACTGACGTCACTTCCGGTCCCGCTGGTTGTCTGTTCTTGGAGTTGGAACGCACGCCAGCTTCTACGGGTCTGGGACACTTATCCATTTGATTCACGCCATTACAGCCTCAGTGCCGGGTTCGGGGCACTTTTAAAGTAAGCGCGTTTTTGTTCAATAAATAGGATTACACTATTTTGGCTTCTCTTTTCTAATTTGCATACCCTACCACCGGAGATATCCATGTTATATAGCTTACCATCGCCGGCTCAGCTGACACCACCTTCCATACCATCCAGCAAGTTAATACTTGCATTAAGCACATTTGACCTCTTTTTTAGTTAAAAGGGTCAACTCTTTGGGGTAAGCTGCCATCTTTATCCATAGCACTATCGGGTGATATTTATTGCGGTGAAGGTGGATCTTAAAATCACAAGATTTGATTTGGATTATCATATGGAATATCAAGCACTTGGAGGATTCATAACACATGCAGAGTTTTTTGAATAAGACTATTCACCACTGATGTGGGGATTTTTGTGTGTTTATATTTGGACTCTTTTGCACATTGTTCATTGTCTATTTTATAATTTTTCATTTTTACCCAGAGTGTGGTCATTGGTTGGTTGCACTTATTTGTTTGGTAGGATTGAGTTATATCACCTCACATATTATTGGGAATTACTTGGTTTGGTACACATACTGTACACCAATTTAGCTGTATTTAGATAGGCGGGTGTAATATTTTTATTCATATTATTTACAGGGGTCTTCACATTAAATTGGGACTCTTATTTAGCGCCCTCACCCTTTATCTTTTATTCACTTTGATTTCAGTCACCACTGATTTTTTGAGGAACAGTTTTTTCTATATCTTATTATTAGTCCAATTAGTATCATTTGGCGCGGGTTTCTATATTATATCGGCTCTAGGAAGGGTTCTAATCGTCCCAAACGTCTTCCATTTAAGGATTATTGAAGTCACTGTGCTCTTAGGAACCTTAAGTGCAGCAGAATTTTTTTTGTAACCTTGGCCAGATCTGTGCCTTGCCACAATTCTGTCTCTGAGCTCTTCAGGCAGTTCCTTTGACCTCATGATTCTCATTTGCTCTGACATGCACTGTGAGCGGTAAGGTCTTATAGAGACAGGTGTGTGGCTTTCCTAATCAAGTCCAATCAGTATAATCAAACACAGCTGGACTCAATTGAAGGTGTAGAACCATCTCAAGGATGATCAGAAGAAATGGACAGCACCTGAGTTAAATATATGAGTGTCACAGCAAAGGGTCTGAATACTTAGGACCATGTGATATTTCAGTTTTTCTTTTTTAATAAATCTGCAAAAATGTCAACAATTCTCTGTTTTTCGGTCAATATGGGGTGCTGTGTGTACATTAATGAGGAAAAAATGAACTTAAATGATTTTAGCAAATGGCTGCAATATAACAAAGCGTGAAAAATTTAAGGGGGTCTGAATACTTTCCATACCCACTGTGTGTGTGTGTGTGTGTGTGTGTGTGTGTGTGTATGTGTATATAAAACGCACACACATACACATCAAAGTGACCAAGCGTGGCACTGTTTATATGTAAAAAAGAAAAATATTACATGATTAAACATCAAGTGGTACCTGAATGTTTCTTAGTCCGTGCTCAGTAGAAAGCCCAAGAAACGTAATCTGCAAAAGAATATATATATATTATATATACATAGGACAGTTTATGTTTTACTGGTCAAATGTTGCAGCCACTATTATTGTTAAATGCATTCTTACATAAAAAAAAAAAAAAATACATCCAAATTTTTTTTTTTTTTATAAAAAATAAAAGGAGTTTCTGGTGTTCACAAATACGTGAGATTGCCATAAAGTTCCCACAACATGATGTGATCATTACAAACTGAAAGTTTAAATTCGCTGCGCTGCTAGAGAAAATAAGCACTGAGAACCTCAAGTCATCAGCCCTGAAATGTTATGAATAACTTCAGACCACATAGTAAATGAAAAATAAGTTCTATACTGAAAATCATATTTTATAGTATATTTGACATACTATTTTTCTCAAAGCAGTTGATGAACCTAGGAAATTACAGCTGGTGATGGACATTGGGCTTTATGACATTGTAGTAAATGTGTGCAGTGCTTTTAAAAGTTACCTGTTGGTTCTTAAAGAGACACTCAAAAGAACACTTTTCAGGCTGCACATGTAAATAAAATGTTTACAATAAGCACTTACTAACGGTGCCCTTGAATACATTTCATTATGCTCTTTCGTTTTCTTTACCCTCTGACAGTTCTGGACAGCTCACACCACTTCCTCCCTCTCCCTTCTGGCCCACCAGGGTGTGACTGCTGCCTGTGAAGCCTCAAGCGCTCTGTGAGTGACAGCAGGGAACAGGCTGAGCTTTCTCACTGTCACTGATAACATGCAGGCACTCTCAACACAAAGCTTTAGGCTTCATGTACACAGGACATTTAACCTCTCCTGAACGTAACTTGACAGCTAGAATCCGACGTTTAAAAACGTCCGTCCAGCTGCATTTGCATTTAGGAGACACTTAAATTTTTAATATAAAACTTCTGTAAACCAAATGCGAGTCGTCGCATTTAGCAGCGTTTACAAGCTCTTACAGGCATTTGGCGTTTCAAATGGCTCTGAACATCTATCCTGAACGTATTTTCTTTGCGTTCCAAAAAATGCTTCTAAACTCAACTGCCTAGAAACTACGTACTGATAAGATAACAGAGGAGAAAAAATGCCCAACTGCTTCTAAATATCTGTTTACCAGCAGCAGAGTACATGAGGTCTTATGAGGTCTTATGCATTGGGAGCTTTATAGGCTTAGTGACATCAGGGCCAGTATAGGGTTTATTACAGAAAGTGTCATAGGGTGATAAAAACTATAGGGTTGTTGGGGACAAAAGTCATGACCAGTTCAGTACGTGATCATCAACATCAAAAATGTTATGCGTGTGAAAAGTGTCACCTGATAGTGTCATTAATGTAGAGCTGTTAATCACAGCCAGTGAGCCAACGAGGAGAGCAGGGGTGCTCCCATAACAAGCTGCTCACTGTGGAGTCACTTAGCAGGAGGGAGGGGCCAGGACAGGCGTCGAGGGACCCGAGAAGAGGAGGATCTGGGCTGCTCTGTGCAAAACTACTGCAACAGAGCAGGAGAGTACAACATTTATTTATCACAAAGGAATAAAAACCTTTAATACCACTTTAACCTTTATTCTGGTGACAACCCTAAAATTTTGGATTCACTATCACAATGACAATGTTCACCAGAAGAAAAAGAAGGCATATGCCTGTGAGAGGGATGTGCTTGCCTGCACAAGTAGGCACAGGTGTTCATGCATCCCCCTTCATGTCAGTTGGGATGCAGCAGCTGCACAGATACAGCCACTGCTCCCAATCTATCACACTTTTGAAGGTCCCAGAGCACCAGGACAGTGGAATTACTCACATTATTACCCCATTGTGGAAAGCAAACACCCCTAGATATATTTTAGGAGGCATAATGAGTCTTTTGAACATGTAATTTTGTTCCAAAAGTTTTGGGAAAAACATTGAAAGAAATTTTTTTATTTTATTTTTTACACAAAGTTGTCAATGCCACAGGTGTGAGACTTTTTTACAGCCTGGCTGCATAGAGGCCAAACAAACATGCAGGGAGCACATTTAGTTACCTGACAACCCATCACACTTTTGAAGGTCCTGGAGCACCAGGACAATGGAAACACCCACAAAATAACCCCATTTTGAAAAGCAAACACCCCAACGTATATATTCTATGAGGCATGGGCTGGTGACAGGTCCTCTTTTTGTGGGGTAATCAGGGCACATCACTGTCCTGCAGCACATTTTTCTTCCAGGTCTCCTCCTCTCACACTGATGGCACTACAGCCGTTTATTGACATTTGTGGCCGGCTGTGAATGGACACAGCCGGTCACGTGGTAAAGAGCCAATTTCATTGGCTTTTTACCCTGATCGGGGATGGGCTGTGTCGAATCCCCGATTGCCACGTTCCAGGCCCCCGTGGGCCCACAGAAGCAGCGAGAGCCGGAGGACGTCATATGAAGGGAGAAGATGTTCCTGCCGGTGTCATATTACTATGGCCTGGTATGAAAGTGGTTAAGGCCCCATTCACACTTGTCAGGCGACATAGGACCCCAAAGTCGCATGACAAGGCGCATCCCATCTTTCCCAATAAGTACTGTTCATTTTTGTGCAACTTAAAGTTGCAGCGACTTTAACGTAGTTCCTGCACTACTTTGATCCGAATTTCATGCGACTTGAGGGCCATAGACTTCAGTGTAAACCCTCAAAAGTAACATAAAAGTCACACCTTCATGCGACTTGTGAAAAGAATGCCAGCAATGAAGAATAACGTTTTGTTTGGTTTCTTAATTTTCTAAGGAATTCCAAATTTTCAAAATGATTAAAATTCAAAAATTGATTGATTCTTATGGGCCATACATTTTCGTGCTTGTTGGATCGAATAATAGCAGATGAATTGTCGTGATTGTCTCTCTGTACTAACGATCCGATAATCGTACGATCGCGTCAAAATCTGTATTTTTCGTCCGATTTTCGGATCCTGTGTACGGGACATAATTCTGTGTGAAGAGCAGCTGGTTGTTAAGGAGTGGGCAGAGAAGCCAACCTTTGTGTCTTTAACAACCCGACTCATCAGCTGTAAGCAGGTTTCCCCACTGACAGCTGAATGTAAAAAATAAATGAATGTCTGTGTTCTGCAAAATCGAATTGAAGATTGACAACTTGGCTGTTTTCACAGAACAATCGGAAGCGTATACACTACAGTACACAATACAATGAGTGGACATTGTTAGTCCGCCCGCTAGTAACCAATATATTACTAGTTAATTGCAAGGCTCCTTCATACACATTTTGTTACTAGCACAGCAGCTGGACACCGATTCTTTGATATCTGAGCTCCCATTGCAGTCGTTTGGTTTTCCTTTCTGCCATTGACTGACTCCTTTGACTGACTGGGTTTGTGGGTTTGTGTTTTTATGCATGTAGCCCCATTTGGGCAGGTATGCATCTCTGTCCCACTTAGTGCTGGTGCCTCATTAGCCCACTGTGGCTTTAAGGTGGAGCACCACACTCGGTGCAACGTGTGTTATCTCTGTTTTCTGGTGGGGTGGTTCAGGGTCCCTTGGTTACGGGGAGGGTGGGCTCATCTCCGCTTTGGGACTTTATCCTTCCCTTTTTGTAAGGGTGGTCCATGGTTCCATTGCTCAATAAATTTGTAGTTAACTCATTTTGGCATGTAGAGTCTTTGTTTTTTATATTCCATAGCAGTTATCGTTAGACAACACCCCCCTCATTTATAGGACGAGTACTACCTTTTTCTATTAGTGGGATTCCCATTTTTTTTCTTCTTTGATACATGTTCTGTCAGATTAGCAAACCTGCGCATGCGCAGTAAGTATTCAGCTGACAGAACATCAATGCATACCAGGCCCTTCAGGTCTGGTATAGATCTTAGGGCGAATCTCTCGGAAAAAAAAAAAAAACACACAGCATTAAAAGGTCCCGTCCCCCCCTCCGCCATCTATACCAGACCCTTATCCGAGCATAGAGATTAGAAGGTCAGGAAGGTGGGGGGGAACGAGCAAGGCCACATTCCATCAACATGGGGGGGTGGGGTTGTTATATTCCACCCTATGTGTCACTTGTTTATATAATCCCCATGTTCAGGGCAGATTATAGATCAGGAGCCCTTTCGTCTCTCACTCCCTGCATAGATGCCAATGCACTGGATCAGGAGCCCTATCAGCGAGAAGAGTGTGAAGTAGCTACTCCACACTCTTCTCCCTGATAGGGCTCCTGATCCTGTGCATCTGCATCTATGCAGAGAGCGAGAGAAGAAAACATCAGACTTTGGAAGGCATCTTCCTGGCACCGGCCATTATCCTCCTACTTCTGGGCATCCTGATGTTTGTGGTGTCATTTACAATGGCATCACCAGGGTGGGGCCAGAGAGGGCCAACACCCCCTACACAACATTATGCTGTGCCCCCCCAATTAAAATGCCTTTTGTTATAGCGGGTGCGGCGTGCCCCGCATCTTGCTTGGGCTGCCGTCAGAATAACACAAGCTCAGGCTCTCTGAAGGAGGAGAGCGTCCTGTCACTCCTGCGGGGGATCCCCCTCCTCCCTCCTCCCCACGCTGACACCCTGCATAATGCTCACACAGCCACGGCCGCCAGACTATAGGATCACACAGGATGGAGATCTACATCATTGCTGTCATCACAGCTCTGCACTCCACACAAGTCCTCTGCACCCATGTGTCATCCCTGTGGAGGGAGGGGGGCATTGTATTAGGTTACATTGAGCTCCGTACAGGCTGGGGGAGGGGTGACTGCTGTATTTTCTTTAAACTTGGTAAGTTTTGTAAAGTCGGTATAGGTGCAGTATATGGAAGGGGGTCAGTTGATAGAGGGTGCTATTTGAGGGGTGTCAATATATTGGGGGGGGGATCAGTATACAGAAGGGGTGTCAGGTCAGGATATAGAGGGGGTGCCCGGATATTGGGGGTAGGTGTCAGTATATAGAAGAGGTGTAAGTATACCATGGGTGAGCCCGATCTGCTCCCTCCCCCTGCATCCTCGTTGGCAGGGAGGAGAGCGACTTGCAGGAAGGAAGGACTCCACCAGTAGTGCAGAATTCTGGGACATGTAGTCCCCAACTAAAGCGGCCCCACACAGCCTCCTATGGGGCTGGAAACTACAGAGATAAGCATGCTCTCTGGCGGGGAGATTCACAAAGCAGTGGCTGCCTGGGAGAAAGTTGAGTTCCACCATGAGGCTGAGGAAGACGGACAGGACGAGGGGGGGGGCAGGTGAGCTTACACTTTAATGGCCACTGGAGCGGTACTAAAAAACATCCATTTAAATAGGCAGAGGGATTTGGGATAGTGCGCAGGTAACTTATTCCTTTGTTTTTTATTGTATGTATTGGGGCATTGTTGCAGGAGTACAGGGCTTAATATTGTAAATTTGATACCCACTGTCAGGATATATAAAGTGATTCAGATAGAATCTGTTTTATAGTTTGCCCCCCTACTTTTGTCCCTGTCCCTCCATGTGCCCCCCCTAAATATGAAAGCTGGAGAGGCCACTGGTCATTTAGCAGAATGGTCGGTCCTTAAGGAACAACTTGGTGCTTCTTCAAGTTTGACATCTAGATGGATAGACGATTTAGGATCCAAAGAACAGATTGTATCACAGGCGTATGCAATCAGCCTTTCTGGTGAGTCCAATACCATAAAGGGGAAAGAAATCACGAGGTGTGACAACGGGAACTGTGATTGAATTTGGATGTTCTTTACGAATTAAGCCTACGGACTGTGTCTTTAATCTGCCTTGAACATTTGAACATGTGGATTATATGAACTAGTGACACATAGGGAGGTAGGTAATCAAGACGCGCTGCTAACGCTTTGTATTTTATATAATACTTTTTAGCATATGTGTTTAGTATTGTCTCTTAGGGAAACATGGGTAAGTACCCTTACTCAAAAAAAAAAAAAAAAAAGTGTAGTGTAAAAAATGTCAGTACAACGTTTTTCCTTTTTTGAAAAAAAATAAATAACGCCCCCCCCCCCCCCCAATCACAACGCCCACGGCCACTGCCAACTTGCAAAAAAAAGATAAAAAAATCTCTGGTCTCGATGGAGGCTCCTGCTCTTAGATAACTAAGGGGCGGGCCCACCAGGTGGCATCACCGCCCCCTTATGACATCCCCGACACAGCATGTCCCTGCCCCCTAGTTAAGAGCCGTCAGATGGGATCCAAGGTTGTTTTTTTTGGGTGAGCGGTGGCAGCGGGTGTTGCGATTGACGATGGATCTACATCGGATCTACCCCATACTCGTTCACAATGGGGGGGGCTATATCTGGGGGCCCCTATCGTCAAAGGGGGCTTCCACATTCTGATAAGCCCACCGCAACCACCTGCCAGGGTTGTGGGGACAAGGTACTTTGAGGGTATGTGGCCTAGTATTGTTCAGAAGGGAGGAGAGTGCTCACTCGTCTCGTCCCCCTCCCTTTCCTGACATGCATAAGGGTCTGGTATGGATTTGGGGGGGGCCCACCGTTTTTTTTTTAAACATTTGGCGTGGGGTTCTCCTTAAAATCAATACCAGACCCAAAGGATATTGCATTGGAGGGGGGGGGCTGCCCCCCATTTATCATTTATTGTTGTACATTCATCTGTCAGTCGGGAAACCCGGACAGCTGATAAGTCATCAGTGGTTAAGGACATGGCGGCCGGCTTCCCAGCCTGCTCCTCAACAACCAGCAATTCTTCACACAGAATTTGAATCCTTCTGAAAATTTGGAAACCAAACTAAATAAAACTAATTTGGGATGGTTATACTGGGGTTGATTCTAAATTCAGCTTGTTCAATTAAGCTTTGAAAAAAAAAAAAAACTGGAATCGGATTAGTTTCTATGCAGTTGCACCAGATTTTGCATTCTTCAGTTTTAGTAAATCAACCCCTCTCGGTCATAAATATCTGGAAATAGTTTGGTATAATTCCCTATGTGGCAGGTAGTAATGGGCAGCACCATGTTTATCACTTTTCATATTCAGGTGAAGCAAGTTTAGAGCGCCATCTAGAGGTACAATAAAAACATTGCAGTTTTTTACTTTTTTGTAGGCATTTCATTTTTAAAACGTAATATAAAAAGTACCAGTTACTTACCGGTAATGGTCTTTCTGGTAAGTCTTCCAGGACGGCACAATGAGAGATGACTAGTCCACCTGACAGGAAACACAATCAATCAAAGAGGTTAAAAACCCCACCCCTCCCTGTGCTCTTCAGTTTGTGAAAAAGTACTCCACACTAGTGCACGAGAGTGAAAACAACATACCACAACAACTCTATCTATATATATATATATATATTAATATACTTAACCAGAGCGGTGGGAAGTAGGCCTGCCGTCCTGGAAGACTTACAAGAAAGACCATTACCGGTAAGTAACTGGTACTTTTCTCAAGACGTCTTCCAGGACGGCACAATGAGAGAAGCAAGTAATTTGCAGGCCTACCTTAGGGTGGGACGACCGCTTGCAGGACCTTCCTACCAAATGAGAGGTCCTGAGGCGACAGCAACTCCACTCTATAATGCTTCAAAAAAGTGTTCTGGCTTGACCATGTCGCAGCTTGGCAGATTTGTTCGACCGAAGCTGCGGCCCTTTCTGCCCAGGAGGTCGCCAGAGACCGAGTGGAATGTGCCTTAACCTTCGGGGCTGTCTTAGCAGCCTGGTCATAAGCTAGGGAGATTGCTTGTTTTATCCACCTAGCTATGGTTACTCTAGAAGCCTGTTGGCCCTTTTTCTGACCAGAAAAATTAATAAATAAGTGGCTGGATTTTCTGAAAATGCTAACTCTATCCAAATAAGAAAGCAGACATCGTCTGACATCCAAACAATGGAAGGAAGCCTCCCTTTCATTCTGGGGATTGGAACAAAAAGAAGGGAGTATTATTTCCTGTGTTCTATGAAATTTTGATACTACCTTGGGAAGGTACAGGGGGTCCTGCCTGAGAACAACCCTGTCCTCAAATAAACGAAAAAACGGCTCTTTAATTGACAGAGCCTGCATATCACCTACTCTTTTGGCTGTCGTTATCGCCAGCAGAAAGGTAAACTTAACTGTGAGAAGTTTAATAGAAATACTGTCTAAAGGCTCGAACGGAGCCTTAGTTAACTGTTCTAGAACCAAGGAGAGATCCCAGGGTGGAACCCTAGAGATCTGTACTGGAGACATTCTGTCCCTAGCTGACAAGAATCTTTTAATCAACGGGTCCTGGGACAATCTTCTGTCCAGGAAGTAAGATAAGGCTGCTACCTGAACTCTTAGTGTCTTGGTAGCCAGCCCCAGCTCAACTCCATCCTGGAGAAATTCCAGAATGACCGAAGTTTCCTGTTGGGAAACCTCTCTCTCTGAACACCAGCGAGAGAAGACCCCCCACACCTTAGCATAAATCCGCCTGGTGACCTCCTTTCTACTAGAGAGGAGAGTGGTGATCACTCTCTCTGAACAGCCCTTCTCCCGCAGGTTCTGCCTTTCAAGCACCAGGCCGTCAGTTTGAAGAAGCTGGGCTCTGGGTGGAAGACCGGACCCTGAAGAAGAAGGTCTGACCGAACTGGTAGATGGAGAGGGGGAGCTACAGACCAGTTCTCCAGAGTGGGAAACCAGGCTCTCTTGGGCCACCAGGGGGTGACCAAAATGAGACAGCATTCTGAGAGGTCCAGCTTCTGCAGGATCCTCGGAATCAGACTCAGAGGGGGAAAGGCATAGGCCAGATGAAAACTCCACACCTGGGCCAGCGCATCCACTCCCTCTGAGCCCCATTCCTGGGTCAGGGAAAAGAACCTCTTTAGCTTTTTGTTTTCCCTGCGGGCGAAGAGGTCTATCTCCGGATTGCCGAACCGTTGGCACACCAGATCGAACACCTCTGTGTTCAACTCCCATTCTCCCTGGAGAATTGGGTGGCGACTTAAAAAGTCCGCCTCTACGCTGTGAACCCCTTTTATGTGAACCGCTGTGATAGAGGGAATCCGGAGCTCTGCCCAGCTCAGGATCTCCAGAGACAAAGCCAGAAGGGTACGCGACCTGGTGCCTCCCTGATGGTTCAGGAATGCCACTGTGGTGGCATTGTCGGATAGAATCTGGACCTCTCGGCCCCTGACTCTCTCCTCGAAGGCCTTTAGAGCCTCCCGGACCGCCAACAATTCCCGGAGGTTTGAGGAGGCGCCCCTCTGACCTCGGTTCCAGGAACCCTGAGCTCGTCTAAGTGAGCCCCCCAACCCCAGGCGCTTGCGTCTGTGGTTATCCTGAGAGGGTTGGACTGACTCCACAGACGACCCACCAGTAAATTCTGAGGAAGGAGCCACCACCTCAGAGATTCCTTTGCCACAACTGGGATGGGGACCCTGTAGTCTAGAGATTCCCTTGATCCGTCCCAAGAGGATAGAAGGAATTCTTGGAGAGGTCTGGAGTGGAGCTGAGCCCACGGCACCGCTGGGATGCAAGAGGTCATTAGACCCAGCACCCGCATGATGCTTCTGAAGGAGGATTTCTCTGCCTCCAACATAGACCTGACCGTTGTCATAAGACCTTGGACCTTGTCCTGGGGTAAAACAAGTTTTCTTTCTAAGGAATCCACTAGGAATCCCAAGTAAACTTTCTTCTGTTCTGGGACCATCGAGGATTTTTCTTTGTTGATGATCCACCCCAGGCTTTCCAAGGTGCTCACGACCCTGGCCAGGTCTGCAAGAAGGAGATCTCGACTCTGATTGTAGAGAAGCAGATCGTCGAGGTAGGGGACTACTGCTATACCCTGCAGGTGCAGGTAAGCAATCACCTCCGCCATGATCTTTGTAAAGACTCTTGGACTGGATGACAGTCCGAAGGGAAGCGCAGCAAACTGCCAATGCTGCACTCCCTGGGCGGAAGTGATTGCAAACCTGAGGAAGGCCTGATGTGCTGGGAATATCGGGACGTGTAGATAGGTGTCCTTTAGGTCTATGGTCACCATGAACACCCCCCTCAGAAGAAGCTTCCTGAGAGTGTACACGCTCTCCATCCGAAACCTCTTGCGACGCAGATAAGCGTTCAAGGGTCTCAAGTTTATTATAAGCCGATGCTTCCCTGACGGCTTTGGAACAACGAAAACGTGGGAATAGACGCCCAAACCTTGTTGTTCTGTAGGTACCGGGATAACTACTCCCTGCCTTTCCAGTTCTGAGACATTCTGTACCAGACCTGCAGCTTTTAAGGGGTCCCTGGGTAGATGTGTTACCAGAAACTTCGGGGGAGGGGAGTGAAGGAACTCTAGCTTGTAGCCCTCTTTTAAGATTTGGAGGACATGGGGGCTCTGAGATATGCTTTCCCATCTGGGGAGAAACTGGGAAAGCCTTCCCCCTACCCTTACGTCACTTAGAGTTCTTGTCATTAGGCTTTTGGCTGGAGAAAAGGATACCTCCCTTCTGTTTGTCCTTGCCAGCACTCCACCTCCTAGTATTGACAGGTCTTTTGTCTGAAGACCGGTTCTTACCCTGGGGGCCTCGAAAAAAATAGGATTTTTGTACTCACCGTAAAATCCGTTTCTCTGGCATCCATGGACTGACACAGCGTGTCTTATACACCTTTACACGTGGGTTATGTCCCTGCTTGCAGGAGAAGACCTAGGCAGAATGTGAGATGTTATACATACATTCTAAACAGCCAGAGCTGAACAGCCCCGCCCAGGGGGGCGGTCCCTCCGGACATAACCCTCCCACTGCAGTCAGCAGACCTCAGTTCGTAACAAAGCAGTACAAACTTAAAAAGAAGGGTGGGTGCTGTGTCAGTCCATGGATGCCAGAGAAACGGATTTTACGGTGAGTACAAAAATCCTATTTTCTCTTGTCATCCATGGACTGACACAGCGTGTCTTATACACCTTTACACGTGGGATGTCCCAAAGCAGTGTCAAGAGGGATGGGAGCAGTATAAATGGAAAACCAAAAACTTCACTCCAAACAAGGCAGAGCTCCTCAACGGAGGAGTTGCAACATCAAACAGCGGCCTGCAACACCTTGCGGCCGAAGGAAGCATCCGAAGATGCAGCCACATCAACCTTATAAAACTTAGAAAAGGTATGAACAGACGACCAGGTCGCCGCCTTGCACACTTTTGCAACCGACGCTTGATGTCGGAAAGCCCAGGAAGCACCAATTGCCCTGGTGGAATGTGCCGTAACTGGAAAGGGAGGTGCCCGCCCCTTGAGAGCATAAGCTTGAATGACGGTTTGTCTGATCCACCTAGAAATGGTGGCAGACGAAACCGCTTGGCCCTGTTTTGGACCAGAGACAGCCACAAATAGTGAGTCAGACTTCCGAATAGAAGCAGTAGCAGACAGGTACACCCGCAAGGCTCGTACCACATCCAAAGTGTGTAGCGCAAACTCTCTGGGATGCGATGGGTGAGGACACAAGGACGGGAGGACAATGTCCTCGTTTAAGTGGAAGGCCGAGACCACCTTTGGCAGAAAGGAAGGTCGCGGACGTAACACCGCCTTATCCTTATGGATGATCAAAAAGGGCGACTTGCAGGACAAGGCCGCCAATTCAGACACTCGTCTAATGGAAGTAATGGCCACCAAGAAGGCCACCTTCTGAGACAAAGTCAAGAGGGGAATATCTCTAATATTTTCAAAGGGAGGTTCCTGGAGGACCGAGAGCATCAAATTCAGATCCCACGGGGGGAGAGGAGGCTTGACAGGGGGGAGCACATGGCGAACCCCCTGCACAAAGGTGCTAACCAAGGGATGACCCGCCAGCGGTCGCTGAAAGAAGATGGCCAAGGCCGAAATCTGACCCTTAATGGTACTCAAAGCGAGCTTTTGGGTCACGCCACGCTGCAGAAAATGCAGGATTCTGGGAACGGAATACGTTCGTGGGCGCCAGTCCAGCTCTTCGCACATGGCGATGTAAGCTCTCCAAGTACGGTGATAGATCCTTCTGGAGGAAGACTTCCGTGCCCTTAACATGGTCGAAATGACCGAATCCGAGAGACCTCGGTCTCTCAGCACCTGGCTTTCAATAACCATGCCGTTAAAACCAGAGACTGTAAAGCAGGATGAAATATAGGACCTTGAGACAGAAGGTCCCCCCGTATCGGTAACCGCCAGGGAACGTCTGCGACGAGACGTACCAGATCGGCGTACCAGTGACGCCGAGGCCAATCCGGAGCAATGAGGATCACCGGAATTCCCTCGGTCGCTACCCTGCGGAGCAGGCGAGGGAGCAACTGCAGCGGAGGATAAACGTATATCAGGCGATACTGACCCCATGGGGCCACCAACGCATCCGAGGCATCCGCCCAGGGATCCCTGGATCTGGCCACAAACCTCGACACCTTGCGATTGAGTCGAGAAGCCATCAGGTCCACATCCGGCGTGCCCCACCGTCTGCAAAGGAGTTGAAAGACCTCCGGGTGCAAGGACCACTCCCCCTGGTCCAGCGTCTGGCGACTTAGATAGTCCGCCTGCCAATTGTCTACGCCCGGAATGTAGACGGCCGACAGAGCCGGCACGCTTCTTTCGGCCCACCTCAGGATGCGGGCGACCTCGGAAGCCGCAGCTGACCTCCGAGTCCCCCCTTGATGGTTGACATACGCCACTGCTGTGGCGTTGTCCGATTGTATCCTGATGGAGTGACCCTGTAGTTTCTCCGACCAAGAGGAGAGGCACAGTCTGATTGCCCGTATCTCCAGCACATTGATCGGTAAGAGGGCTTCGTCCGGAGTCCAAAGCCCTTGGGCCGACAGGACTCCCCAGACTCCCCCCCAGCCCGTCAGGCTGGCGTCCGTCGTGATCACCGTCCATTGGATGGGGAGGAACGACTTCCCGGACCGAAGAGCCGGGGACCTCAACCACCACGTCAGGGACGCCCTGACCAGGTGACTCACCTGGATCTGAAGATCCAAGGACAACTGGGATTTGTCCCAAGTGGACAAGATCTCTTTCTGTAAAGCCCTGGTGTGCGCTTGGGCATAAGGAACGGCCTCGAAGGAGGCCACCATGAGTCCCAGGACTCTCATGCAAAAGCGGATTGACGACCATTTTCGGGACGTCAGCACCCGTACTGCAGACTGAAGTGTCAGTAGTTTGTCTGGAGGTAGGAAGACTCTTGCTTCCAAGGAGTCCAGAATCAGACCTAGATACTCCAGACGCTGAGTCGGGACTAGAACCGACTTCTGAACGTTCAGGAGCCACCCAAACTCCCTGAGGGTCTGACTGACGATAGTCACACTTTCTTCCAATTCTGAGCCACTGTCTGCTCTTAGAAGGAAATCGTCCAGATAGCCCACGATAGCAATGCCTCGCTGTCTCAGCAAAGCTAGGACCGGAGCAAGCACCTTGGTGAACACCCTCGGTGCCGAGGCCAGGCCGAAGGGAAGAGCCACAAATTGATAGTGGACTTTGCCGACCGCAAAGCGCAGAAACTTCTGGTGGCTTGCGCAGATCGGAACATGCAAGTAGGCGTCCTTGATGTCCAAGGATGCCAGAAAATCCCCTTGACGGAGTGTAGCGACCACCGTGCGAATGGATTCCATGCGGAATTTTTGCACCTTCACGAAGGCATTCAGGGCCTTGAGGTCCAGGATCGGCCGAACCCCGTCCTTTTTTGGAACAACAAACAGATTCGAGTAGAACCCCTGAAACCTCTCCTGGGACGGAACCGGCACAATTACTCCGGACCCGATCAAATCCCGTACAGCCCCCAAGAGGGCTGCCCGATGGGCAGGAAGGAGAGGGAGATTTGAGGGAAAGAATCTGTCTGGGGGCCAGGAGCGGAACTCTATTCTGTATCCTGAGGTGACCACCTCGCACACCCACCGGTCGGAGATCCGGGAGGTCCACCGATCCGTGAACCTGCGAAGTCGTCCCCCCACCCCAGAGACGGGCGGAGGCAAGACTTCACGTGGAGGCGGGCTTGGGAGCCGGCTTGTTCGGCTTACGCACCCAGGGGCGCTTGTGCCCGCCAGCCGCGCTGTTGTCAGTCTGGGATGGCTTACCCGTGGACTCCGACGGACGAAAAAAACCCTTTTTTGCTGGAAAGGAAGGACCCGGTTTACGTCGGGCCTCCTTACCCTTGATAGTTTGAGGAAGGAGAGTGCTTTTACCTCCCGTGACATCCTTGATGATGTCATCCAGAGCAGCACCAAAAAGTCTACCACCCTTAAAAGGTAGATCCGTCAGGAGCTTCTTAGAGGCTAGGTCAGCAGACCAGCATTTCAACCAGATGAGACGACGCAATACCACCGCCGAGACAGAGGCCCTGGATATTAAAGGGGCCGCGTCCAACGTGGCGTCGCACACATATATCAGACCCTGCACCATCTGGTGGGCCAGAGCAATAGTGTCTGGAGGAAGGTTATACTCCTGCACAGTTTGGTGCAAAATTTTTGCCCATTCCGTGAGTGTCTGAGACACAAGGGTCGCCGCTACTACGGGCCGTAGGGCGGATCCCAACAAGGCGAACATGGCTCTACTCACCACTTCTGATCTCCTGTCAGTGGGGTCCTTAAACGCAGGAGTCCCCTCCATCGGGAGAGTGGTGGCCTTGTTTAAACGGGCGACTGGAGGGTCGACCACCGGGGGAGAAGCCCACTTTTTAAGCAGGGCGCCTTCAAAGGGGTATCTAATAGACAAACGCCGCGGGACCATAAAAGTCTTCTGCGGCTTTTCCCAGACCTGGTCAATGAGCTGGTCAAAGAAAGGTACATATGGAAAAACCTTTTTAGAAGGCTTGGTCTTAAAAGAACCAAAGGAGACTGTATCCGCCTGAGGTTCTGCGGTCGCAGCATCTAGCTTGAGAGTGTCCCACACAGCATCAATGAGTTCACTAACAAGCGCCCTGTCATTTACTGACTCAGAACTGGAGTCTTCCTCACAAGGAATGTCCTGTTCAAAACCATCCAAATATTCAGAGCTAGGGTCCTGAGCAGCAATAACTAGGCCCATATCTGAAGCAGAGCACTCCCCTTGTGGAGATAAAGTGGGGAGAGGGCGCTTTTTTGCTCCCTTGTGCTCACACACAGCTTCCATCCTGGTCAGAAATGATTCCAGGACTGCCGACAACTGGTCCATAGGGACCGCAGGTGCTGGAGCACTGGCTGCTGCCTCTGGCATGTTAGGGGAAGCTGGTGACTCTGACTCCATAATGTCCCTCTCAGACCACCCACAGGCCGTGCCGACTGAAGTAGGGGAATGCCCAGGGAACCCACCAACCTGACCAGGACCGCTCGGTTCCGCCGCTCTGTCTCACTGCGCCGCGCTGCTCAGCGTGAGTGAGCTGAGAGGAGAGAGTGTGAGGAGATTCGCGCCGTTCCCAGCAGCGCTAGAGGCCAAACTAGTGCCAGAAAAGATGTGCGGCTACAAGAAAATGGCCGCCGCAATGTGCTCCGGCGGGCCCCGGCAAGATGGCCGCCAATGTAAAAATCAGCACACACACAAAACATGGCGCCGAACGGCGCCCAGGCCCCTCACCTCCAAAAACAAAACAGCCCCAGCGAATGCAGAGCAGCATGAGCCCCCCCCCAGGACAGTATGGCCCCCAGGCACCCCCCATAGTACAGCGCCAGCACTAGTGAACAGAGAGTGACATTAAAAACACAGGGGGAGACAGGGAAATCCCCCCACACAAGAAACACACAGCATGTACTCACCTGCAGCCAGGAGAGACTACTTACCCGTCCCCTGAGGGACCCGCTGGTGTGTTTCTGACAGAACTATCACAGTGCGGTACTGAGTAGCTGTCGGCCCGGTCCACCGCGAAAGATACAGCCGGACTGTTCTATCTTGAGAGGACCGCGGAGCTGGAAGCCCACCGGCCACCCCTGGAGTCGTGGGGCATGTCGTGAACTGAGTCTCACGCACACAAGGCGAGGATCAGCACGCTCGATGGTCGGACAGGGAAGACTACGAGGATATCTTGTACCCAACCTGTTGCCCAGCCGACAGTTGATAGAAGATCTCAAAAAAAAAAAATAGGAAAAAAATTCCCAAAAGAATAAAAATAGGTCAGGAGACTGGCTCCTGAGAGAGCCACGTCTTCTCCTTCTGCTAGGCAGAAAAAAACTGAGGTCTGCTGACTGCAGTGGGAGGGTTATGTCCGGAGGGACCGCCCCCCTGGGCGGGGCTGTTCAGCTCTGGCTGTTTAGAATGTATGTATAACATCTCACATTCTGCCTAGGTCTTCTCCTGCAAGCAGGGACATAACCCACGTGTAAAGGTGTATAAGACACGCTGTGTCAGTCCATGGATGACAAGAGAAATCTCCTTTTTTCCTTTTTAGGTTTGGTAGGAAACTTCTTACCCTTTTCGGTGGACCTGGACATAGCTTGGTCAAGTCCTGTACCGAAAAGAAGGGAGCCCTCAAATGGGAGACCACATAAACGGGTCTTGGATGCACTATCACCATCCCAGGTTTTGACACATACAGCTCTTCTAGCAGAGTTTAAGAGGGCTCCAGTCTTTGCGGTGGTTCTTACGGTTTCTACCGCCTGCGTCCGCTAGGTACGCCACCGCGCTACCTATTAGCTGCAACGACTGCCAGACTTCCTTGAATTTGGAAGTGCCTGAAACATGGTCCGTTAATTTTGAGATCCATGCATCTGCATTCCTGGCTACGCATGCTGAAGCCAGCGCCGGGCTCATGGCTGCCGCATTGGCTTCCCAGGCCCTCCGCAAGGTGGTTTCAGCACGCCGGTCCATCTGATCTTTGAGGTTACCAGTATCCTAAAAGGAGAGGTCAGACTGTTTGGATACCTGGGCTAAGGAAGCATCCAATCTGGGTGTTTTGAAGAACCTATCTTCATCTTCCTCCTTGAAAGGGCACCTACGTTTCCACGTTTTTGGTCTTAAAAGCTTCCTTTCAGGATCCTTCCATTCTTGAAGGATAATGTCCTTCAGTGCCTGGTGGACGGGGAAGGTTCTGGGTTGAGACTTCAACAAACCCTGATACATTCTATCCTGTGCGGAAACCTGTTCCGCAGGCTCCTGGATCTCCTCAGAAGCATAAATTGCCCCAAGGAGGCCCTCCATATCATCGGCCGAGAAGATGTGCCTTCCTGGCCTGGAGCCCTCTTCCTCGTCCTCTGCCTGACTATCCACCAGACCCTCATCAGATACTTCTCGATCGGAGATATCTGAATCCTCCTCCAGCTCCGAACCCTGTGAAGGTAGGGATTTTAGAGGCTGCGGGCGTCTTTTACCACCCTGGGAGTCAAAGAACTCTCCTGAGAGGAAGAGCCCCCCCCCACTTGTCTGAGGTTCTGGTTCCCTAGACCTGAGTGAGGATTGAAACTCCTTAAGCGTAGTTAGCATCTGGGTCTGAACAGACAGGAAGTCTTTCATGACCTGAGATGTTTCTTTTCCAGCCAATTTCTGAATGCATTTAAAGCAGAAAGGTCTGGAATAGTCTGGAGGCAACCTATCGTTGCAGTAGCCACATCTTTTGATGCGAGCAGGGGCTTTAGAGGGACGGCTGGTAGACCCCTGGGCAGTGACGTCCCCTCCTACAGAAAAAACAAATATACACAGGGAATTTTTTAGTACCAAACACCCCTGTGCAGAGCAAAAAAGGGGGAAGAGTCGGGGTACCTCCCCCATCATAACCCCTGCTGGCTGGGTAGGACTCACCTCCTGTGGCCTCCTCTGTAGCCTTGGCCGTACCGGGCCTTTCCTCATGCTCCATGCGCCGTCCGGGCTCGAACCGTGTCGCTAAGAGCAAACAGGAGGAATGGGCGCCTCTTTTCCTGGCATCTTTATAGTGGAAGCTGGCTGAAAAGACGCCGGCCGTCGCCATCTTGCCGTAGACCGGAAACCGGAAGTGGCGCGGCGCGCGGGCGCTAGAGGAGGAAATCAATGAGTCCTCCAGGCCATGGGAAAATGGCGCCGCACATGCCTGAGCGGCGCCAATAGCCAGAACAGCGCTTCACCGCTGGGTTCACCACCGCATCTGCGGGAGACCTGCCAGCCCCCCCTCCGAAGTGGACACCCACCAGGTAGGGAGGAAAAAAAGAGGAAACATTTGGCCCCTGAAGCTTCCAGGTACCCTGTACCTTAGGGCTTCAGAAAACTCAGGGGGGGTTCTTCAAGGCTATTCCTTCCCCCCTGAGTATGTTACAACAAAAGGGGGACCCCCCAGGAAGGATGAGCCCGTCCTGCTAGGTCCAGAGGCTTCCTAAGCGTTCGACCTAGGTCCCAGGGGGAGACCTCCAGCACCAGGCCTTTAGGTCTTTAGAAAATAACAAACGGTTTCGCTGTGGGGAAACACAATCAAAAACTGAGGAGCACAGGGAGGGGTGGGGTTTTTAAGCTCTTTGATTGATTGTGTTTCCTGTCAGGTGGACTAGTCATCTCTCATTGTGCAGTCCTGGAAGACGTCTTGAGAAATATTATAAAACATATATGCCAAACCAAAACGTGTTTTTTTTTTACTAGTTTGGATAGAATGGGGAAGGATTAAAACGAATGTTGAATTTTTACTACTATCCATCTCTCCATTAGAGAAATTTTCCTTCACTTTTTGTGTCAGCAAAACAAAAGTAAGGGAAAATCTGCAACCTGGGCACAGACAGAAAGCACAATCTTCTCTATAAAGAAAAATAGGATTTTTTACTCACCGTAAAATCCTTTTCTCTGAGTCCATGGAGCAACACAGCTTCTCTATTGACAAAGTGGGTATTATCCGTTAATTAGGAGTGACTAGGCAGAAAACTTGTAAAAAAGTGTTGCATCACACCTTCTACAGTACCGCCCAGGGGGCGGACCCTCTGGGTATATCCCCTCAGTCTGCATCTCGCAGATCAGTTCGTCAAAAAGCAGTACAAACTTAAAAGGAGGGGTGGGTGCTGTGTCGGCCCATGGACTCAGAGAAAAGGATTTTACGGTGAGTAAAAAATCCTATTTACTCTTTCATCCATGGACCGACACAGTTTCTCTATTGACAAATTGGGACGTCCCAAAGCAGTGTCAGAGAAAAAAAAATGAGGGGTGGTAACAGCATAAAAATAAACTTCACCCCAAACACAAAAACAGCACTCCTCCAACGGAGGAGTTGCAACTCTAAAAACGGCCACCTGCAAAACTTTGCGGCCGAAAGAGGCATCCGAAGTTGCACCTACATCAACTTTGTAGAATTTTGTGAAAGTGTGAGCGGACGACCAAGTCGCCGCTTTACATAATTGGGAAACAGACGCTTGATGTCGGAAAGCCCAAGAGGCACCTATTGCCCTGGTCGAATGCGCCGTGACAGGAAAGGGGGGCGCTTGACCCTTTAAGGCGTAAGCCTGGATTACTATCTGTCGGATCCACCTAGAGATGGTGGCCGACAAGACTGCTTGGCCCTTCTTGGGACCAGCCACCGAAACAAACAGTGAGTCTGACTTCCGGAACATGGAAGTAGCAGATAGGTATACTATCAAAGCTCGGACAACATCCAAGGAATGTAAAAACAGCAGGATTCTGGAAACAAGTACACGCATGCCATTTCATTTCCTCACACATGGAGATGTAGGCCTTCCAAGTGCGGTGATAAACCTTCCTAGAGGACGGTTTCCGAGCACTTCTCATAGTAGAGATTACTGAATCTGATAGGCCCCGGTCTCTCAGTACCTGGCTCTCAATAGCAATGCCGTTAAAGACAGTGACCGTAAAGCAGGATGGAGTATGGGACCTTGCGATAGCAGGTCCTTCCGTAGTGGTAGGCGCCAGGTGACGTCTGCTACCAGATGTACTAGATCGGCGTACCAAGGACGCTGAGGCCAATCTGGAGCGATTAGGATCATTGGAATTCCCTCTGCCTCCACTCTGCGGCGCAGAAGAGGAAGAAGCCTTAAGGGAGGGAAGGCATAGATTAGCCGAAACTGACCCCACAATGCCACCAACGCATCCGTTGCGTCTGCCCATGGGTCCCTTGACCGGGCCACAAACCTCAATACCTCTCGATTGAGTCAGGAAGCCAGAAGATCTATGTCTGGCGTGCCCCATCTTTGGCAGAGGAGCTGGAACACCTCCGGGTGTAAGGACCATTCTCCCTGGTCCAGCATTTGGCGTCTCAGGTAGTCCGCCTGCCAGTTTTCCATACCCGGAATGTACACGGCCGATAGTGCCGGTACGCTCCTCTCTGCCCACTTAAGGATGCGAGCGACCTCCGATGCTGCAGCTGAGCTTCTTGTTCCTCCTTGATGATTGACATATGCCACTGCTGTGGCGTTGTCTGACTGGATCCTGACTGGACGCCCTTGCAGCCTCTGAGACCATTTGAAGAGGCACAGCCTGATCGCCCGGATTTCCAGGACATTGATCGGCAGGCGGGATTCCTCTGGGGTCCAGCGACCTTGCGCCGACTGAACACCCCAGACTCCCCACCCCCAACCTGTAAGGCTGGCGTCCGACGTGATCACTATCCAGTAAACCGAAAGAAATGACTTCCCGGCCAACAGAGCCGGTGCTGTCAGCCACCATACCAGGGATCTCCTGACTAGGTGGCTTACTCGGATTTGATAATCCAGAGATGATGGACATCTGTTCCATCTGGACAGAACTTCCTTCTGTAACACTCGAGTGTGGTATTGAGCATATGGGACCACCTCGAAGGAGGCTACCATGAGGCCTAACACCCGCATGCAAAAACGGAGTGACGACCAATTCCTGGAAGTCAGCTGCCGTACTCCAGCCCGAAGGGTCTGCAACTTCTCCACAGGTAGGAATACCTTTGCCTCTAAAGGAATCCAGAATCAACCCCAGGTACACTAGGCGTTGAGTGGGCACCAATACGGACTTTTGCGTGTTTAGTATCCAACCACACAGTCTTGAAGAGTCTGACAGGTAATGGACACGCTTACCTCTAATTCTGAACTTGAAGGGGCCTTCAGAAGAAGGTCGTCCAAGTAGCCCATGATAGCGATATCCCGCTGTCTTAGAAGTGCCAGAATCGGAGCGAGCACCTTGGTGAACGTCCAGGGTGCTGAGGCAAGGCCAAACGGG
Source organism: Rana muscosa (assembly GCA_029206835.1). Classification (NCBI taxonomy): domain Eukaryota; kingdom Metazoa; phylum Chordata; class Amphibia; order Anura; family Ranidae; genus Rana; species Rana muscosa. The sequence goes on along the minus strand of CM055117.1, from coordinate 824,460,733 downwards.
AGGGCCACAAACTGATAGTGGTTCTTCCCGATTGCAAATCGCAGAAACCGCTGGTGTCTGGAGTATATGGGGACATGCAGGTATGCGTCCTTGATGTCCAAGGAGGCCAGAAAGTCCCCCGGATGGAGGGCCTTGACTACAGATCGAACCGACTCCATCCGAAATCTTTGTACTTTCACAAAGCAATTAAGGGCCCCGAGATCCAAGATTGGACGAACCCCATCCTTCTTCGGCACAATGAACAGATTTGAGTAAAAACCCTGACCCCGTTCCTGGTTCCTGTTCTGGAACTGGAATAACTACCCCTGCGTTCCAGCAGACCCTGGACCGCCCTGAAAAGGGCCTCCCGACTGGTCGGTAGTAGCTGGAGATTGGAGGTGACGAATCTGTCCAGTGGACAAGAGAGAAATTCTATCTTGTAGCCTGAGGAGATTACTTCGCAAACCCACCTGTCGGAGACTAGAGCTGTCCACTGAGTCGTGAATTTGCGAAGACGTCCTCCTACCCGAGAGCTGGGTGGGGCGGACCTTCATGCGGACGCAGATTTCTCTGCAGGCTTGTTGGGTCTGCGGTACCAAGGACGCTTTTGTCCTTGGGCAGGCGCCTTGTCGGCCTGGGGTCTTTTCCCTGTCGCCCTAGGGGGGCGAAAAAAACACTTGCGTGCAGTAAAGGAGGGCCCTTGCCCTTGGCGTGGCCCCTTACCCTTGCTAGTTTGAGGAAGCAAAGTGCTTTTACCTCCTGTTGCATCCTTGATGATGTCATCCAGAGAAGCCCCAAAAAGTCTGTCGCCCTTAAAAGGCAGATCCAACAGGGCCTTCTTGGAAGTCTGGTCCGTAGACCAGCCCTTTAGCCAGATCAGGCGGCATATTGCTACTGCATAAACCAAAGCTTTTGACAGCAGGGGAATAGTATCCATGTCTGACTCGCAGACAAACTTAAGGCCCTGGACCAACTGGTCAGCCAAAGTTATCATCAGGAGGAGCATCTCGCTCCTTTAACCCCTGGAGTAGCAATTTTGCGCATTCAGTAAGTGTCTGAGACACTAGGGCCCCCGCCAATGCTGGGCGTACTGCCGAGACTACCACTGAGTATAGGTAGCGAGCGAGTGCTTCAGCCTTCTTATCCACATGGTCCTTGAAAACAGGAGCCCCTTCTACTAGAATTGTGGTAGCTCTATTAAGTCTGGACCCCGGAGGGTCCACTATAGGGGGAGAGGTCCATTTCTTCAGAAAACTCTCCTCAAAGGGGTACCGTACCGCAAACCTCTTTGGGTTCTCCCATTCCTTGTATAAGAGTTTATCAAAATAAGACACACAAGGGAACACCTTAGCAGTGCGGGCAGGTTTACGAAACCCAAAGGGGACCGGAGCCTCTGCTGCTTCTGCAGTATTTTCCAACTTTAGCGTATCCCGCACTGCAGTAATAAGTTCAGATACCAAAGCCGTCTCACGTACTGACCTGGACTTGGAGACATCCTCGCTGTCCGATTGGTCACGGTCTGCAGTCTCTGATGCGTCAGAATCTGGGCCATGAGCCGTAGCTCGACCTGGTTCTGTCTCAGAAATATCCCCAGAAGATTGCAGGGGATGGGGGCATTTACTACCCCCTGTATTTCCATGTGCTGCTTCCACCCTGACAGCAAACGCCTCTAGGATTGCCGACATAGCGTCCATAGACACCTCAGGGGCACCAGCTGCTAAATCTGGCGTTTCAGGGGAGAAGACATCTGGCTCAGATGCCATGCTGACCACGCGCTGACACCCACAGGGCTTCAGGCAAGATATCAATAGGCCACCCTCCTGCGCTGCAGAGATGCTGGGTCACCCAGAGGACTCACCACCCTGGATCGGTACCGCTATGATGCCGTGTGCTGCGCCTCTGATGCTGTCCCACCGCTGCTGTGTCAGTCTGCTTCTTTTATCAGTGCTTCCTGTGTGAATTTTTCGCGCCCTAGAGGCTGGAGACTCTCGCAAAATGGCCTCCAAACGTCTGTATGGAAGATAATGTGGGCTCTAAGAAAATGGCCGCCGAGCCAAAGATAGAGGCCAAAGCAGCCGTAGACCACAAAAAGATGGCCGCCGAACGGCAATATATACATACAGCGTGGATCATTACAAACATGGCCGCCGATCAGTCGATAGAGGCCAGTGGGTGTGGAACTACAAGAAAATGGCCGCCGGGCAGTCACTAGAGGCCGAAACCGGCATGGACCACCGAAAAAATAGGATTTTTATAACAGCTTACCTGTAAAATCCTTTTCTTGGAGTACATCACGGGACACAGAGCGGCATAGTCATTACTATGTGGGTTATATAGATACCTTCAGGTGCTGGCACTGGCAACTACCAAAACCGGAAGTACCCTCCCCTATATAAGCCCCTCCCATCCGGGAGCACCTCAGTTTTGTAGCAAAGCAATGAGTGTCCCCAAAGAGGGGTGGGAGCTCTGTGTCCCGTGATGTACTCCAAAAAAAGGATTTTACAGGTAAGCTGTTATAAAAATCCTATTTTCTTTCTCGTACATCACGGGACACAGAGCGGCATAGTCATTACTATGTGGGATGTCCTAAAGCAATGCCCAATGAGGGGGGGGGGGATACACCATACATAAGCTGAGCGCTATCAGACATGAGGATCTTTTGCGGCCTGCAACACACTGCGCCCAAAGGCGACATCCTCCTGACTTCTAACGTCCACCTGGTAGAACCTAGTAAACATGTGTACTGAAGACCATGTTGCGGCCTTACAGATTTGTGCCAGGGAGGCCTGGTGATGCACTGCCCATGAAGTTCCAACTGCTCTCGTGGAGTGCGCTCTAACTTTGAATGGAGGCGGTCTCCTTCTCAAGCCATAGGCTTGCATTATGACCTGTCGAATCCACTTGGCTAAAGTAGATTTTGACGCTGCCTGACCCTTTCTGGGGCCTTCCGGCAGAATAAACAAAGTATCCGTTCTGCGAATCTGAGCAGTGGCTTTTAGATAAGCTTTAACTGCTCTTACTACATCCAAAGAATGCAATAACTTTTCCTCTACCGAAGTAGGTTTGGGGAAAAAAGAAGGAAGAACCACATCTTGGTTCAAATAAAACCTTGATACCACCTTAGGAAGAAAGGCTGGATGAGGACGTAACACTACTCTGTCCTTATGGATAACCAGATATGGCTCTTTACAGGACATAGCTGCTAATTCCGACACTCTTTTAGCCGAACAAATGGCTACTTCAAAAATCTATTTCCTGGTGAGAAGAACCAGGGAAATATGCTGTAATGGTTCAAATGGTTGCTTCTGTAGAACCGACAGAACCAGGTTTAAGTCCCATGGACATATGGGAATATTAACCGGAGGGCTAATACGCATCACTCCTTGTATAAAGGCTTTGACTAGTGAATGCGAAGCCAAGGGCCTTTGAAAAAATATTGACAAGGCCGAAATCTGACCCTTGATAGTACTCAAGGCAAGCTTCCTATCTACAGCCCACTGTAGGAAGTCCAGAATCCTACCTATTACGTACTTACGTGGATGCCATTTCTTGGCCTCACACCAGGCGATGTACGCCTTCCAGATTCTATAGTAGATCTGCCTGGATACCGGCTTCCTGGCATTGATCATGGTAGATACCACGGGATTAGAGAGCCCTCTCTTTTTTAGAATGTGGGCTTCAATAGCCAGGCCGTCAAACCTAGGGCTGGTAAGGGAGGGTGGTATATCGGTCCTTGCGAAAGCAGGTCCGGACGATGTGGGAGAGTCCAAGGACTCCCTACTGACATTTTTACAATCTCCGCGTACCATGCTCTTCGGGGCCACGCTGGAGCCACCAGAATCACTGGTTTCTTTTCTACCCTGATTCTGCGGAGTAATCGAGGTAACAATTGTGGCGGTGGGAACGCATATATCAGCTTGAACTGATCCCAAGGGAACATTAGGGCATCCGAGCCGCAAGCTAGGGGATCCCTTGTCCGAGAGACAAACCTGTCCACCTTTGCGTTGAATCTGGATGCTAGAAGATCTACATCCGGTGTTCCCCACCGCTGACATATTGTCCAGAAAACCTCGGGGTGAAGGGACCATTCCCCTGGGCATAATTGCTGGCGACTTAGAAAGTCCGCCTTCCAAATCTCCACTCCTGGAATGAATACCGCAGATATGGCTGGGACATATCTTTCTGCCCATTTCAGGATGTAATTTACTTCCCTCTGGGCTGCACGACTCCTGGTGCCACCCTGATGATTGATATATGCCACTGCTGTGGCATTGTCTGATTGAATTCTGACAGGGGACCCTTGGAGTTTGGATGTCCATGCTACTAGGGCATACCGGGCTGCTCGTATCTCTAAGAGATTGATGGGCAGGGCCTTTTCTGCATCCGACCATCTGCCCTGGAGAGACCATTGCTCCAGTACTGCTCCCCAGCCTATAAGGCTGGCATCTGTAGTGACCACCTTCCAAGAAATCGGACTGAAGGATTTCCCTTTTTCCAGATTCTGGGGAACCAACACCAACGGATGCTCTTGCGAACGGAAGGGGACAAGAACATTGGTAAGTCTAGGGCCTGAACTTTTTTGTTCCAGGCTGACAGTATGGCCCTTTGCAAATTCCTTGAATGGAATTGACCGTAGGGTACTGCTTCGAATAATGCCACCATTTTTCCCAGCAGCCTCATGCACAGGCGTATGGATGGCTGTCTTTTTGTACCCACTAAGTGGATCAAATCTCTCAAAGACGACCCCTTTTCTTGAGGCAAGAAAATTTTTCTCTGGTCTGAATCCAGCCTTAGCCCCAAGTATTCCAGACTTTTGACTGGTTTTAGGGCTGACTTGTCTCGGTTGATAATCCAACCGTGATATTCCAGATACTCAATTGTCTCGTGAACAACCACTTCTAGTTTTTCCACTGAGTGGTCTATCAGCAACAAGTCGTCTAGATATGCCATTATCGTTACACCTCGTGTTCTTAGATTGGCCAATAATGGGGCCAGAATTTTTGTGAACACTCGTGGTGCTGTGGCCAGACCGAAGGGTAAGGCTCTGAACTGAAAATGGCGCCCTTCTACCGCAAAGCGTAGAAAATTTTAGTGGGCTGGAAAGATGGGAATGTGCAAATAAGCATCTTTGATGTCGATCGCGGCTAACCATTCCTCCCCTTGTAGGGCAGTGGCCACCGATCGGATCGACTCCATCGGAAAGTCCTGATATACAGGAATTTGTTTTTAGAATTAATATGGGCCTCACGTCCCCGTTTGCTTCGGGACTGTAAAGAGGTTTGAGTAAAACCCGAACCCCCATTCTTCCAGGGGAACCTCCATAATTACTCCTTGGAGCAATAGTTGTTCTAGTGCCAACAGGAGGGACTCTCTCTTCCGGGGATCCCTTGGCATGTTTGACCTCAAAAAATGGGAAGGAGGAGAGTCTTTTAACTCCAATCTGTATCCCAAACATACTGCGGAGAGCACCTATCTGTTTTGATCGTGTCCCGCCAGGTCTCTGCGAACAACTGGAGTCTTCCCCCCACCCGACTGAGTGGGGGCAACCCTTCAATGAATTTAACTTTGGGGGAGGTTTTGTACCTCCCCTGACCCAGGGTTTCTCATTACCCTGCGATTGTCCCTGTTTTTTACCCCCGGGAATTGACCGAGGAGGCCGTCGGAACTGTTTCACAGCCGATGCCCCAGGGACTGGAGAAGCAGGCCTCTTTAAAAGAGGGACCTCTAACTCTGTTTTTAACCGGCAAGAGTGTATTTTTACCGCTGGAAATTTTCTGGATATATTTGTCCAGGTCTTCCCTGAATACGCGTTCACCATGAAAATGGGACGCTAACCAGCCATTTTTTACAGGGAGCTTCAGCAGACCAGTTTTTGAGCCATAGAAGCCTGCGCATATGTACTACAGACAGCGTAAGGCGGGAGGCCTGATGGATTGAATCCTTTATGGCGTCAACCGCAAAGCTTAAGGCTCTAGGTAGATCAGTAAGGGCAAGGCCTGCTGATCTGGCAAGTCCCTCAAGACCTGTTTCAACTGATCCTTCACTGCTTAGCAGACCCCACTGCTGGTTGTGTCACCAAGCTTGCTGTTGAAAGAAGCAGATTTTCATAAGGACTCCAATTTTTTATCTATTGGGTTCTTGAACATTTGGACATTATCCACTGGACATGTCAGTGATTTATACACACAAGAGATGGCTGCGTCCACTGTAGGGACCTTCCATTTTTTGATGAACTTATCCTCCATGGGATAGACCACCGGAAATCTCTTGGGGGGAATAATAGGATTTTTATAACAGCTTACCTGTAAAATCCTTTTCTTGGAGTACATCACGGGACACAGAGCGACATAGTCATTACTAATGGGTTATATAGATACCGTCAGGTGCTGGCACTGGCAACTTCCAAAACCGGAAGTACCCTCCCCTATATAAGCCCCTCCCATCCGGGAGCACCTCAGTTTTGTAGCAAAGCAATAAGTGTCCCCAAAGAGGGGCGGGAGCTCTGTGTCCCGTGATGTACTCCAAGAAAAGGATTTTACAGGTAAGCCGTTATAAAAATCCTATTTTCTTTCTCGTACATCACGGGACACAGAGCGACATAGTCATTACTAATGGGATGTCCTAAAGCAATGCCCAATGAGGGGGGGGATACACCATATATAAGCTGAGCGCTATCGGACATGAGGATCTTTTGCGGCCTGCAACACACTGCGCCCAAAGGCGACATCCTCCTGACTTCTAACGTCCACCTGGTAGAACCTAGTAAACGTGTGTACTGAAGACCATGTTGCGGCCTTACAGATTTGAGCCAGGGAGGCCTGGTGATGCACTGCCCATGAAGTTCCAACTGCTTTCGTGGAGTGCGCTCTAACTTTGAACGGAGGCGGTCTCCTTCTCAAGCCATAGGCTTGTATTATGACCTGTCGAATCCACTTGGCTAAAGTAGATTTTGACGCTGCCTGACCCTTTCTGGGGCCTTCCGGCAGAATAACCAAAGTATCCGTTCTGCGAATCTGAGCAGTGGCCTTTAGATAAGCTTTAACTGCTCTTACTACATCCAAAGAATGCAATAACTTTTCCTCTACCGAAGTAGGTTTGGGGAAAAAAGAAGGAAGAACCACATCTTGGTTCAAATGAAACCTCGATACCACCCTAGGAAGAAAGGCTGGATGAGGACGTAACACTACTCTATCCTTATGGATAACCAGATATGGCTCCTTACAGGACATAGCTGCTAATTCCGACACTCTTTTAGCCGAACAAATGGCTACTAGAAAAATCAATTTCCTGGTGAGAAGCACCAAAGAAATATGCTGTAATGGTTCAAATGGTTGTTTCTGTAGAACCGACAGAACCAAGTTTAGATCCCATGGACATATGGGAATATTAACCGGAGGACTAATACGCATCACTCCTTGTATAAAGGCTTTGACTAGTGAATGCGAAGCCAAGGGCCTTTGAAAAAATATTGACAAGGCCGAAATCTGACCCTTGATAGTACTCAAGGCAAGCTTCCTATCTACAGCCCATTGTAGGAAGTCCAGAATCCTACCTATTACGTACTTATGTGGATGCCATTTCTTGGCCTCACACCACGCGACGTACGCCTTCCAGATTCTATATTAGATCTGCCTGGATACCGGCTTCCTGGCATTGATCATGGTAGATACCACAGGATTAGAGAGCCCTCTCTTTTTTAGAATGTGGGCTTCCATAGCCAGGCCGTCAAACCTAGGGCTGGTAAAGAAGGGTGGTATATCGGTCCTTGCGAAAGCAGGTCCGGACGACGTGGGAGAGTCCAAGGACTCCCCACTGAAATTTTACAATCTCCGCGTACCACGCTCTTCGGGGCCACGCTGGAGCCACCGGAATCACTGGTTTCTTTTCTACCCTGATTCTGCGGAGTAATCGAGGTAACCATTGTGGCGGTGTGAATGCATATATCAGCTTGAACTGATCCCAAGGGAACACTAGGGCATCCGAGCCGCAAGCTAGGGGATCCCTTGTCCGAGAGACAAACCTGTCCCCCTTTGCGTTGAATCTGGATGCTAGAAGATCTACATCCGATGTTCCCCACCGCTGACATATTGTCCAGAAAACCTCGGGGTGAAGGGACCCTTCCTCTGGGCCTAATTGCTGGCGACTTAGAAAGTCCGCCTTCCAATTCTCCGCTCCTGGAATGAATACCGCAGATATGGCTGGGACATATTTTTCTGCCCATTTCAGGATGTAATTTACTTCCCTCTGGGCTGCACGACTCCTGGTGCCCCCCTGATGATTGATATATGCCACTGCTGTGGCATTGTCTGATTGAATTCTGACAGGGGACCCTTGGAGTTTGGATGTCCATGCTACTAGGGCATACCGGGCTGCTCGTATCTCTAAGAGATTGATGGGCAGGGCCTTTTCTGCATCCGACCATCTGCCCTGGAGAGACTATTGCTCCAGTACTGCTCCCCAGCCTATAAGGCTGGCATCTGTAGTGACCACCTTCCAAGAAATCAGACTGAAGGATTTCCCTTTTTCCAGATTCTGGGGAACCAACCACTAACGGAGGCTCTTGCGAACGGAAGGGGACAAGGACATTGTAAGTCTAGGGCCTGAACTTTTTTGTTCCAGGCTGACAGTGTGGCCCCCTGCAAATTCCTTGAATGGAATTGACCGTAGGGTACTGCTTCGAATGATGCCACCATTTTTCCCAGCAGCCTCATGCACAGGCGTATGGACAGCTGTCTTTTTTGTACCCACTAAGTGGATCAAATCTTTCAAAGACAACACCTTTCCTCGAGGCAAGAATATTTTTCACTGGCCTGAATCCAACCTTAGCCCCAAGTATTCCAGACTTTTGACTGGTTTTTAGGGCTGACTTTTCTCGGTTGATAATCCAACCGTGAGATTCCAGATACTTGATTGTCTTGTGAACGACCACGTCTAGTTTTTTCACTGAGTGGTCTATCAGCAACAAGTCATCTAGATATGAAATTATCATTACACCTTGTGTTCTCAGATTGGCCAATAAAGGGCCAGAATTTTTGTAAACACTCGTGGTGCTGTGGCCAAACCGAAGGGTAAGGCTCTGAACTGAAAATGGCGCCCTTCTACTGCAAAGCGTAGAAACTTTTGGTAGACTGGAAAGATGGGAATGTGCAGATAAGCATCTTTGATGTCGATCGCGGCTAACCAATCCTCCCCTTGTAGGGCAGTGGCCACCGATTGGATCGACTTCATCGGAAAGTCCTGATATACAGGAATTTGTATAGCCCTTTTAGAATTAATATGGGCCTCCCGTCCGCGTTTGCTTCGGGACTGTAGAGAGGTTTGAGTAAAACCCGAACCCTCATTCTTCCAGGGGAACCTCCATAATTACTCCTTGGAGCAATAGTTGTTCTAGTGCCAACAGGAGGGACTCTCTCTTCCGGGGATCCCTTGGCACGTTTGACCTCAAAAATGGGAAGGAGGAGAGTCTCTTAACTCCAATCTGTATCCTCAACATACTGAGGAGAGCACCTATCTGTCTTGATCGCGTCCCGCCAGGTCTCTTGTGAACAACTGGAGTCCTCCCCCCACCCGACTGAGTGGGGGCAACCCTTCAATGAATTTAACTTTGGGGGAGGTTTTGTACCTCCCCTGACCCAGGGTTTCTCATTACCCTGCTATTGTCCCTGTTTTTTACCCCCGGGAATTGACCGAGGAGGCCGTCGGAACTGTTACACAGCCGATGCCCCAGGGACTGGAGAAGCAGGCCTCTTAAAGAGGGACCTCTAACTCTGTTTTTAACCGGCAAGAGCGTATTTTCACCGCTGGAAATTTTCTGGATATATTTGTCCAGGTTTTCCCTGAATAAGCGTTCACCATGAAATGGGACGCTAACCAGCCATTCCTTACAGGGAGCTTCAGCAGACCAGTTTTTGAGCCATAGAAGCCTACGCATATGTACTCTAGACAGCGTAAGGCGGGAGGCCTGATGGACTGAATCCTTTATGGCGTCAACCGCAAAGCCTAAGGCTCTAGGTAGATCAGCTAGGGCAAGGCCTGCTGATCTGTCAAGTCCCTCAAGACCTGTTTTAACTGATCCTTCACTGCTTAGCAGATTCCAATAGCTGCTACTGCTGGTTGTGTCACCAAGCTTGCTGTAGAAAGAAGCAGACTTTCATAAGGACTCCAATCTTTTATCTATTGGGTTCTTGAACATTTGGACATTATCCACTGGACATGTCAGTGATTTATACATACAAGAGATGGCTGCGTCCACTGTAGGGACCTTCCATTTTTTTTTTTTTTTTTTTTGATGAACTTATCCTCCATGGGATAGACCACCGGAAATCTCTTGGGGGAATAATATTTTCTCAGGACGTTCCCAATCCTGGTAAATAAGCCCTTTCAGTAAAAGGGTGAAGTGGAAAAGAACAGACAGTCTGGGGGCTTCTAGCGACCCCAACGAGGATACAGTAGTGGTTGATGGTTCCGCAAGGTGCATTTTTAATGCCGATCGGACCATGTTAGTCAGAGACTGAACCCATAATCTTTCAGCTTGAGCTGCTGAGAAAGGTTACTCCACTGTTGATTCCTCTATAACAGAATCAACCTCATCCTGATCCCCTTCAGGCAGGTCGATCCCTGTATGGGACTGTTGCTCTGCTAACAGGCACTCTGAAGGAGGAGACGGAGATCGGCGTGCTTTCCCTGACAGGGAGGCAGCGATCAATGTTGACAATCTCTCTCTAATCCTCCCAGAGCTGAGGAAAAAACCTCCTCTGTTACATACACAGGAGCAGGTGAACTGAGGACAGCCACAGTACCAAGTACCCCTGCGGGGTCTCTATGGTCACTTACCTCTGAACTTCAGGGGAGACTGGTGCAGCAGAAGCATGCCCACCTCAGAGCCCGATGAGACCCCCTTCGCTTCCTGGAAGATTCAGTTCCGGAGCTTCTGGACGGCATATTCTTAAGCCCAAAGCTGAGGTATTCCAGCCGTAATACACCACTTTTACTGAGAATAGTCTAGCACAAATGCTGCTATATCACAGTTGGTGTCTACTAAAGTGCCTTTCTAGGGGATGCCTGCATCAACCGCCTATGTGTGCCTTTATCTGTTGCTAGCTCTGTCTGTGCATTCAATAGCCAGCTATAATGTGCTTTAAAACACGCTGGACGCCCGCACATGCGCAGTAGCGCCGCGGCGCACACCTGAGCGTCATCCACCCGCTCCGCCCCTTTTTCCAGATCGCCTCTATGAATAGAGGCGCGTGCACGCGCGCGGGCACGTGCGCCTTCGGCGCCCTTTTTTAAAAACAATAAGGAGCTAGATGGGAGCCAGGGCCCCCTTTGCCGCAGGGCCCGGGGATGGATGAGCGCAGCAACAGGGCAGAGGAGACAGCTTCCCAGCAGAGAACATACCAACTGCCTGGATTTGATTCTGGAAGAAAAAAATCCACATCACAAGAAAAAGAACCATAGCGGCCTCTAGTGTCTAACACAGGTACCGCGGTCTTACATTTATTTTTATTTATTTTTTTCTTGCCTACTATTAAAATTTTTACATTTTCTCAGTAGTAACAGGCATACACAGAATATTAGCGGGAATACCTTAGGTAACAGGCAGAAAGACAAAATAGGCTTGGGGGTCCCTCAATAGAACCAAGTTCCTGAGGGCCCCCACTTACCTTTTCCTCACCGCAGGACTTTGTTTGGTCCACAGAAGCCCAAACTTCACCTATCACGGCAGGCATTGTAATCAAACCTTCAGGGACCGGGTTCCCAAGGATTCCACTCCCCTGGACCTGTATAGCACCCTGCACAGAAAACATCTTGGTCGTGGGTATGACCAGAGCTCTGGATCCCAGGGTCCAGCTCTCCTAAGAGAAGCATTACAGGCAAAACCTTGCTCTTCTCTGCAAGGCCCGGGTACCGACCGTTTAGCTATGAAGCTTTTTTGGTCGGATCCGGAATAGCTTACTGAGGCCCAAAAGAACCTGTACGCAAGCTCAGTAAAAAACACATGTTTCTTCTTGGCCAACACCTTAGACACTGGCAAAAAACTGAGGTGCTCCCGGATGGGAGGGGCTTATATAGGGGAGGGTACTTCCGGTTTTGGAAGTTGCCAGTGCCAGCACCTGACGGTATCTATATAACCCATTAGTAATGACTATGTCGCTCTGTGTCCCGTGATGTACGAGAAAGAAAAATATTTTCTCAGGATGTTCCCAATCCTGGTAAATGAGCCCTTCCAGTAAAGGGTGAAGTGGAAAAGAACAGACAGTCTGGTGGCTTCTAGCGCCGCCAACGAGGATACAGTAGTGGTTGATGGTTCCGCAAGGTGCATTTTAAATGCTGATCGGACCATGTTAGTCAGAGACTGAACCCATAATCTTTCAGCTTGAGATGCTGAGAAAGGTTCCTCTATAACAGAATCAACCTCATCCTGATCCCCTTCAGGCAGGTCGATCCCTGTATGGGACTGTTGCTCTGCTAACAGGCACTCTGAAGGAGGAGACGGAGATCGGGCGTGCTTTCCCTCACAGGGAGGCAGCGATCAATGTTGACAATCTCTCTCTAATCCTCCCAGAGCTGAGGAAAAAACCTCCTCTGTTACATACACAGGAGCAGGTGAACTGAGGACAGCCACAGTACCAAGTACCCCTGCGGGGTCTCTACGGTCACTTACCTCTGAATTTTCAGGGGAGACTGGTGCAGCAGAAGCATGCCCAAGATCCTCAGAGCCCGATGAGACCCCCTTCGCTTCCTGGAAGATTCAGTTCCGGAGCTTCTGGACGGCATATTCCTAAGCCTAAAGCTGAGGTATTCCAGCCGTAAAAACACCACTTTTACTGAGAATAGTCTAGCACAATTGCTGCTATATAACAGTTGGTGTCTACTAAAGTGCCTTTCTAGGGGATGCCTGCATCAACCGCCTCTGTGTGCCTTTTTACTGTTGCTAGCTCTGTCTGTGCACTTCAATAGCCAGCTGTAATTGTGCTTTAAAACACGCTGGACGCCCGCACATGCGCAGTAGTGCCGCGGCGCACACCGAGCGTCATCCACCCGCTCCGCCCCTTTTTCCAGATCGCCTCTATATATTAGAGGCGCGGGCACGTGCGCCTTTTTTGAAAAAATAAGGAGCTAGATGGGAGCCAGGGTCCCTGCCGCAGGGCCCTGGGATGGATGAGCGCAGCAACAGGGCAGAGGAGACAGCTTCCCAGCAGAGAACTTACCAACTGCCTGGATTTGATTTTGGAAGAAAAAAATCCACATTACAAGAAAAAGAACCATAGCGGCCTCTAGTGTCTAACACAGGTACCGCAGTCTTACACATTTTTTTTTATTTTTTTCTTGCCTACTATTACATTTTTTTACATTTTCTCAGTAGTAACAGGCATACACAGAATATTAGCGGGAATACCTTAGGTAACAGGCAGAAAGACAAAATAGGCTTGGGGGTCCCCCATTAGAACCAAGTTCCTGAGGGCCCCCACTTACCTTTTCCTCGCCGCAGGACTCTGGTCCACAGAAGCCCAAACTTCACCTATCACGGCAGGCATTGCAATTAAACCTTCAGGGACCGGGTTCCCAAGGATTCCACTCCCCTGGACCTGTATAGCACCCTGCACAGAAAACATCTTGGTCGTGGGTATGACCAGAGCTCTGGATCCCAGGGTCCAGCCCTCCTAAGAGAGGCATTACAGGCAAAACCTTGCTCTTCTCTTTGCAAGGCCCGGGTACCGACCGTTTAGCTATGAAGCTTTTTTGGTCGGATCCGGAATAGCTTACTGAGGCCCAAAAGAACCTGTACGCAAGCTCAGTGAAAAACACGTTACTTCTTGGCCAACACCTTAGACACTGGCAAAAAACTGAGGTGCTCCCGGATGGGAGGGGCTTATATAGGGGAGGGTACTTCCGGTTTTGGAAGTTGCCAGTGCCAGCACCTGAAGGTATCTATATAACCCACATAGTAATGACTATGCCGCTCTGTGTCCCGTGATGTACGAGAAAGAAATTGCCGCCGACAGCATGGAGGGGGAAGAAGCGCGCACACACACACACAGGTAAGCAGAAATTACATTTTTTTTAATGTTAGTTACAGCCAGCCCCGCTCCAGTGGAACCCCCTAGGTGACCCCCAGCACCCTTAGCTAGAAGCCCAGGGAGGAGGGAAGGGCAAGGAGAGAGGGAAGAAAGGGGCCACAACCACTTACTTGGTCTATCCAGGAATGTCCAGCCAAATCACCCAGCCGAGGCAGGGGAGTTTACTTACCTATCCTGCATGTATCATGCTGGAAGACATTCCAAACAGATCATCGTCCGCGCACGGAAGGTGACTGTTGGCCAGGCATGCTGTGATTGGACCCAAGGGGACGATCATATGTATGCCCTGGAGCGTGACGCTCACCGGACAGGCTGCTGCGACTCGGCCGTAAGGTCAGCCGAAGCTGAGCGGTCCGATGCAGGCCCTGGAGCGTAGGCTCACCGGCCACCCGTGGCGCGACGGGCATATCGTGGGAAACCCAGCGCGTAGCTAGGGTCGGCACACGCTCGATGGCCGAAACTGGGGAGACTACAAGGATCCAGCCTGTCACCCAGTCGAGTCGGCAATTGATCGAAGATCGCAGGAAACAAAAAAAAATGTAGCAAAAAAAAAATCTATCTTTTTCCCCCGAACCAATGGGTCCAAAGGGAGCCATGTCCTACTCCTTGCTAGACAGAAAAAAACTGATCTGCGAGATGCAGACTGAGGGGATATACCCAGAGGGTCCGCCCCCTGGGCGGTACTGTAGAAGGTGTGATGCAACACTTTTTACAAGTTTTCTGCCTAGTCACTCCTAATGAACGGATAATACCCACTATGTCAATAGAGAAGCTGTGTCGGTCCATGGACGAAATAGTAATTATTTTTTATTTGTGTTGTTGGGGAGCTCCCCTTCCCCCACCTCCTATCTGGTGAAACTTTTGTCAGCAGGAAGGGAGAGAAAACTCCTGTCCAGCGGAAAACCATTTTACCAGACAGGAAGTGAAGGAAAATCTGAAACTGGGACACAGAACTAAAAAACTTGATCTTGAGGGGTTCTAGCCTACCCCCAACTCTACCAAAGATTTTTTATTCCAGTCAGTGTTGCTGTTGGAGAGTTCTCATCACTACCTGTCTGGTTATATCAGCAGGACAGGAACTGAGGGGAAATCTGTCTACTGAAGTCCTGGATAGCTGTTAAACATGAAAAAAAAATATTTGACTGGACATACAACAGACAATGGCAGCAGACAGACAGTGTTGTCACCAGCTCATGTTGCATTCACAATTTGCTGTGTGGGGGTGACATCACTTGTGGAAGAAGGCGCACTCACACATGAAGCGGTGACTGTTTTGTCTCCTGCCTCTATCCACCTATGGTCATGTACAGCTCCAGTACCAAGAGCCCAGCTCTGAGATCTCTATGCGTTCCAGTGAGGCTCAATTATGAAATTATTGTGTAGACGATTCAAAAGACTTGCATTAGTCATATGCACATCAGCCTTGGGTGCGCATGTACTGGATGGCCACGTGAGTCTCCAAATCACTTCCTGTGCAAAAGTCCTGCCATATTGGACATGAAGTCTCTAAACTGGCTATATAGCCTGCCACGTGCCCCACGTTCAGCAACATACATGATCTCAGAGCCTCACACGCTTCTCCACTTGCTGCAACATCACCCACACTTACTTTTGCATTCGACACCACTGCACACACACACAGTTGCCACCACTCCACAAATGTGTACCTCTGCACTCATCACTACTGCACCCATGCACACTTCCTGCAATTTTAGTGTTTATCATACTGCCCCAACATGCACCTCTTCACTTCTATCCCATTGTCTACCACTGCACAAGTGTGTATTTTTGTACCTCAGTCCCAGGCTCCACACAGCAAATGAAATAAAACAAACCCAAGAAAAAAAACAAGCTTTACTCACGGGCCAGCCCGCTGACAACCGAATCAACCTATCTAACCATATGCGTTAAAACAGGGGTTTAGTCTGCACGCATTTGCAAATACATGCGTAAGCCACAGAGCCTCGTCACGGCACCCTGGTATCTGTGGTCCTATCTCTAACTTATGAGAGACTGCACAGTGGAAGCACATGCATTTTGATGGATAGGTTGAGGTCAGGTGGACTGAAGGGAGCCACCCCTTCTTAAAAACGTACAGGAGCACACTGAACACCCAGCAAATCGCACAATGGCTGCAAAGGTGTCAGTGCGCTGCCTAACCAGTATAACAGTAATACTACAACAAAAAAGGTGTCCGCCACCCCCACCTATAACTGGCCTTTCCTTTGCAGTGAGTAGCATAGGAAGGCTACATACAATATAAACAAACCCAAGGATAAATCCAAAGGAAAAAAAAAAAAAACACACAGCAAATCGCCAGTGCACTGACTGATGAGGGCATTCTCGCTTGCCACCACAGCACCCATGCAAACTTCTGCACTTGCAGCTATGATCAAGCACCTGTCACTGCAAAATGTTTGGGGAGGGGCGCCCCCCTGCATGGGTGTGCACTTCTGTACTCCGACCATCCCCCTGCATGGACATGCACTTCTGGACCTGCCCCCCCCCCCTGCATGGATGTGCACTTCTGCAACCCCCACCACCTGCACAGGCACGCACTTCTCACCCCCCCCCGCATGGGCGTGCACGTCCACACTCACTACCACTTACCACTGCGCCAGTGTGCACTTCTGCACTCAACCCTTCTCATCCTTCTAAGCTCACTTCACAGACAGGCCCTCTGCATGCGCAATTATTCTATATTCATCCCAGGTAACAGAAAGCACACTTTTGCTGTTCTCTATGTAAATGGAACTATAGGCAATCACGCTTATTCACATTTTTTTGTTTTCGTTGTGATTGGAGGTTGGGTTTCGATACCAGTCTAGATGTAAATACTAAAATCTCCTTTAAAAGTCGCTTAGGCATCCGCCAAGCTTAGACAATAGTATTACCGGTTAGCAAGCAGTATGCCAAGAATAAACTTCCTCCAATGTCTTAAGTTGAAAAGTTCACGCCATAAAGTTAAACAATGTAATGGCCTGGAGCCTGAATGGCCAGAACTGTGTAAAACCTCAAGTTTCAAAGCAGCAGATTTCCCATATTATCAGAATGAACGAAGAAGAAAAAACAGTCCATCAAAAACAAGCGGCTCAGGATGCTTATACAGATTACATTCACTGTAGTAGCAGGTGAACAAAAAGCCTGTATCCAACAGTCAGAACACCTATGAACAAAATATGCTTTTCACAGAAGTTCATATTATTTCACATGGCTCAAAAGCCGAAAAAGGCTTTGGATCTCTGTAGTAATGCTATGTACTTTGCAGTGTTGTGGTAACACTATGTAAAAATTAGAAAGAAATGAACTGTTAGCAGTGGAAAAAACTGACCTCAATGAAATTCTCTTTGTTGCCACTCTTCAGACAGTCTGTGATAGAACACAGCTCCTTCCTACTTTGAAGTACTGATTTCATAGCACTCAGCAGCCCCTCGCTGATATTCTGGAAAAGAAAAAGCTGAAGTTAAACACAGACAGCTGAAAATCAGATTATTTTTCAGAAAAGCTACGATTCACTTTAAAGAAGACCAAGCATGGAAAAAGTTTGCCTAAAAACTTTTGCAGGAAAAAATAAATAAAAAAAGTGCATTTATTTTTATTATAATTGCACCCACAATCAGTGGATTAGGGGTGCAGTTTCGTGCTCTTGTAGTTTCTTCCTCTAGTACCCTGTCCATACCGCTGTACAGACCTTTTGTTGGAGAGCTGGAGGAAGTGTCAGTGGACGACGAGTGCGGTGATCACAGAAGTTGTATTCTGTTAAGAACTACAAGCCTGCGGTAGATGGGACTTGTAGTTCATTCATTTACAGAGCTCTGTGAACGAACAAGATGGCTGTGAGCCTTCCTCACCTCCTGCATATTCCTATTGGGCCAGTAAGGTTGCTCCATAGTGATGAACCAATCGGAATGTGCAGGGCTTAGCGGCTGAAACTACTCATGTATGAATTGAGCCTGTAAGAACAGCCTCGGCTTTGCGACTGCTGTAGACATGTGCAAGTGTGCTCTAGATGCCTGCACTTTATACCGGCAGCAGTTCCCATTTTTGTGTTTAGGACAGAGTCTCTTTAAATTAGGCAATGCTAGGCCTGATAGGTTAGGCCCCTTTCACACTTGTGCGACTTGTCCTGCGACTTGGGACTTCAAAGTTGCACGACAAGTCGTACCCCATGATTTTCAATGAGTACCATTCATATATGTGCGATTTTAAGTCGCACTGACTTCAAAGTAGTCCGTGTACTACTTTGGTCCCACTTTAATGTGAGCTGAGGTACATAGACCCCAAGTTTACACAGGCATTCCCTGAAATCGTGGCAAATTTGTGTGACTTTCAAGTTACAGCAGTGTAAAAGGGGCCTTAGGGCTTGTTCACATGTGTTAATTATAAAGAATAAAGCAAGGCTCATTAATGAGCCTATCGCATTGATGACATGCAAGGATAAGCTTCGGCGTATTTGCAAACCCCACGTGCAGAGCCCGCCAGGAAGTCGGCACTACGCTGCACTAATCACAGGCAGTGAGGTATTTCCCGATCTCTGCAGCTGCGCATCGGGACAATGTCTCACTGCCTGTGATTAGCGCAGCACAGTGCTGACTTCCTGGCAGGCTCTGAACGTGGGGTTTGTGAACACGCTGGAGCTCATCCTTAATGACATGCTGTAGAGTTGCAAAAGGATTAAGAATGCTTTAAAAATGCCCATGAAAGCGTTGCTTTTCCAGTGGGAAGTGCTTAAAGCGGAGTTCCACCCAAAAATGGAACTTCCACTTTTCGTAACCCTCCCCCCCTCCGGTGTCACATTTGGCACCTTTCAGGGGGGAGGGGGTGCAGATACCTGTATAATACAGGTATTTGCACCCACTTCCGGGGAGAGACTCCCACGGGAGTCACTCTACTTCCCATCCCCCCCGCTGCCTTCTGAGAAACACACAGGTTCCAGGAGACAACGGGAACACGCAGCGCTACTCGCGCATGCGCAGTAGGGAACCGGGCCGTGAAGCCGCAGCGCTCCACTTCCTGATTCCCTCACCGAGGATGGAGGCGGGGGCAGCCGAGAGATGAGCGATTGCTCGGCTTCCGACATCGCGGGCACCCAGGACAGGTAAGTGTCCATTTATTAAAAGTCAGCAGCTGCAGTATTTGTAGCTGCTGGCTTTTAATTTTTTTTTTTTCGCGGGACCTCCGATTTAAAGGGTAAGTGATATAGAGGAAATGATCTAATTTGAGGTGTGGTTAGGTTGTGGTGTGATATCAGACCTTTTCGTGAATTCTCTACAAGATGGATTCACTTTGATCTCCAACACTCGACTTGGTCCAGCTCAACATTGCTGACACAAAAAGCTATGCACTGGCAATAATGCTCAATCCTTCTGCTCCTGCCTGGCACGGTCAGTATTGCTGGCTGGCATGATGCTTTTTCCCGCACACAGAAGCAAATGGTGTGGCCACACAGCTGCTCGGTACAACCAGGAAGTGGCTGGAGTTGATCTGTCCTAGATCTCTATTTCCCAGTGCATTCTGGGATACTGGAGCCTCCACCGTCTCTCCTCCAATGCCCAGCTAACAATTCATAACTGCTTCACTAATACACCATGAATGCTGTCGGTGCTTTAAAGCGGAGTTCCAGCCTAAGGAAAAATAAATAAAAAAAATGAAAAAGGCAGCAGCTACAGATACTGTAGCTGCTGACTTTTTTTTATAAAAGTACACTTACCGCAAGTACAGTGAGCCCGCAAACAAGCGTAGCTACGCCATTTTGGTGGAGCTCCGCTTTAAAGGTGTGGTTACAGAGCATCACCATTGAAAAACAAAAAGAAGCAGTTGACAAGTGTCAATGCATCATCAAAGCGACATGCCGCTTAATTTTTAACACGCCACAACACAACACTACTGCTCCCTTTGTGAACAACACTGTGTGGTACCATTGTAATAATCACGGTAGGCATGAAGGGTGATTATGAGGCTTTAAAAATGCTGAATAAATGCTGCATAAACACATGGTATTGACACACATTTGAACAAGCCATTAGTTTGGAAGACCTGTGTTGTGCATTTTGTTTTGCCCATAAACACCAGATATGGACATTATACCTAATTGTTATTGACAACGAAGATAAACAATAATTTCCATTACCGTAGATAAAAACGGAGAACAAATGATATTCAGATACTACTCGGCTGAGTTCTTCTTTAAACATTTGCCTACCAGGCCAATTCTGACATTTCTGTCCTACATGTAAAAATCATATTTTTTTTGCTAGAAAATTACACAGAACCCCCAAACATTACATTTGTGTTTTTTTTTTAGCAGAGACCCTAGAGAACAAAATGGCGGTCGTTGCAACTTTTTATCTTGCACTGTACTTGTGCAGCAATTTTTTTAAATGCGTTTTTTTTCGGTACTTAAAAATCCCCATAGGCGACGCTTTAAATTTTTTCTCACGATCCAACGTTCACAACGATCGCCGTTTACATATGTGGGAGCAACTTACGTATGCGTTCGCTTCTGCGAGCGAGCACACGGGGACATTCAATTTTTTTTTTTATTATTGTTAATTTTAACATGATTTTGTTAGTGAAATCAAAACAGCGTAGCGCTAATCTCATGATATAGTGCACATAATGATGAATGAACACAGTGCCAAAAAATTATACCAGTGCACAGATGGCGCAAAAAACAAACAACTGTCTGTAAATAGGCCAAGGGGTAGTACACAAAAAGACAACAACTGAAAGTCTGTATGGTGATAAGTGAAAGTTCAAAATTGGTGATAATTTCAAATAAAAATGGTAGGTGAAAAACTCGGTGAAGTGAAGGAAACCGTCACCAATAGGTAGAAGGCTTACCGGAATGTTTGAACCCGAAAGAACATACGTTCAGTGGGTCAAACAGGCTGTGTGTGGAATGACCACTGGAAACTGGATCATCGATTGGGCGCCAAACTCTGACTGATAGATTAAACCGCTGAGGGGAGACTAACCTTATGGAATGTTCTCATAAAGAGCGATCGCCCAGAGAATCCCAAGTTGTTAAAACAGGATGTGGATCAAAGAGTAGAAGGAAAAAAGAAGGCACATAGCGTAATACTGTATAAATGAAGGACTTTAATGTAGTTATTCTGGCTTTCAGCTAGGCTTACTTCTGATACATTGATTCAGATAGAGGCTTGGATTGCATGCCGGGCCGCTATTTTAGCTCCATAGGAATACAAACGTGACAAGGCTGACATGCAGGTTATTGTCTCTCATTATTGGGGTCATTTTGCTTATATATTTCGGGAGGGCAGCAGTGGAGGGACACCCCAGACGATGTACTATGCTGCGAAACGCATCGGGAGGACTCCACTGTTGCCACAAGTACTTTGAAAAGCGCTATTTGTCTTCTATAATGTAAGTGTTCCTACTACATTAAAGTCCTTCATTTATACAGTATTACGCCATGTGCCTTCTTTTTTCCTTCTACTCTTTGATCCACATCCTGTTTTAACAACTTGGGATTCTCTGGGCGATCGCTCTTTATGAGAACATTCCATAAGGATAGTCTCCCCTCAGCGGTTTGATCTATCGGTCAGAGTTTGGAGCCCAATCGATGATCCAGTTTCCAGTGGTCATTCCACACACAGCCTGTTAGACCCACTGAACGTATGTTCTTTCAGGTTCAAACATTCCGGTAAGCCTTCTACCTATTGACGGTTTCCTTCACTTCGAGTTTTTCACCTACCATTTTTATTTGAAATTATCACCAATTTTGAACTTTCACTTATCACCATACAGACTTTCAGTTGTCTTTTTGTGCACTACCCCTTGGCCTATTTACAGACAGTGGTTTGTTTTTTGCCCCATCTGTGCACTGGTATATATATTATTATTATGAATTTTTTGGCACCGTGTTCAATCATCATTATGTGCACTATATCATGAGATTAGCGCTACACTGTTTTGGTTTCACTTGTTTTTGCCATTTGTCTATATGTTGTGTTAGCTGCTCACTGATAGGGCAGCGCGGAATTATTGTATTTATTGGCGTATAACACTCACTTTTTTACCCTGAATATAGAGGGTAAACTGTGCCTGCGTGTTATACGCAGGGGGCTGTGGAAAGTTTTTTTCCTGAAACTTCCCTCTTAAATTTAGGGTGCGTGTTATACGCCGATAAATACGGGTACTTTCTATACCATTATTATTTTTCTAGTTTGACGCTTTCCTTTTGCAGAGGCATTTATTTCAAATGCAAAGGCCGGGCGTGAAGTCATAACATCACGTCCGGCCTCCGAACAATCATAGAGACTCCGGGGACCATCTTTCCCATCCCCTCCCACCGCTTATAAGAATGATCAAGCAGCTGAACAGCCACTAGGATAGTTCTTATGGCCAGCTTTAAAAGAAGATATCTGAATGATGCCTGTAACTGCAGGCATCATCCAGATATCACCTCTCAAAGTCGAAGACGTCATAGGAAATTGGGTGGGTGGAAAGCAGACAAATTTGACATTCAAAAATAATTTGTGGGTATACATCTCTATCTAGAAAACAGCTAAAGGCATTTCTAAGGCTGCTTTCAGACTGAGAATGTTTGCTGATCCCTGCTGAGCAAGCGGATAACAGGTCCATGTCCATTCTGATTATGCAGAGCGGACACCGAAACAGCCCGATTCCCTCTATGGGGGGGAATTGGATGGAAACAGACCGCTCAATCCAATCAACAGACAAGGAACAGATCCCCCATCGGTCCGTTTTTAGAGGATAGGATCAGATCAGTGGATGTCAAAGGATAGAGAGCAATGGATGGTCCAATCAGGTCCACTTAAAAACTGACAGGCAGATCCGATCGGTCTACCCATGCAAAAGGGGCATAGGCGTCTGTTACGACATCTCAAATTAGACCAAAAAAATAAATTAAAAAAAAACACACAAAACATGGTCTAGTGCAAGACATACAATGCTACATAAACATAACAGCTTACTTCTTTTTTCACTGTTACTTTAGGCTTCATTTGGACAACCTGGCTTCTCGTACAGGTGTCCATATTTGGTTCAATATGGAAAGAAGACAGTCCACTAGGGCATATCTGTGGGGAAAGAAAGTACACAACTGAGTTCCACCAGCCACCTCTTTATTTTGAAAAGCTATACAATTGCATGCATATACTTACACACGATTGAGCATACTGCTAAAAAAAAAAAAAAAAGAAAAAAAAAAAAAAAAAAAACAATTTAGAGCAGCCATTCTAAATAAGGCCTCGTACACACGACCGATTTTCTCGGCAAGAACCAGCAAGAAACTTGCTTGCAGAGATGTCTTGCCGAGTAAATCGGTCGCGTGTACGCGGCTATCGGGTATGTTATCGGATATTTCAGGAATTTAGAAGAAACATGGCATCCTAGATATCACTCTTACATATAGTAAACCCGTTAACATCTAAACAAGTTAGAGCTGCCAGAATTTTAAAATTGGCAGCCCACCACTGCAGTGAATTGATTGCTGCCATTATAGAAACAAATTGTGTTAAGTGGATAAGCTCTAAAGCCTAACACACGATGAGAAAACTGGACAGAAAAAATAGGATTTTTTACTCACCGTAAAATCCTTTTCTCTGAGTCCATGGACCGACACAGCTTCTCTATTGACAAAGTGGGTATTATTCCTTAATTAGGAGTGACTAGGCAGAAAAACTTGTAAAAAGTGTTGCATCACACCTTCTACAGTACCGCCCAGGGGGCGGACCCTCTGGGTATACCCTCTCAGTCTGCATCTTCGCAGATCAGTTTGTCAAAAAGCAGTACAAACTTAAAAGGAGGGGTGGGTGCTGTGTCGGTCCATGGACTCAGAGAAAAGGATTTTACGGTGAGTAAAAACTCCTATTTACTCTTTCGTCCATGGACCGACACAGCTTCTCTATTGACAAAGTGGGACGTCCCAAAGCAGTGTCAGAGAAAAAACGAGGGGTGGTAACAGCATAAAAATAAACTTCACCCCAAACACAAAACAGCACTCCTCCAACGGAGGAGTTGCAACTCTAAACAGCCGCTTGCAAAACCTTGCGGCCAAAAGAGGCATCCGAAGATGCACCTACATCAATTTTGTAGAATTTTGTGAAAGTGTGAGCGGACGACCAAGTCGCCGCTTTACATAATTGGGAAACAGACGCTTAATGTCGGAAAGCCCAAGAGGCACCTATTGCCCTGGTCGAATGCACCGTGACAGGAAAGGGGGGCGCCTGACCCTTTAAGGCGTAAGCCTGGATTACTATCTGTCGGATCCACCTAGAGATGGTGGCCGATGAGACTGCTTGGCCCTTCTTGGGACCAGCCACCGAAACAAACAGTGAGTCTGACTTCCGGAACAGGGAAGTAGCAGATAAGTATACTCTCAAAGCTCGGACAACGTCCAAGGAATGCAACGCCGACTCCTTAGGATTCGACGGCTGAGGACACAAGGATGGAAGTACAATGTCTTCGTTGAGATGAAAAGCCAAAACGACTTTTGGAAGAAAGGAAGGCTGCGGCCGCAGCACCACCTTATCCTTGTGGAAAATCAAATAGGGAGCCTTGCAGGACAAGGCTGCCAGCTCAGAGACTCGTCTAACTGACGTAACAGCCACCAAAAAGACCACTTTCTGAGAAATTGTCAACAGGGGAATATCTCTAATATTCTCAAACGGTGCCTTCTGAAGCACCGAGAGGACCAGGTTCAAGTCCCACGGAGGTAACGGGGGACGGACCGGAGGGGCCACCTGTCGGACCCCCTGCACAAATGTACTCACGAGAGAGTGAGTCGCCAGGGGTCGCTGAAAAAAAGACAGGCCAGGGCAGATATCTGTTCCTTAAATCGTACTTAGGGCAAGCCCTTGGTCCACCCCATGCTGTAAAAACAGCAGGATTCTGGAAACCAAATAGGTACGCGGATGCCATTTCATTTCCTCACACCTGGAGATGTAGGCCCTCCAAGTGCGGTGATAGACCTTCCTAGAGGACGGTTTTCGAGCACTTCTCATAGTAGAGATTACTGAGTCTGACAGGCCCCGGTCTCTCAGTACCCGGTTCTCAACAGCCATGCCGTTAAAGCCAATGACTGTAAAGCAGGATGGAATATGGGACCTTGCGATAGCAGGTCCTTCCGTAGTGGTAGGCGCCAGGGGACGTCTGCTACCAGACGTACTAGATCGTCGTACCAAGGACGCTGAGGCCAATCTGGAGCGATTAGGATCATTGGAATTCCCTCTGCCTCCACTCTGCGGAGCAGAAGAGGAAGAAGCCTTAAAGGGAGGGAAGGCATAGATTAGCCGATACTGACCCCACGATGCTACCAACGCGTCCGTTGCGTCTGCCCATGGGTCTCTTGACCGGGCCACAAATCACAATACCTTCCGATTGAGTCGGGAAGCCAGAAGATCTACGTCTGGTGTGCCCCATCTTTGGCAGAGGAGTCGGAACACCTCCGGGTGTAAGGACCATTCTCCCTGGTCCAGCATCTGGCGGCTCAGGTAGTCCGCCTGCCAGTTTTCCACACCCGGAATGTACACGGCCGACAGTGCCGGTACGCTCCTCTCTGCCCACTTCAGGATGCGAGCGATCTCCGATGCTGCAGCTGAGCTTCTTGTTCCTCCTAGACGATTGACATATGCCACTGCTGTGGCGTTGTCTGACTGGATCCTGACTGGACGCCCTTGCAGTCTCTGAGACCATTTGAAGAGGCACAGCTTGATCGCCCGGATCTCCAGGACATTGATCGGCAGGAGGGCTTCCTCTGGGGTCCAGCGACCCTGCGCCGACTGGACACCCCAGACTCCCCCCCAACCTGTAAGGCTGGCGTCCGTCGTGATCACTATCCAGTAAACCGGAAGAAATGACTTCCCGGCCATTACAGCCGGTGCTGTCAGCCACCATACCAGGGATCTCCTGACTAGGTGGCTCACTCGGATTTGATAATCCAGAGATGAAGGGCATCTGTTTCATCTGGACAGAACTTCCTTCTGTAACACTCGAGTGTGGTATTGAACATATGGGACCGCCTCGAAGGAGGCTACCATGAGGCCCAACACTCGCATGCAAAAACGACCAATTCCTGGAAGTCAGCTGCCGTACTGCAGCCCGGAGGGTCTGCAACTTCTCCACAGGGAGAAATACCTTTGCCTCTGAGGAATCCAGAATCAACCCCAGGTACACTAGGCGTTGAGTGGGCACCAATACTGACTTTTGCGTGTTTAGTATCCAACCACAGTCTCGAAGAGTCTGACAGGTAATGGACACGCTTACCTCTAATTCTGAGCTTGAAGGGGCCTTCAGCAGAAGGTCGTATAAGTAGCCTGTGATAGCGATACCCCGCTGTCTTAGAAGTGCCAGAATCGGAGCGAGCACCTTGGTGAACGTCCTGGGTGCTGAGGCAAGGCCCAACGGGAGGGCCACAAACTGGTAGTGGTCCTTCCCGATAGCAAATCGCAGAAACCTCTGGTGTCTGGAGTATATGGGGACATGCAGGTATGCGTCCTTGATGTCCAAGGAGGCCAGAAAGTCCCCCGGATGGAGAGCCGTGACTACAGATCGAACCGACTCCATCCGAAAACTTTGTACCTTCACAAAGCAATTGAGGGCTCTGAGATCCAAGCTTGGACGAACCCCCTCCTTCTTCAGCACAATGAACAGATTTGAGTAAAAACCCTGTTCCAGTTCTGGAACTGGAATAACTACCCCGCGTTCCAGTAGACCCTGGACCGCCCCATACAGGGCCTCCCGACGGGTCGGTAGTAGCTGGAGATTGGAGGTGTTGAATCTGTCCGGTGGACAAGAGAGAAACTCTATCTTGTAGCCTGAGGAGATTACTTCGCAAACCCACCTGTCGGAGATTAGTGCTGTCCACTGAGTCGCGAATTTGCGAAGACGTCTCCCCACCCGAGAGCTGGGTGGGGGTGGACCTTCATGCGGACGCAAATTTGTCCGCAGGCTTATTGGGTATGCGGGACCAGGGACGCTTTTATCCTTGGGCAGGCGCTTTATCGGCCTGGGGTCTTTTCCCTGTCGCCCTAGGGGGACGAAAAAACCACTTGTGTGCAGTAAAGGAGGGCCCTTGCCCTTGGCGTGGCCCCTTACCCTTGCTAATTTGGGGAAGCAAAGTGCTTTTACCTCCTGTGGCATCCTTGATGATGTCATCCAGAGAAGCCCCAAAAAGTCTGTCGCCCTTAAAAGGCAGATCCAATAGGGCTTTCTTGGAAGTCTGGTCCGCAGACCAGCCTTTTAGCCAGATCAGGCTGCGTATTGCTACTGCATAAACCGAAGTTTTAGACAGCAGGGGAATAGTATTCATGTCTGACTCGCAGACAAACCTAAGGCCCTGGACCAACAGGTCGGCCAATGTTATCTCATCAGGAGGAGCATCTCGCTCCTTAACCCCTGGAGTAGCAATCTTGCCCATTCAGTAAGTGTGTGAGACACTAGGGCCCCCGCCAATGCCGGGCGTACTGCCGAGCCTACCACTGAGTATAGGTAGCAAGCGAGTGCTTCAGCCTTCTTATCCACAGGGTCCTAGAAAACAGGAGCCCCTTCTACAGGAATTGTGGTGGCTCTATTAAGTCTGGACACCGGAGGGTCCACTATAGGGGGGAGAGGTCCATTTCTTCAGAAAACTCTCCTCAAAAGGGGTACCGTACCGCAAACCTCTTTGGGGCTGTAAAGACCCTCAGTGGGTTCTCCCATTCCTTGTATAAGAGTTTATCAAAAGACACACAAGGGAACACCTTAGCAGTGCGGGCAGGTCTATGAAACCCAAGTGGACCGGAGTCTCTGCTGCTTCTGCAGTATTTTCCAATTTTAGCATATCCCGCACTGCAGTAATAAGGTCAGATACCAAAGCCGTCTCGCGTACTGACCTGGACTTTGAGTCATTCTCACTGTCCGGTCACGGTCTGCAGTCTCTGATGCGTCAGAATCTGGGCCCCGAGCCGTAGCTGGACCTGGTTCTGCACCAGAATTATCCCCAGAAGCTTGCAGGGGATGGGGCGTTTACTACCCCCTGTATTCCCGTGTGCTGCTTCCACCCTGGCAGCAAACGCCTCTAGGATTGCAGTCATAGCGTTCATAGACACCTCAGGGGCACCAGCTGCTAAATCTGGTGTTTCAGGGGAGAAGACATCTGGCTCAGATGCCATGCTGACCACATGCTGACACTCACAGGGCTCCAGGCAAGATATCAATAGGCCACCCTCCTGTGCTGCAGAGAGGCCGGGTCACCCAGAGGACTCACCACCCTGGATAGGTACTGCTATGCTGCGCCTGTGATGCTGTCCCCCTGCTGCTGTGTCAGTCTGCTTCTTTTATCAGCACTTCCTGTGTGAATTTTCGCGCCAGTGTAATGCACCCTAGAGGCCGGAGGCTCTCGAAAAATGGTTGCCAAAAACGTCTGTATGGAAGATAATGTGGGCTCTAAGAAAATGGCCGCCGACAGAAGATAGAGGTCAAGCAGCCATAGCCCACAAAAATATGGCCACCGAACGGCAATATCTGCATACAGGGTGGACAAACATGGCCGCCGATCAGCTGATAGGGGCCAGTGGGTGTGGCCGAACCACAGGAAGATGGCCGCCGGGCAGTCACAAGAGGCCAAACTTGGCATGGACCACCTCAAAATGGCCGCCGACAGCATGGAGGAGGAAGGACACAAACACAGGTAAGAAAAAATGACATTTCTTTTAAATGTTAGTTACAGCCAGCCCCGCTCCAGTGGGACCCCCTAGGTGACCCCCAGCACCCAGCAACCTTTAGCTAGAAGCCCAGGGAGGAGGAAAAGGCAGGGAGAGAGGGAAGAAAGGGGCCACAACCACTTACTTGATCTTTCCAGGAATGTCCAGCTAAATCACCTAGCCGAGGCAGGGGAGTTTTACTTACCTATCCTGCATCTATTCTGCTGGAAGACATTCCAAACAGATCATCGTCCGCGCACGGAAGGTGACTGTTGGCCAGGCATGCTGTGATTGGACCCAGAACGGACGATCATATGTATGCCCTGGAGCATGACGCTCACCGGACAGGCTGCTGCGACTCGGCCATAAGGTCAGCCGAAGCTGAGCGGTCCGATGCAAGCCTTGGAGCGTAAGCTCACCGGCCAGGCTGCTGCGACTCGGCCGTAAGGTCAGCCGAAGCTGAGCGGTCCAATGCAGGCCCTGGAGCGTAAGCTCACCGGCCACCCGTGGAGCGACGGGCATGTCGTGGAAAACCCAGCGCGTAGCTAGGGTCGGCACACGCTCGATGGCCGAAACTGGGGAGACTACAAGGATCGAGGATCCAGCCTGTCACCCAGTCGGCAGTTGATCGAAGATCGCAGGAAACAACAAATGTAGCAAAAAAAAAAAAATATATATATATATATATATATATATATATATATATATATCTTTTTTCCCCGGACCAATGGGCCCGAAGGGAGCCATGTCCTACTCCTTGCTAGACAGAAAAAAACTGATCTGCGAAGATGCAGACAGAGGGTATACCCAGAGGGTCCGCCCCCTGGGCGGTACTGTAGAAGGTGTGATGCAACACTTTTTACAAGTTTTTCTGCCTAGTCACTCCTAATTAACGGATAATACCCACTTTGTCAATAAAGAAGCTGTGTCGGTCCATGGACGAAAGAGTAATTCAGCTTTCAACGCAATCGTTTGATAATCTGAATGTTAGTACACAGCTTTCGTCAGAAATTTTCCAAAAAGGGACAAACATGAAAATTTCCCGGACAACACCAGATTGTACGGTTTTCGTTTAATTCGTATGGTTTTCATCCGAAAATCCAAAATCAGATACATTACAGCACCTCGGAATTTTTTTTCTGTCGTATGAGAATTTTCGTACTTTAGTAACCTATTCGTATTCGATATGGAGACTAGCATGCAAAAAATAAATAATAATAAGAATATTTTTTATATATATATATATATATATATATATATATATATATATATATATATATATATATATACACACACACACATACATATATATATATATATATATATATTGTGAGGGGGTTAGCTCGGCAGCGGGTGTGTGTGACCCCCGGGATGGGCTCCCCACACAAAAACAGGCCCAGCAGACGGAGCTTGTGGTTTTCAAAATCAAAAAGGTGCGGTTTATTTTCTATTTACAGTGACAAAACACAGCAAAGCAAAAGAAACAAACAAAATAAATCCTGGTCAACTTGACCTCTGACTAAACATACAGGTTTCCTAACTAACAACTGGGATCAGCCTAGTGCTGTCCTAGTCCCCAAGTCCCTGGGTTTAAATGTCCAAGCAAATAGCCACACAGGCTTTGTCTCACCGCACAAGGGTTCTCTCTCTCCAGGAAGTCCACACAGGTCTGCTTCCAGGCATGAGCTAACATCTAATGAAGCTGGGAGTTCTTATAGAGGCCTAAATGAGCTGACAAGCTTCAGCTGGTCTCATCAACTCCCTGTCTGCTCGACGCCCCACACTCTCCCTAGAGGTATGAGTCATCCATGAGCCCACTAGCCTTATACAACTCTCCACCTAGTTGTATAAGTCGGCGTAAAGCCTGAATCTGGGCGAAATATATCTACCCCCCTGGATGCAACCAGGTGACTTTACCTTCCTGCTGTCACATACCCCCCCCTCTTGTTTTAACCTCGGGGTTGGAACACCAGCAATCAGGCAATCATGTACTCGAGACAAAGCATCCACATTCCCCATTTGAACGCCAGGGCGATGCTTTACTGTGAAGTTGAATTCCTGTAGGGCCAGGAACCACCTATTCACTCTTCTATTTGTCTCCTTGTTTTGAGCCATCCACTTTAACGGAGCGTGATCCGTAACCATGTCAAAGTGCCTACCTAGCAGATAGTACCGAAGGGAATCTAGAGCCCACTTCACCGCTAAACACTCCTTTTCAACGGTGGCGTAATTTACCTCATGGGACTTCAACTTCCTGCTGAGGTAAATGACTGGGTGCTCTTCCCCGTTCCAGACCTGGGACAATACTGCTCCTAACCCCACATCTGACGCATCACTTTGTACGACAAAGTCTTTAGAGAAGTCGGGTGAGTACAACACTGGCTGGCTACATAAGGCTTGTTTCAAGAATTGGAATGCTGCCTCAGCCTCGGGGGTCCATTTAATCATGACCGACCCTTTCCCCTTCGTCAGGTTGGTTAGGGGCACAGCCTTAGAAGCAAAGTGGGGAATGAATCGCCGATAATACCCAGCGATTCCCAGAAAGGCTCGTACCTGCTTCTTGCTGTTGGGACGTGGCCAACTCTGGATGGCCTCGACTTTGTTGAGTTGGGGTTTTATTACTCCCCTCCCAATGGTGTACCCAAGATATTTGGCCTCCTCCTGCCCAATGGTACACTTCTTGGGGTTAGCCGTAAACCCCGCTTCCCGAACAGAGTCCAGGACTGCTTGCACTTTTGGCAGATGTGAGGCCCAATCTGTGCTATGGACAATTACGTCATCCAGGTAAGCCGCAGCATACTTCCGATGGGGCCTCAGCATCTGGTCCATTTTCCGCTGGAATGTGGCCGGCGCATTCTGTAACCCGAACGGCATTCTTTTATATTGGAACGCCCCGTCTGGGGTTACAAATGCGGTTTTCTCTTTGGCCGACTTGGCCAGGGGGATTTGCCAATACCCTTTTGTGAGGTCAAGAGTCGTCATGTATCGGGCTGTTCCCAGCCGGTCGATCAACTCATCTATACGTGGCATGGGGTAGGTGTCAAATTTTGTAACTTTGTTCAACTGACGAAAATCGTTACAAAATCGCCAGCTCCCATCCGGTTTAGGCACCAACACAATGGGACTAGACCAATCACTTTGGGACTCCTCTATCACCCCTAAGTTCAGCATTTTCTGTACTTCCTCCCGTATTGCCTCCCGTCGGGCCTCTGGGATCCGATAGGGTTTTAACTTCACCCTTTCACCGGGCGGGGTAATAATGTCATGCTCTACCCCAGATGTTTGTCCCGGCAGCTCAGAGAATACCTCCTTGTTACGAAACACAAACTCCTTAACCTCCTGTTGTTGGGGTTGTGACAAGGTGGCTGCGATTCCAACCTCAGGAATCACGCAACCAGTTTGAGCTGGTGACCAAGTGTCTGCGACTAGGGACTCTCTATCCCTCCAGGCTTTCAACAGATTAACGTGATAGATCTGTTCGGGCTTTCGCCTTCCTGGTTGTCTGACCTTGTAATTCACTTCGCTCACTTTTTCCATTATCTCGTAGGGGCCTTGCCATTTGGCAAGGAATTTACTTTCAACCGTAGGGACAAGTACCAGTATCCTATCCCCCGGGGAAAAGGTACGGGTCTTGGCTCCACGGTTGTACACTCTCTGCTGTGCTAACTGCGCTTGGGCCAAATGTTCCTTCACGATGGGCATTACCTGTGCAATTCGGTCTTGCATCAGGGCGACATGCTCAATCACACTCCTGTGGGGAGAACTCTCACTTTCCCAAGTTTCCTTGGCAATATCCAACAGCCCTCTTGGGTGTCTCCCATACAGTAACTCAAAGGGGGAGAATCCCGTAGAGGATTGGGGCACCTCCCTAATAGCAAACATCAGATAAGGAAGTAGACAGTCCCAATCCTTTCCATCTCTATCCACCACTTTCTTCAACATTTGTTTTAGGGTTTTGTTGAATCTTTCAACCAGCCCATCGGTTTGGGGGTGATACACAGATGTACGTAATTGCGTCACTTTGAACAATTTACACAGCTCCTTCATAACCCGGGACATAAAGGGTGTACCTTGGTCCGTCAGCAGTTCTTTACAAATACCCACCCGGCTAAACACAAGAGATAGCTCTTTGGCTATGGTTTTGGCCGAGGTATTTCGGAGAGGGATCGCTTCTGGATAACGGGTGGCATAGTCCATTATAACTAATATGTACTGGTGCCCCCTAGCGGACTTGATTATAGGACCTACCAAATCCATGGCGATCCTCTCAAACGGGACCTCAATGATGGGTAGAGGGACCAGCGGGCTACGGAAATGTGGCATCGGGGCCGACCTCTGACACACAGGGCAGGAGGAACAATAATTTTCTATGTCCTTCATCACCCCCGGCCAATAGAATCTCTGTAATACCCTCTCTCGGGTTTTCTCTGTCCCCAGATGACCTCCAAGAATGTGCCCATGGGCCAACTCCAACACCAACTTCCTGTAAGGTTTGGGCACCACAAGTTGCTCAACGGTTTCTTCTGCCCTTTTTGCCACCCGATACAGTAGGTCCTTCTCTACGCTGAAGTATGGGTAAGTGCAGGTATTATCTGGGTTCACTAACTCGCCATCTATTTTCACTACGTTTTCCCGTGCCTTTATTAGGGCGGGGTCTTTCAACTGTTCTGTGGCAAAGTTTTCCCTGTGAACCTCAAGATCAGAAAACTCCACAGACGGTAGGTTTTCGTCTGAGGAGGTGGGCTCCTCTCCAGTTTCTTGAGTCTCCCCTGCCAATACTGACAAGGGAAATTCTGGAGAGTCCTCACCACTCTCAGGGGAGTTCTGGCTATCACATTCCTGGTACATAGGGGCACCAGTGGGGGGCTCAGGATCATCCCACAGTTCCCAGAACTTCGGAAAATCCCTTCCGACAATGGCGTCATGCGGTAACTGAGATACTAAGCCCACTGGATGAGAGAGGGTACCTTTGGGGGTCTCGAAACACACTGTAGTCACTGGATACTCTCGGGTGTCCCCATGCACACAAATAACAGCTACCTTGCTATTCCCAGAGACCTCTGTTTTAACTAACTCAGCCTTTATCAGGGTCACAAGGCTACCTGAATCCAGCAATACCACAACATTTCTACCATTAACACACATTTTGCATAAATGTTTCTCAGTTCCTCGAATGGCAGTGCATGCGACTGTCGCACACAGCGACTGACGTCTGCCCGTCAGAAAGTCACACTGCATGGGTTCCTCCACAACCGGGCAATTTGCTGCAATATGTCCCGCTTGCCGGCAGCGGTAGCAAACGATCCTTCTTGCCGCCTCTTGAGCCGCTGATTTCCCAGGCTGTTCTCGCCAAACTTGGGGTAGAGCTCCCACCCTCTCACTCTCTCCACCCTTACCCCTTGGAATCATCTTATCCGCCCCTGGGGATGGTCTGGTCTTAGGGTGGAAAGTCCGAGTGTCTCTGGAAGAGGCCGTCAGGTTCTCTGTAGCCAAGTATTTCTCCACACGATCCACAAGACCATCGGCCGTCTCTGGGTCTCCATGGCTTACCCACTTTTGGATGGCAGTAGGAAGAGCTCTCAAAAACCGATCCATTACAACACATTCCACAATCTTTGGTGCGGACAAAGTCTCTGGCTGTAGCCACTTTCTGCTCAGGTGAATGAGATCATACATTTGAGACCTGGGGGGTTTTCCAAGCTGGAAAGTCCAGTTATGCACACGCTGAGCCCGGACAGCCTGGGTGACACCCAGCCTTGCCAATATTTCAGCTTTTAGCATCACATAGTCTTTTGCTTGGTTAGGCTCTAGGTCATAGTAAGCTTTCTGCGATTCACCAGTTAACAGAGGAGCCACCAGTCCAGCCCACTGCTCCTCAGGCCACTTTTCTCTTTCAGCGGTCCTTTCAAATGTGGTCAAAAATACCTCTGGATCATCCTCTCCAGTCATTTTCGTCAATAAACGACTCACCCCAAAGGACGCGGTATTAGTGGGACGGCTTTCCTCACTGGTCTGCGGACGTTGCTGCATTACTGCTTCCATCTGTTGTTGTAGTCTCTGCTCTTGCCTCTGCAATAGGTCTATGAAGCGGGCCTCAGATTGCTGCTGGGCTTGTTGCTGAGCCTCCAGACTCCGTTGCAAAGTTGCGTTTGTCTGCTGCTGGGCTGCAAGGCTCTGTTGTTGAGCTGCAAGGCTCTTTTGCAAACCTGCATTTGTCTGCTGTTGATTGGCATTTGCTAGAGCCAGCTGTTTCAGTATCTCCTCCATGCTGGCCTAAAAAAAACTGCCACTGGTTCTCCACCAACTGTGAGGGGGTTAGCTCGGCAGCGGGTGTGTGTGACCCCCGGGATGGGCTCCCCACACAAAACAGGCCCAGCAAACGGAGGTTGTGGTTTTCAAAATCAAAAGGTGCGGTTTATTTTCTATTTACAGTGACAAAACACAGCAAAGCAAAAGAAACATAACCAAAATAAATCCTGGTCAAGTTGACCTCTGACTAAACATACAGGTTTCCTAACTAACAACTGGGATCAGCCTAGTGCTGTCCTAGTCCCTAAGTCCCTGGTTTTAAATGTCCAAGCAAATAGCCACACAGGCTTTTTCTCACCGCACAGGGTTCACTCTCCCTAGACAGTCCACACAGGTCTGGTTCCAGGCATGAGCTAACATCTAATGAAGCTGGGAGTTCTTATAGAGGCCTAAATGAGCTGACAAGCTTCAGCTGGCCTCATCAACTCCCTGTCTGCACGACGCCCAGCCCTCTCCCTAGAGGTATGAGTCATCAATGAGCCCACTAGTCTCAGCTGGGCTTCATTAACTCTCTACCTAGTTGTATAAGTCGGCGTAAAGCCTGAATCTGGGCGAAATATATCTACCCCCCTGGATGCAACCAGGTGACTTTACCTTCCTGCTGTCACAATATATACACACACACACACACACACACACACACACACACACACACATACACATATCGTATATACTCGAGTATAAGCTGAGTTTTTCAGCCCTTTTTTTTGGGCTGAAAGTGACCACCCTCGGCTTATACTCAAGTCAGTACCTGAGTCCATTACAGATTCCAGATGAGAGGGCGTCCCTGATAGGCGGAACACTGAACACAGTGTTTGCTGGGACGCCGAGTGTTCCGCCTATCACGGAACAGCACAAAGAGGAGCGCGAGTTTTTAACACTGCACGGCCGCCATCCTTATACTGCACGGCCGCCATCCTTATACGGATTCTGCAATGGGCACGGTGAGGTCAGGCGGCAATGGACTTCATTTTCTCTGCGGTGACACTTCCCAGGGGTCAGGCCCAGAAAAAATGTGCACTTAAAGAAATTGGACATCATTCAGCAAAGACACAGACAAAGACTGGCAGTCGATCTTGGAGTGGTAAGTCTGTAAGGGACAGTGGCAGAGAATACATTTTTACATTGGCCAAAGTAAATTTTTAATTTGTATGATTTTTAGGAAAACTTGCACTAGTTATTTTTCAAGTTATGATGGTATTTTCGGCTTACAGTAGCTGCTGCATTTCCCACCCTCGGCTTATACTCGAGTCATTGCGTTTTCCCAGTTTTTTGTGGTAAAATTAGGCCCTCGGCTTATACTCGGGTCGGCTTATACTCGAGTATATACGGTAGGACTTTTATCCTCACCGTAAAATCAGTTTCTCTGACGTCCATGGACTGACACAGCCTCTTAATACTTGACTTGTGGGTTTATGTCCCTGCTTGCAGGAGAAGACCAAGGCAGAATGTGAGATGTTACAACATACATTCTAAAAGCCAGAGCTGAACAGCCCCGCCCAGGGGGGCGGTCCCTCCGGACATTACCCTCCCACATGCAGCTAGCAGCCTCAGTTCGTAACAAAGCAGTACAAACCTTAAAAAGGAAGGGTGGGTGCTGTGTCAGTCCATGGACGTCAGAGAAACTGATTTTACGGTGAGTACAAAAATCCTATTTTCTCTTATCGTCCATGGACTGACACAGCCTCTTAATACTTGACTTGTGGAATGTCCCAAAGCAATATCAAGAAGAGGGGTGGGAGCAGTATAAATGGAAAACCAAAACTTCACTCCAAACCAGCAGAGCTCCTCATCGGAGGAGTTGCAACTTTAAACAGCCACCTGCAACACCTTGCGGCCGAAGGAAGCATCCAAAGATGCAGCCACATCAACCTTATAGAACTTAGAAAAGGTATGAACGGACGACCAGGTCGCCGCCTTGCACACTTGTGCAACCGACGCTTGATGTCGGAAAGCCCAGGAAGCACCAATTGCCCTGGTGGAATGCGCCGTAACCGGAAAGGGAGGCGCCCGCCCCTTAAGGGCATAAGCCTGTATGAGAGTCTGCCTGATCCACCTAGAAATGGTGGCAGATATAAGCGGACGCTTTTTCGGTTTCATCCGGCCATCCAGGATCACAAAATAAACGAAAAATCAGAATGGACACCAATGTCATATGTGACATCAATTTCCGTTCTGACCTGACTTAGCAGGGAATCAGTCTAGGGCCGAAACAACTAAATCAATAACTAATCGATTACTAATTTCATAAATCGATTAATCCCCAGTAACATAATGAGGTTAAAAAATAAATAAAAACAGAACAACGTAACTTGTCTATGGAATTATCCAGTACTGTATTATAGTCACCCGCTATCAATAAAGGACTCTCGGCTATCGCCAGAATGGAGGTCGTAACTAGGGTTGTCCCGATACCACTTTTTTAAGACCGAGTACAAGTACCGATACTTTTTTCAAGTACTCGCCGATACCGATTACCGATACTTTTTTTTAATGTCAGGTGACAGTTTTCAAGCACAATACAGATTAGGTGGCACTGATATGCAGCACTGATAGGTGGCACAGATTAAGCAGCACTGATGAGCACTGATATGATTAGGTGGCACGGATATGCAGCACTGATGAGTACTGACAGGTGGCGGGCACTGATGACTGGCACTGACAGGTGGCACTGATGGCTGGCACCAACAGATGGCTGGCACTGACAGGGGGCTGGCACTGACAGATGGCACTGGCACTAATAGATGGCAGGTGGCTGGCACTGATAGCATTGACAGGTGGTAGTGATAGATGGTACTGACAGGTGGCTGGCACTAATAGGTGACACTGAGTAAGCAGCACTAATGAGAACTGACAGATAGCGGGCACTGACAGGTAGTGGGCACTTATAGGCACGAGAGGATTTATTTTTCTATGCTGCCTCTGCGACGCCCATCTTAGTACACCCTGCACTCGGCCTCAATAAAGCAGCAGCGGACATCTTGTTACACCCAGCTCGAACTACATGGGCTGGGTGTAACAAGATGTCCGCTGCTGCTTTATTGAGGCCGAATGCAGGGTGTACCAAGATGGGCGTCGCATTTTTCAAGCACTGACAGTGTAACACGGAGCGTCACTTCCTTTAATGTGACGGCTCCGGTCGACGATGGATCATGATGCGGCTGCAAGCTTACCCGCCTGAGGACTCTCCGCTCCACTCTGCTCTCCGCTCCGACTTTCCGAATCTGCCCGCCGACTCCGCCCGCTGACTTCTCCTCTCCACTCTGCTCTCCGCTCCGCCCTCCGCTTGCCGACTCCGCCCGCCGACTCCGCCCGCTGACTTCTCTTCTCCACTCTGCTCTCCGCTCCGCCCTCGGCTTGCCGACTCCGCCCGCCGACTCCGCCCGCTGACTTCTCCTCTCCACTCTGCTCTCCGCTCCGCCCTCCGCTTGCCGACTCCGCCCGCTGACTTCTCCCATCCCAGGTATCGGCAAAGGCATCGGGAGCATTTGCGCGAGTACAAGTACTCACGCAAATGCTCGGTATCGGTCCCGATACCGATACTAGTATCGGTATCGGGACAACCCTAGTCGTAACCCTTTCAAAGAACAATTTAGTGAAGGGGAGGGGCATACAGGCTAGTCACGGTATATGGTCTAGCCATAAGTTCGAGTACAACAACTACAAAACACCCTTGCGGATCTAGTTTAACATGCTTAATACTAACCGGGGCTGATTTGGCTATTAGGATTGAGGTCCCACTGGCATATGTGGAGTATGTGGAATGGAGGGCGTAGGCAATTTTTGCCCGTTTGAGGGCCATGACTCTACAGCCCTGGGAGGTGGGTTTCCTGAAGTAGGATTACATGCGGATTGTGGCGTGCCAAATAGTCAAACATCAGAGATCTTTTCACCTTGGAATTCAGCCCCCGTACATTCCAAGACACTAAACGTAGCTTAGACATAGGGAGGTGTAAAGTACATGACTAACCGAACCCACCTCCCATGGCCCGCCGGAAACAAGCAGGGCCCGAAGTCCCGCGAACCAGGGGAAGTGCGCAAGGCATAAGACAGGTCAAAAAGATAAGATGAGAACATAGGAAATATAGTGATCCGATGCATATCATAAGAGTCAGTTATACCAGCCTGTAGATGGACATGCACAAATGGATACCAGCACTGCATAACAAAAACACATAAAAATAAAAAAACTTCAAACAAAAATCCCCAACATCCCCACCCACCCTAACCCTCTCAGCTCCCAAACCCAAACCTATTACAGCTTTGTTCCCAAAACCAAAACTGCAAAGCAGGGGGGTCATGACACAGACCCCAAACTAACGAACCCAGAGGAGCGTGAAAGTCCGTGTCCGCACAGGACAAGTATGCTAGTTAACCCTAAGTCTGAAAGAAAAAATACAGCAGTCACAGGAGAGACTACTTACCCGTCCCCTGAGGGACCCACTGGTGTGTTTCTGACAGGACTATTACAGTGCGGTACTGAGTAGCTGTTGGCCTGGTCCACCGCGAAAGATACAGCAGGACTGTTCAATCTTGTGAGGACAGCGGGGCATAAAAGCC
The DNA here is from genome assembly GCA_029206835.1 of Rana muscosa. Taxonomy (NCBI): domain Eukaryota; kingdom Metazoa; phylum Chordata; class Amphibia; order Anura; family Ranidae; genus Rana; species Rana muscosa. The sequence continues at coordinate 824,421,135 of CM055117.1, read as the reverse complement.
CACCGGCCGGGGGGCGTGGCCTGGACATGACTGTGTGAGGCTGTTTTTTCTTGGAGCTCCCGGCCCCAGGCCCTCCTAAACCGGCAGAAGGACGTTAAATACCGGTATGTACCCGGCCAAAAAGTATAGTACCAGGTCAGCAACTAGAGGAACAACCTACAGGAAGACCCAGAACGAAATTAGCAGATATTTCAAGAGTCTGCAGGACGGATCCCCTGGGACCAGAGCAACGGCACCACGAGGCTCCACACCGGGAACTGCACGGAAGGCCCAGGCACAATCCTCTGGTGACATCTTACCTGACTCCATCGTAACAGCGCCAGAGGCACACCACGATCCGGAGATGTCGTCTGACCCACAACTAGAGGCCGAGATTCAGGAGCAGGACATCCGTGCCCTGCTGATGGCCCTCCCCACCCGGGCGGACATAGAGGCCCTCCCGACCCGGACGGACATCGAATCCCTTATCCTCCGTTTGGAGGAGACGCACAGGCGAGATATCCAGGAGGTGCGGGGCGAGGTGTCCACACTCGCGGAACGAGTGACCTCGGGAGAGACCTCGGTGGCCTCCCTGGAGGTCAGGGTGACGGCCTTGGAGCGTTCCAGAGACTTACACCGGGAGACCGCGGTAGACCTACAGCTCCACCTGGAGGACATCGAGGACAGGAGCAGACGCGGTAACCTCCGGATACGTGGCCTGCCGGAGATGGCTGACGGGGAAGACCTCGGAAGCGCGATGCGGGAGCTATTCCGGTCAGTCCTAGGGGAACCGGAGGTGGAGATACTGCTAGACAGGGCCCATAGAGCCCTAGGCCCCAGACCAACAGATCCTAGCAGGCCGCGTGACGTCATATGCCGGCTCCATCGCTATGCCCAGAAGGAGGCGATTCTACGGCGGGCGTGGGACCGTGGAGATGTGGAGGTGGAAGGCGTCCCGGTGAAGATCCTGCCTGACCTCTCCAGAGCGACGCTACTTGGCAGGGCCCTGCTGCGTCCCCTCCTAGAGCTGGCCAAACAGAGGGGACTTACCTACCGCTGGGGATACCCATTATCGGTATCCTTCCGGAGTGACTCCGGCTCCTTTACCTTACAGACCCCGGCGGACCTCCCTGAGCTGTTTCGCTTCATGGATGTGGAGCCCATCCAGATCCCCGACTGGCTGCAGTTGCTGCCGTGTCCCACCGGACGATCGGGTTTCTCGGCACAACGTGGCCCCTTTCCACCCCGCCAGCAGAGGGGCCGACGGAGGAACCGATCTAGACCCCGGGAGGGATCACGTGAGTAGGCCGTAGGCCACATTCGCATATATATGCCTCCATCCCCCCCCTTCCCCACTTGGCAGTAAATGCTGACCGCGTCCTCCCGGGCGCCCCCTCCCCCTTTTGACGCACAATGTGAATCTGGGCCTTCTCCCGGGGAGGTCTGCGGATCTTTGCTTCCCTTGAGGAATGCGGGGGACACCGGATTCTTAGGCTAATGCCGCCCCCCCCCCCCGGGCGCCCGAGGGCCAGGTGCTGTCACCCATACATGAGACACTGACATTTGACGTGGCAGAGATGGGACAACGATTCGGCCTGCTCAGGAGAAAAGGTACTTTTAGGAATAGCCACCTCGATGCTACTGGAGATCTGTTCTGTGCTACTGTTTGGGTGGGGGGTTTTTGGGGGGTGATGAGGGACTTTGCAATTTTATTCCTGATCCGGGAAGTAGATCCCCGCTTTGCGGTTGAGGAGATCGTGACTACCTTCAGCCTAATGAAGAACGCTGAAGCCCCCCGAGATCTGGGCGGGGACGGCGCCACGTTGGGTCACAGTCCGCACTTGCAGGGGAACTGTGTTGTGCTTGGGAGGGGGAGGGCAGTTGCAGTTTGAGTCTGCTTGTTGGGAGGCGGGGATGGATGGATACCGATTGACAGTTCTGGGGTTTTTTGATTTTTGACTTTTGACTTTTGACCATTGATCCTTGCATTTTTACTGTTGGTCATCAATGTCAGGTTTCCTGTGATGCTGCTGCTGTTCGTTAGTAAGCAAAAAGTTTGAACACAATGTTATACTTTTGCTGTGGCCTTTGTTTTTTGTTTTGTTTTTTCACTTTACGTATATATGTTTTTTTTATTTTATTTTATTTACATTACCGGTATTTGCCTTTTTCAGCTGACAGACACGGGGAGGGAGGGGCGGGGAGTTCGCATCTCGGTCCTGAACACCCACCACCCCACTTAGGACGGCGCTCAATACCCCGGGGGCCTTCTTTTTACGGACCTCCGGCGAGTGCCATTGCCAGTTAGGCTGTTTTAGACTCCTATTATTGCTGCCTGCCTAGGGGCAGCTCTCTCTTTCTTTCGCTACCCACTCTTTAACTGTATTTCTCTACACCTAGTCCCTATATCTCTGATTTTTTCTCCCCCCCCATCCCTTATCCTCTCCCCCTCTGTACCTTACTCTAACCCCCCCCCCTTTTTTGGTGTTGTTTGTCGCTGTGAGCTGCGGGCATGGACTTGCTTAATGTAATGTCCTTGAATGTCAAGGGCCTAAACATCCCGGAGAAGCGGAGGATGCTGCTCAATGACATGCGCCGTGCGAGAGTAGATATCATGATGTTACAGGAAACGCACTTCAGAGACACTAAATTACCACTACTTAAGAACAGACTGTACCCCCTGGCCTACCACTCTGCCTATGCACAGGCGAAATCTAGGGGGGTATCCATCCTTATCTCCGCCAGAGTCCCTTGGAGGCTGGTGGATGTTCAAACAGATGGAGAGGGCCGCTTCCTGTTTTTGAAGGGCCTGATTGGAGATAGGAAGGTGACATTGGCGAACATGTATGCGCCCAACGTTCATCAAGACACTTTTCTTAAGAGACAGATAGACAGACTGGGGCATTACACTGAGGGACAGCTCATTGTAGGAGGCGACTTGAATATACCCCTATCGCCGGCGGAGGATACCTCTACCGGTACGTCCTCCACTTCACGAGACGTCCGTAAACGCATAGGCTCAACACTGCACACTGCACAGTTAGTAGATACCTGGAGACTTTTCCACCCGGGAGAACGGGATTATTCCTTTTACTCCAAGCCGCATAAGTCATACTCCCGTATCGACTATTTCCTAGTACCCCACGGACAACTACACGCGGTCAAAGACACCTCAATTGGCTCGATAACATGGTCGGACCACGCCCCGATAGGGATGAGGTATGCGCTATCAGACACCATAGAGGGACGACGCCCGGTGTGGCGACTTAATGAGAGTCTTCTGCAGGAGCCGGAGGTTCTTGCGGAGGTGACGGCGGAGGTAGGCCACTACTTCGACACTAATGCCACAGCTGACAGCGACCCCGGCCTTGTGTGGGAGGCACACAAGGCTGTGATTAGGGGGGTGCTCATAAAACACGGGGCCAGACTGAAGCGTGAGCGGACGGCGAAACTGACACTACTTCTGACCAACCTGCAGGCCTTGGAAAACTCACACAAGACAAGCCCGACTAGACAACTGGAGACGGAACTAGACATGACCCGACGCCAGATCACGGACATCTTGCAATTCAAGGCGAAAGCTGCTATGCAGATTTGCCGTAGGAAAGTGTATGAGTCTGGTAACAAATGTGGCAGACTCTTAGCACAGACCCTGAAATCACAACGAATGGCGTCGTATATACCACATGTGGTTTCCCCCTCTGGACAGAGGGTATCCCTACCCCACCGGATTACGCAGGAATTCCGATCCTTCTATAGCTCCCTGTACAACCTACACGCGCCCGACCCCGCTCTTGACTCCACGCAGACCTATCTTGAGGGGTCCCTTATGCCTAAGCTACCAACGGACATACAGGAGGCCCTGGAAGAACCCATCACTAGTCCCGAACTGCAACTTGCTCTTAAAAATACAAAGCCTGGTAAGGCCCCGGGACCAGACGGTTTCACCACTCAATACTATAGAGCCCTCCTTCCCTCACTGAGCCCGTATATGGTGAAACTTTTTAACGCACTGGGTACGGGAAAGTCCTTTCATACCAATACACTGCAGGCACAGATCTCGGTTATACCGAAAGAGGGTAAAGACCCATCTCAATGCGGGAGCTACCGGCCCATATCCCTCCTGAACACGGACCTTAAATTGTTTACCAAAATCCTTACGTCCAGACTCCAGGGCCACCTACCCCACCTGGTCCACTTGGATCAGGTGGGTTTTGTCCCAGCCAGGGAGGCCAGGGATAATACCACCAAGGTCCTCAACCTGCTGCATATAGCGGTAAGTGATAGGACACCGTGCTGCTGGGGACGGACGCCGAAAAGGCGTTTGACCGAGTGGATTGGAGATTCATGTTTGCGACACTGCGATACGTGGGCCTGGGGGATCGGATGATGAGGTGGGTAGCGGCGGTTTACTCGAACCCGACGGCCAGGGTCAGAGCGAATGGAGTCCTTTCGGAACCACTTCCAATAACGAATGGGACACGGCAGGGTTGTCCCCTGTCGCCCCTGCTCTTCGCTCTGACCCTGGAACCCTTTTTGTGCCATGTACGGAATAACACTGGCATCACTGGGGTAAACGCCGGTGGTACACAGCATAAAGTGTCGGCCTACGCCGACGACCTAATGTTCACGCTTACAAGCCCCTCTGCTTCTCTTCCGCGCCTCCTGTGTGAGTTTGACACATACGGTAAGCTTTCCAACCTGAAGATAAATCTCTCCAAATCGGAGGCTATGGGGGTGGGGCTCCCTCCACACCAATTGGCGAGGCTTAAAACCAGTTTCAACCTGAAATGGACAGAGGATGCCCTGAAATACCTGGGCACCTATATCCCTGCATCGCTCTCCCGCCTATTTAAGCTTAATTTCCCCCCGCTTCTAACGAAAGTACAGAAGCTCCTGGACCAATGGGACAGTGGACTGCATTCGTGGTTGGGCCGCTGTAACATTCTTAAGATGTCAATCTTACCCAAATTCCTTTATATACTGCAGGCCCTCCCGATCTCCATTCCGGGATCCTTCTTTAAACAGATCCACTCGGTCTTTACTAGATTCCTTTGGGCAGGGAAAAACCCGCGCCTTAACAGGAATACGCTTTCCCTCCCGAAGCTACACGGAGGCTTGGCCATGCCGGATATTCGGGTTTATTACCAAGCGGTTCACCTCAGCAGGCTCCTAGACTGGTGCCGACATAAGGACGCCAAGCTCTGGACGCAAATTGAGCAGTCACAGAGCATGGTGCCCCTCCGTAGAGCACCATGGTGCCACGCGGCCCTGCCCTCGGAGCTTAAACGACACCCGCTGATAGGTACGACGGTCAAGATTTGCGCACAACTGTTGTCAAAACCCTCAATTTCGACTCCTGACTCACCGCTGAGACCTGTGTTGGGGCACCCTCACTTTATGCCGGGCATCCAAGATAGGAGGTTTCTCGATTTACAAGCGGTGGGACATTATCAGGCGGCGCATTTCAGTACTATGGGACGGTGGAAAACGATCGCAGAACTATTAGACCGTACGGGACCATACAAACTAGACTTCATGCGAGCACATCAGCTCAGTCACTTCCTGCAGAGCCAGCCACCCCCCCAAGATGCCACCTGTTCCACGTCCACAGTGCTAGAGGAACTCTGCATGGAATCAGGGACGCTCCCTCATTCCTTATCCTTGACGTATGACATGTTGATTACGCCACAAGCGGGTAGCCCCATACCATACCTAACTAAGTGGGAGAGGGACCTGAATTGTCATTTCACCGAAGGGAAGAAGAAACAGATACTTCACTTTGCCCATAAATCCTCTCTGTGTTCTAGATTCCAAGAGACAAATTACAAAATCCTCACTAGGTGGTACAGGACCCCCGCCCTCCTGCATACTCTCTTCCTGGCGTCTTCGGATCTTTGCTGGAGATGCCGGGAGGAGAAAGGAACCCTCCTGCATATCTTTTGGTCCTGCCCCCGACTGCGGAATTTCTGGGGGGAGGTCCGACGAATTACCCAGGACTTCACCGACCGTGAAGTGCCAGACGACCCAGCCTATTTCCTACTCCACGCAACAGATACCCCGTTGCGAACCTACCAAAAATCAGTTGTGAGACATCTGCTGGACGCTGCTAAGACATGCATCCCCCTTCACTGGCAATCACCCCACCCGCCGTCCATCTCCCTCTGGCTTAAAAAGGTAGACGACATATGCCAGCTGGAGGACTTGATCCTTACCAGCCAAGAGCGACAGGAGACTTTTAAAAAGACCTGGCAGTTGTGGAACGCGTTCAAATACTCCGTGGAGGGTCAGAGACTTAGAGGCGTGGACGAGACAGTCATTTAGATTAAACGACGGCTACCCGTCCGGGCCTACCGACTCTACTGATGACCGACTGGGGATGCCAATGACCAGCTGGGGAATCTACGGAGGGGTGGGATCCCCCCTCCCCCCCCTCTACCATATCCCTGCTCGCACTCACAGCTCCTTCCCCCCCTTCAATCTCCTCCCCCCCCCATTCTTCCATCTCCCTCTACCTTTTCTCATATTTTCTGTTTCTCTAATCTTGTATTTCTCTTCTTTCGTATTTGTATAAAACAAAAAAAAAAAAGTTGAGGGGCCGTCCCTGCAGGACCGGATTATTTAGGGGAAGCTTCTGGGGTGGGATTCCCGTTTGCCCCGGGGTAGGGGGTGGCGGGAACTACGCCTGGGGCCATAGTGTGGGCCATCCACACACATACTGTTCCCCTGACGCGCACATAACCACACGTCCCCCTTTGAGGGATGTCGGATAACGGACCATACATGAACACCTATGGCAGGCATTGTCTGTATGTGTATGTATATGTATGTATGTATATGTATATATTAGGTATATATATGTTGCTATAATTGAATAGAATACACCCGCCTGTACCAGTGATTGCCGCGTGTGCTATGTATTATACTGTATGTGCTGTATTGGTCCGTGCAGAGCGGTCTCTCTGTTACAAATAAACAAATAAAAAAAAAATTAAAAAAAGCCCACCGGCCACCCCTGGAGTCGTGAACTGAGTCTCACGCACACAAGGCGAGGATCAGCACGCTCGATGGTCGGACAGGGAAGACTACGAGGATATCTTGTACCCAACCTGTTGCCCAGCCGACAGTTGATAGAAGATCTCAAAAATAAAACAAATTCCAAAATAAAAATAAAAAAAAATCGGTCAGGAGACTGGCTCCTAAGAGCCACGTCTTCTCCTTCTGCTAGGCAGAAAAAAAACTGAGGCTGCTGACTGCAGGTGGGAGGGTTATGTCCAGAGGGACCGCTGTTCAGCTCTGGCTTTTAGAATGTATGTTGCAACATCTCACATTCTGCCTAGGTCTTCTCCTGCAAGCAGGGACATAAACCCACAAGTCAAGTATTAAGAGGCTGTATCAGTCCATGGACGATAAGAGAAAAGGGGGGGGGGGGCGCTCATTCATCCGATAATCTCATTGTGTGTACTAGGCTTTAGTTTGCTAACTGTTCGGTATAAGGAAAAGTTAGCACATATACCAAACAATAGATGACACGTGTGGGCACATAAGGGCTTTTTTTTTCTGAGACTGTCCAATAGTTAAAATTGTACCGTTTCTATAAATAAGTGAATTTATAAGCGGTTTGGCTATGGCGGTCTATGAGGGCCCAACGATCAAATAAGGCTGCAAAGCATTTCCGATATGGCAGTAATTTTACATGCTCAGCAAAACCTTTATTCATCTTTGATCGATGGAAAGGAAATGTTTACAAGAGTACAGGAAACTACTAAACCCACTTCACTTTTGCAAGTACATGACAAGTATTCACATCTTCCATTTCCTTCTGTAAATCAATCCACTTAAAGACTTAGAAAGATAGGACAGTGATAACTTGCACATTTCTCAGCATTGCTAAGACGGCTTACAGTCACCAAACAACCAATTTAACTTTGAAGCATTTCAATCTTTGACCTTTAAATTTTATACCGCTTTAAAAAAAAAAAAATTTAAAAACACACCATTTCAGAAGGCTAAAATGGGTAATTCTTCCCCAAATGTGACTAAAACCAGACACATTTGTAAGAACAAATTAACAATCGTCACCAGCTAGAAGGAAGGTTTTACCCCCTTCCCGGCCAGGCCATGCCATTTTTGCGATAATCAACATATGCCATGCTGATAGACTCATACCCAAAAAGACTGAGTGCTGTAATAAAATCAAAATGCGCTTTAAAAAAGTATTAGTTTAAGGGTGTGCACACTTATGCAACCATATTAATTTTATTTTTTCTTGCCTCCACCTAAAATATTTCAGTTTGTTGTTCAACTGAGTTGTACAGTTTATAGGTCACATTAAAAAATGGTGGAAAAATAGGATTTTTTGCTCACCGTAAAATCCTTTTCTCTGAGTCCATGGACCGACACAGCTTCTCTATTGACAAGAGTGGGTATTATCCGTTAATTAGGAGTGACTAGGCAGAAAAACTTGTAAAAAAGTGTTGAATCACACCTTCTACAGTACCGCCCAGGGGGCGGACCCTCTGGGTATATCCCCTCAGTCTGCATCTCGCAGATCAGTTCGTCAAAAAGCAGTACAAACTTAAAAGGAGGGGTGGGTGCTGTGTCGGTCCATGGACTCAGAGAAAAGGATTTTACGGTGAGTAAAAAATCCTATGTACTCTTTCGTCCATGGACCGACACAGCTTCTCTATTGACAAAGTGGGACGTCCCAAAGCAGTGTCAGAGAAAAAACGAGGGGTGGTAACAGCATAAAAATAAACTTCACCCCAAACACAAAACAGCACTCCTCCAACAGAGGAGCTGCAACTCTAAACAGCCGCTTGTAAAACCTTGCGGCCGAAAGAGGCATCCGAAGATGCACCTACATCAACTTAGTAGAATTTTGTGAAAGTGTGAGCGGACAACCAAGTCGCCGCTTTACATAATTGGGAAACAGACGCTTGATGTCGGAAAGCCCAAGAGGCACCCATTGCCCTGGTCGAATGCGCCGTGACAGGAAAGGGGGGCACTTGACCCTTTAAGGCATAAGCCTGGATTACTATCTGTCGGATCCACCTAGAGGTGGTGGCCGATGAGACTGCTTGGCCCTTCTTGGGACCAGCCACCGAAACAAACAGTGAGTCTGACTTCCGGAACAGGGAAGTAGCAGATAGGTATACTCTCAAAGCTCAGACAACGTCCAAGGAATGCAACGCCGACTCCTTAGGATTCGACGAATGAGGACACGGGATGGAAGTACAATGTATTCGTTGAGATGAAAAGCCGAAACGACTTTCGGAAGAAAGGAAGGCTGCGGCCGCAGCACCACCTTATCCTTGTGGAAAATCAAATAGGGAGCCTTGCAGGACAAGGCTGCCAGCTCAGAGACTCGTCTAACTGACGTAACAGCCACCAAAAAGACCACTTTCTGAGAAAGTGTCAACAGGGGAATATCTTTAATATTCTCAAACGGTGCCTTCTGAAGCACCGAGAGGACCAGGTTCAAGTCCCACGGAGGTAACGGGGGACGGACCGGAGGGGCCACATGTCGAACCCCCTGCACAAATGTACTCACGAGAGAGTGAGTCGCCAGGGGTCGCTGAAAAAAGACAGCCAGGGCAGATATCTGTCCCTTAAATCGTACTTAAGGCAAGCCTTTGGTCCACCCCATGCTGTAAAAACAGCAGGATTCTGGAAACCAAATAAGTACGTGCATGCCATTTCATTTCCTCACACATGGAGATGTAGGCCTTCCAAGGTGATAAACCTTCCTAGAGGACGGTTTCCGAGCACTTCTCACAGTAGAGATGACTGAATCTGACAGGCCCCGGTCTCTCAGTACCTGGTTCTCAACAGCCATGCCGTTAAAGCCAGTGACCGTAAAGCAGGATGGAGTATGGGACCTTGCGATAGCAGGTCCTTCCGTAGTGGTAGGCGCCAGGGGACGTCTGCTACCAGACGTACTAGATCGGCGTACCAAGGACGCTGAGGCCAATCTGGAGTGATTAGGATCATTGGAATTCCCTCTGCCTCCACTCTGCGGAGCAGAAGAGGAAGAAGCCTTAAGGGAGGGAAGGCATAGATTAGCGGATACTGACCCCACGATGCCACCAACGCGTCCGTTGCGTCTGCCCATGGGTCTCTTGACCGGGCCACAAAACTCAATACCTTCCGATTGAGTCGGGAAGCCAGAAGATCCACGTCTGGTGTGCCCCATCTTTGGCAGAGGAGTTGCAACACCTCCGGGTGTAAGGACCATTCTGCCTGGTCCAGCATCTGGCGGCTCAGGTAGTCCGCCTGCCAGTTTTCCACACCCGGAATGTACACGGCCGACAGTGCCGGTACGCTCCTCTCTGCCCACTTCAGGATGCGAGCGATCTCCGATGCTACAGCTGAGCTTCTTGTTCCTCCTTGATGATTGACATATGCCACTGCTGTGGCGTTGTCTGACTGGATCCTGACTGGACGCCCTTGTAGCCTCTGGGACCATTTGAAGAGGCACAGCCTGATCACCTGGATCTCCAGGACATTGATCGGCAGGAGGGCTTCCTCTGGGGTCCAGCGACCTTGCGCCGACTGAACACCCCAGACCCCCCCCCCCAACCTGTAAGGCTGGCGTCCGTCGTGATCACTATCCAGTAAAGCAGAAGAAATTACTTCCCGGCCATTAGAGCCGGTGCTGTCAGCCACCATACCAGGGATCTCCTGACTAGGTGGCTTACTCAGGTTTGATAATCCAGAGATGATGGACATCTGTTCCATCTGGACAGAACTTCCTTCTGTAACACTCGAGTGTGGTATTGAGCATATGGGACCGCCTCGAAGGAGGCTACCATGAGGCCTAACACTTGCATGCAAAAACGGAGTGACGACCAATTCCTGGAAGTCAGTTGCCGTACTGCAGCCTGGAGGGTCTGCAACTTCTCCACAGGTAGGAATACCTTTGCCTCTGAGGAATCCAGAATCAACCCCAGGTACACTAGGCGTTGAGTGGGCACCAATACTGACTTTTGCATGTTTAGTATCCAACCACAGTCTCGAAGAGTCTGACAGGTAATGGACACGCTTACCTCTAATTCTGAGCTTGAAGGGGCCTTCAGTAGAAGGTCGTCCAAGTAGCCCATGATAGCGATACCCCGCTGTCTTAGAAGTGCCAGAATCGGAGCGAGCACCTTGGTGAACGTCCTGGGTGCTGAGGCAAGGCCAAACGGAGGGCCACAAACTGGTAGTGGTTCTTCCCGATAGCACATCGCAGAAACCTCTGGTGTCTGGAGTATATGGGAACATGCAGGTATGCATCCTTGATGTCCAAGGAGGCCAGAAAGTCCCCCGGATGGAGAGCCGTGACTACAGATCGAACCGACTCCATCCAAAATCTTTGTACCTTCACAAAGCAATTGAGGGCTTTGAGATCCAAGATTGGACGAACCCCCTCCTTCTTCGACACAATGAACAGATTTGAGTAAAAACCCTGACCCCGTTCCTGTTCTGGAACAGGAATAACTACCCCGCGTTCCAGTAGACCCTGGACCGCCCCATACAGGGCCTCCCGACGGGTCGGTAGTAGCTGGAGATTGGAGGTGACGAATCTGTCCGGTGGACAAGATAGAAATTCTATCTTGCAGCCTGAGGAGATTACTTCGCAAACCCACCTGTCGGAGACTAGAGCTGTCCACTGAGTCGCGAATTTGCGAAGACGTCCCCCCACCCGAGAGCTGGGTGGGGGCGGACCTTCATGCGGACGCAGATTTTTCCGCAGGCTTGTTGGGTCTGCGTGACCAAGGACGTTTTTGTCCTTGGGCAGGTGCCTTGTCGGCCTGGGGTGTTTTCCCTGTCGCCCTAGGGGGGACGAAAAACGCTTGCGTGCAGTAAAGGAGGGCCCTTGCCCTTGGCGTGGCCCCTTACCCTTGCTAGTTTGGGGAAGCAAAGTGATTTTACCTCCCTGTGGCATCCTTGATGATGTCATCCAGAGAAGCCCCAAAAAGTCTGTCACCCTTAAAAGGCAGATACAACAGGGCTTTCTTGGAAGTCTGGTCCGCAGACCAGCCCTTTAGCCAGATCAGGCGGCGTATTGCTACTGCATAAACCGAAGCTTTTGACAGCAGGGGAATAGTATCCATGTCGGACTCGCAGACAAACTTAAGGCCCTGGACCAACTGGTCGGCCAAAGTTATCTCATCAAGAGGAGCATCTCGCTCCTTTAGCCCCTGGAGTAGCAATTTTGCCCATTCAGTAAGTGTCTGAGACACTAGGGCCCCCGACAATGCCGGGCCTACTGCCGAGCCTACCACTGAGTATAGGTAGCGAGCGATTGCTTCAGCCTTCTTATTCACAGGGTCCTTGAAAACAGGAGCCCCTTCTACTGGAATAGTGGTGGCTCTATTAAGTCTGGACACCGGAGGGTCCACTATAGGGGGAGAGGTCCATTTCTTCAGAAAACTCTCCTCAAAAGGGGTACCGTACCGCAAACCTCTTTGGGGCTGTAAAGACCCTCAGTGGGTTCTCCCATTCCTTGTATAAGAGTTTATCAAAATAAGATACACAAGGGAACACCTTAGCAGTGTGGGCAGGTTTACGAAACCCAAACGGAACTTGAGTCTCTGCTGCTTCTGCAGTATTTTCCAACTTTAGCGTATCCCGCACTGCAGTAATAAGGTCAGATACCAAAGCCGTCTCGCGTACTGACCTGGACTTGGAGACATCCTCGCTGTCCGATCGGTCACGGTCTGCAGTCTCTGATGCGTCAGAATCTGGGCCATGAGCCGTAGCTGGACCTGGTTCTGTCTCAGAAAAATCCCCAGAAGATTGCAGGGGACGGGGGCGTTTACTACCCCCTGTATTCCCGTGTGCTGCTTCCACCCTGGCAGCAAACGCCTCTAGGATTGCCAACATAGCGTCCATAGACACCTCAGGGGCACCAGCTGCTAAATCTGGTGTTTCAGGGGAGAAGACATCTGGCTCAGATGCCATGCTGACCACACGCTGACACCCACCGGGCTCCAGGCAAGATATCAATAGGCCACCCTCCTGCGCTGCAGAGATGCTGGGTCACCCAGCGGACTCACCACCCTGGACCGGTACTGCTATGCTGCCGTGTGCTGCGCCTGTGATGCTGTCCCACTGCTGCTGTGTCAGTCTGCTTCTTTTATCAGCACTTCCTGTGTGAACTTTTCGCGCCAGTGTAATGCACCCTAGAGGCCGGAGACTCTCGCAAAATGGCCGCCAAAACGTCTGTATGGAAGATAATGTGGGCTCTAAGAAAATGGCTGCCGAGCCGAAGATAGAGGCCAAAGCAGCCGTAGACCACAAAAAGATGGCCGCCGAATGGCAATATATACATACAGCGTGGATCATTACAAACATGGCCGCCGATCAGTCAATAGAGGCCAGTGGGTGTGGAACTACAAGAAAATGGCGCCGAAACCACAGGAAGATGGCTGCCGGGCAGTCATTAGAGGCCGAACCCGGCATGGACCACTGCAAAATGGCCGCCGACAGCATGGAGGAGGAAGCACATACAGGTAAGCAGAAATTACATTTCTTTTAAATGTTAGTTACAGCCAGCCCCGCTCCAGTGGAACCCCTTAGGTGACCCCCAGCACCCAGAAACCTTTAGCTAGAAGCCCAGGGAGGAGGGAAAGGCAGGGAGAGAGGGAAGAAAGGGGCTACAACCACTTACTTGGTCTCTCCAGGAATGTCCAGCCAAATCACCCAGCCGAGGCAGGGGAGTTTACTTACCTATCCTGCATGTATTATGCTGGAAGACATTCCAAACAGATCATCTTCCGCGCACGGAAGGTGACTGTTGGCCAGGCATGCTGTGATTGGACCCAAGGGGACGATCATATGTATGCCCTGGAGCGCGACACTCACCGGACAAGCTGCTGCGACTCGGCCGTAAGGTCAGCCGAAGCTGAGCGGTCCGATGCAGGCCCTGGAGCGTAGGCTCACCGACCACCCGTGGAGCAACGGGCATGTCGTGGAAAACCCAGCGCGTAGCTAGGGTCGGCACACGCTCGATGGCCGAAACTGGGGAGACTACAAGGATCGAGCCTGTCACCCAGTCGGCAATTGATCGAAGATCGCAGGAAACAAAAAAAATGTAGCAAATATATATATATATATATATATATATATATATATATATATATATATATTTTTTTTTTTTTCCCCCGGACCAATGGGCCCGAAGGGAGCCATGTCCTACTCCTTGCTAGTACAGTAGAAGGTGTGATGCAACACTTTTTACAAGTTTTTCTGCCTAGTCACTCCTAATTAACGGATAATACCCACTTTGTCAATAGAGAAGCTGTGTCGGTCCATGGACGAAAGAGTAAAGTTCTTTTTTTTTTTTTACATCACAGAAACCTGACACTAACAGGGGTGCGTAGACTTTTTTTTATATATCCACTTTAAGTGTCCATATATTAAAAATCAGCAGCTACAGTACTTTAAAAATGGACTGCAATAGATTTATATAGTTGGTTGGATATAAGTGGATGTGCATCTATCCGTTTACATCCAGGGCCTATCAGGTTGATCAGTCTGAAAGAACGGTTTTTCTTTCAGGTCCTCTTTTACTGACCTGAATGAATGTAGGCAGATATAAGCGGACGCTTTTTCGGTTTCATCCAGCCATCCAGGATCACAAAATAAACGAAAAATCAGAATGGACACCAATGTCACATGTGACCTCAATTTCCGTTCTGACCCGACTTAGCAGGGAATCAGTCTAGGGCCCAAACAACTAAATCGATAACTAATCGATTACCAATTTCATAAATCGATTAATCGGGCAGTAACATAATGAGGTTAAAAAATAAATAAGAAAAAATAAAAAAAAAATAGCCCTTTATAGTACAAAAAGAGCAAATCGCTACTGTAGATATTACTTTCACGGTTTCACAATAAAAAAAAAAAAAAAAAAAAATGAACCCCTTACAGTAACGATTTTTGTACTATAAGACCCCTTTCACACTGAGCCACACATAGCGTCTGCGGTAAAATGCCGCCATTTTTACCGCCGACGCTATGGGCGGATTTGCGGCGCATTTCGGACGCTAGCGGGACGCATTTAACCCCCGCTAGCGACCGAGAAAGGGTTAAAACCACCCGCAATGCACTGCTTCGATTTCAATGGGCAGTAGCGGTGGAGGAGCGGTATATACACACACACACACACACACCTCCTTCACTGCTCCTTTACTGTCCTGCTAGCGCAACGCTCCAGTGTGAAAGCCCGAGGGCTTTCACACTGGAGACAATGGTGTTTGAGGGCGGATTGCAGGCGCTATTTTTAACGCTATAGCGTTACATGGTTTCCTATGGGACACGTTCACATCTATGCCTTTTTCAGCTGCTGCGTATCTGGAAAGGGTCAAAGGACTTTTTTCAACGCAAAACTGTGCTTTTTGGGTTCAATAGGACTTCAATGGAAAAGCTGCAGAAAAGCATGTAATGCGTTTTTGCAGCAATTTGTGTTTTTTAATCTGCCGAACAACAAATTGGCCCAAAAAAATAATTTTAAAAAAACGCAAATCGCAGCAAAATCACGTGCGCAAAAATAAAAAAACGCACAGCAAAAACGGATCAAAAGCAAACTGCATAGGTGTGTACCGAGCCTTATATTGGCCATACGGATCAAATTTCAGACAAGAATATTCATATGAAATATCTTTGTACATTCGCTGAATGAAAGAATGTTGTCTGAAAATTCTTTTGACCAAGAAGTTTTCTATTATTTCTAAAAGTTCCTGTCACCAACATCAATTTGACCTCACTAAACGATTAGAAAATCGAACCAACATTCTTAAAATTGGCATCCTTTTTTTCCCACAAATAGAGCTTTCTTTTGGTGGTGTTTGATCACCTCTGCGTTTTTTTTTTTTGCGCTATAAACAAAAATAGAGCGACAATTTTGAAAAAAAATTCAATATTTTTTTCTATAATAAATATCTCCCAAAAATATATAAAAAACATTTTTTTTCCCTCAGTTTAGGCCGATACGTATTCTTCTACATATTCTTGGTAAAAAAAAATAAAAAATCGAAATCGGCGTTTATTGATTAGCGCAAAAGTTATAGCGTTTACAAAATAGGGGGTCATTTTATGGCATTTTTATAATTTTTTTTTTTTTTTTTACAGGTAATAGCGGCGATCAGTGATTATTTTCGTGACTGTGACATTATGGCGGACACATCGGACACTTTTGACACATTTTTGGGACCATTGTCATTTTCACAGCGATCCGTTCTATAAAAATGCACTGGTTACTGTGAAAATGACACTGGCAGTGAAGGGGTTAACCTCTAGGTGGCGCTGTAGGTGGCGCTGTAGGGGTTAAGTGTGACCTAATGAGTGATTCTTACTGTAGGGGGGTGTGGCTTGGCATGTGACATGACAGGGAACAGACGATCACTGACATGCCACTAGGAAGAACGGGGAAAGGTTTGTTTACACTTACCTCTCCCCGTTCTTCAGCTCTGTGAAGCGATCGCGGGACACCGGCGGCGAACGGGTCCTGGGGTCCCGCGGGCGCGGTCATGGAGCTTCGGACCGGGTCACGAGCGCAACCCACGGATGGGTTCTTAACCACTTCCCTACCCAGCCATAGTCAAATGACGTCCTCGGCTTTGTAGGGGGATATCTGAATGATACCTGTAGCTAGAGGCATCATTCAGATATCCTTGGGCCGGCGATTCTGTGCACCATAAGAACGATCATAGCGGCGGTTCCGCCGCTTTACCGTTCTTATAGGCGGCGGGAGGGGACATCTCCCCCTCCCGCAGCCATCCGGTGCTTCTCCGGGCTCTCCCGTGCGATCGGGGACCCGGAGCGAATCTTCCGGCGTCGTTGGTGGGTCACGTGATGAGCATAGAGATGACTGGTGACCAGATGGTCACCAGTCATCTCTATGATCGTCGGAGGCCGGGGCGCGATGTGATGACGTCACGCCCCGGTCTCAAATGTAAACAAAGCCGCCATTGCGGCTGTAAGTATGAGATCAGTGGAAAAATGTTCACTGATCTCATGCTTTCCAGCCTGGAGGAGAGATGTGGGGTCTTATTGACCCCGCATCTCTCCATAAAGAGGACCTGTCACAGACATTCCTATTACAAGGGTTGTTTACATTCCTTGTAATAGGAATAAAAGTGATCAAAAAAAAAAAAAAAAAAAGTAAAATAATTGTAAAAAAATAAAATAAAACGCCCCTGTCCCTGGTAGCTCGCGATCAGAAGCGAATGCACACGCAAGTCGCCCACATATGTAAACGCCGTTCAAACCACGCATGTGAGGTATCGCCGCGTGCAACAATTCTAGCACTAGACCTCCTCTGTAATTCTAACCTGGTAACCTGTAAAAAAAATTCAAGCGTCGCCTATGGAGATTTTTAAGTACCGAAGTTTGGCGCCATTCCATGAGTGTGCGCAATTTTAAAGTGTGACATGTTAGGTATCTATTTACTCGGCGTAACATCATCTTTCATATTTTCCCAAAAAATTGGGCTAGCTTTACTGTTTTGTTATTTTTTAATTCATGAAACCATTTTTTTTTTTTAAAAAAGGCGTTCGAAAAATTATTGCGCAAATATCGTACAAGAAAAAAAATGTTGCAATGACCGTCATTTTATTCCCTAGGGTGTCTGCTAAAAAAACATATATAATGTTTGGGGGTTCTGAGTAATTTTCTAGCAAAAGAATGATGATTTGTACATGTAGGAGAGAAGTGCTAGAATAGGCCCGGTATTGAAGTGGTACAAAAAGCCCTGTATGGAAGTGGTTAAAGGGGACGTACCTGTACGCCCTTTTGCCTGTCCGTTCCATTCTGTCGACGTATATCGTCGTGCAGCGGTCCTTAGGTGGTTAAACTAGGATAAATAGATCGTCTTAGGTTAATGGGTGGCGCTGTAGTGGTTAAGTGTACCCTAAGAAGTGATTCTTACTGAAGGGGGCGTGGCTACATGTTACACGTCACTGATCATCTGTTCCGATGACAGTGAACAGACGATCACTGACATGCCACGGAGAAGAACGGGGAAAGGTTTGTTTACACTCACCTCTCCCCGTTCTTCAGCTCTGTGACCCGATCGCGGGACACCGGCGGCGATGGGGTCCGCGGGTGCCGTGGGCGCGGTCACGGAGCTCAGGACCGGGTCGCGAGCACGCCCCACAGCTGGGCTCTTAAAGGGCAATGTACCTGTACGTTGATGTGCTCAGCCATGCCATTCTGCCGACGTATTTTGGCGTGAGGCGGTCCTTAAGTGGTTAAGAATAAATTGCCTTTTTTTTTTTAACTTTACATATTAACTAAATTATACACCACATTTTTAAGTTTATTAACTGATTAATCGAAACAATAAATCTGCCAACTAATCGATTATGAAAATAATCGTTAGTTGCAGCCCTAAATCAGTCAAGGTCTGCTGTCAAGATGGAATGAAGGAAGCTGTATGAAAACTCTATGGCTCCTTTCAAACCTGAACGTTTCGAATCACAGGCAGAATTGCCGTGATTCTGCACGCGATTCCAAATTGCGGCAAAAAGAAGGATGCTTTTGCGATGTCATTACTTCTTAATGGCACCCCAATAGTGGTGCAATTTTGCAGCGATAAATTGCGCTGCAATCGCAGCAAAATCACAAAGCTTGTCGCTCAAAAAGGAGCTTCTTTTGGGCAACAGTGTTGCGCATTGCAATTTGCCACAATTTATCGCATGGCATAAATCACACTGCGATTAAGGTGCCATTAATAAGTAATGGCATCTAAAATGCATCCTGCGCAATTCCGCTCACCCCTAAAATCGCCTAGGTGTGAATGGAGCCTTCATCATAGATACCCACAACAACCAGTGACATCTCAACTTGCATTTTTCCCTTTTTTCTATTGCATAAAGTGATTGTAACCCCCTTTTTTAATTAAAACAACAATTAAAAAATTTATTAAAAAAGGAGCATGCATTAACCACTTCAGCCCGGACCATTTGGATGGACAAAGACCAGAGCACTTTTTGCTATTCGGCACTGCGTCGCTTTAACTGACAATTGCACGGTCGTGCGACGTGGCTCCCAAACAAAATTGACAGCCTTTTTTTTCCCCACAAATAGAGATTTATTTTGGTGGCATTTGATCACCTCTGCGTTTTTTTTTTTTTTTTTACGCTATAAACATAAATGGAGCGAAAATTTAGAAAAGAAAAGAAAAAAAGAAAAAGCTATATTTTTTACTTTTTGCTATAATAAATATCCCCCCCAAAAAAATATAAAAAAACAATTTTTTTCCCTCCGTTTAGGCCAATACGTATTCTTCTACATATTTTTGCTAAAAAAAAAAAAAAAAAAATATAGCGCAATAAGCATTTATTGATTGGTTTGCGCAAAAGTTATAGCGTCTACAAAATAGGGGATAGATTTATGGCATTTTTATTCATTTTTTTTTTTTTTACTAGTAATGGCAGATCAGCAATTTTTATCGTGACTGCGACATTATGGCGGACACATCAGACACTTTTGGCGCCATTTTGGGACCATTCACATTTATACAGCGATCAGTGCTATAAAAATGTACTGTGTAAATGTGACTGGCAGTGAAGGGGTTAACCAGGAGGGGGCACTGAAGGGGTTAAGTGTGTCCTAGGGATGTGTTCTAACTGTAGGGGGGATGGGCTACGTGTCACACAACACTGATCACCGCTCCCGATCACAGAGAGCTGTGATCAGTGTCTTTGTCACTAGGCAGAATGGGGAAATGCTTATTTACATCAGCATTTCCCCGTTCTTCCTCTTCGTGAGACGATCGCGGGATTCCCAGCGAACATAGAGTCCGCGGGACCCGCGGTCAGACTCACGGAGCTCGCTCGCTCGCACGCAACCCGGGCCTTAAAGGCGACATAAATATACGTCGATCTGCCCAGCCGTGCCATTCTGCTGACGTATATAGTCGTGCAGTGGTCAGCAAGGGGTTAAGGTAAAAAAAAAAACTGCCAGGCTAGTTTACACTTCAAAACAAGGCTTCGGACAGGCTTTGTAAAAGCTCCCTGAATGCCAGTCAAAGCTCCTGTCACTAAATAAAATGGTTAGCTTACAGTCCCGTTTACACCTTACGTTTGATTTGCTTCAGCTTCACTTCAAAAATTAGACCGCATGTCACATTAGTGGTGCTTCAAAGCATCTTCAAAGCCTCCATAGAACTCTGACAAAGCTTGCTTGAAGCACCTGTGGCTTTTGAGAGGCTTTAATGCAGCTTTAGCTTCACTTTGTTTTGGAGAAAATGCAGGTATGAGGTATCCACGCACACACAGGGCATCTGTCGAGCTTCAACAAAGCTTCAAAAAAACATCACCGAAGCATCACCAAAGCTTTATCGAAAGTACCCACGAAGCATCAAAAATGCATCATAAAAGCATGTTGAAGCAGTAGGTGCTTTATTGTGTGTTGAAGCCAAAGCAAGTGTAAATGAGCCCTATTATGAGTTTAGAACCACTTTAAAAAAGGATGTAAAGGCTCGTTAAAAAAAAAAAAACACAAACAGACAAACACACACACACACACACACACACACACACACACACACACGTCATATTTGCCTCCTCTGTGAAGTTGGTTTTACTCCTCTTCTGGGTTCCTTCCGCGGCTCTCCTGACTCCTCCTCTACTCGAGTGCCCCATCGAAGAGCAGCTCTCCGTCCGTGAACTCATGCGGGCGTGCTCCTGTGTCCTGCTGCTGTGTCCATTGATACACACAGCAGGACTCGGCCCCGCCCCTGTGTCATTGGATTTGATTGACAGCAGCTGAAGCCAATGGCTTCTGCTGCTATCAATCTATCCAATCAGACCCCTAGTCCATCGCTGGAGCTGGTGTGCTCGTCCCCGTCGCTGGAAAGACCGGGTTCAGGTAAGTAAAAGGGGGGCTGCTGCATCACAGGAGGTTTTCCACCTTATAGCATAAAATGTATTAAGGTGTAAAACCTTGAGGGTTTACCACCCCTTTAAATCTGACTAGAGGTCAAGAGGAACTATAGATATTTAGAATTTCAAAAACTGATTGGTAAAGCCTTTTAGCCTACTATGCCTTTATTATATCACTGATAAAATACAAGGTGCTGTTGTGGTGCAGTCATAGGTGTCCGTGTGTTACAATGTAACTAGGCATTGCTGATAAAATGTCTAAATACAAATAATCCAACTGAGTGCTGTGGTCACAGGCCAATTTTCAAATTATGGCACATTATAGAACTATTCAATGACTAACTAGTGAATGGACTGCCTCCAACATTCTAGGCCGAAAGCCAACTGCTCAGATATTGAACAGGAATAAAGAATCAATCACCCAATGGCTGGACTGGCACAAGAGTGACTTTATTATAGTCTCCTACACAATGAGATGAAGTGTCAGCAACAGTAACATTTGGCTATTGTGGAGGAACATAAATCATGCAATTCTGGAAATCTGTAACCAAGAATGAGAAGCATATCGCCAGTTAGGATTTCTAGGACAATTAGGCCTGGGTCTATAGAATTTTTAGGTCAGTGTGCCTGTAGAAGTATTTCATCATAGAACTACCCCGGCGCTGTGGAGCACATTGATTCTTGATGGGATGGGCACACAGATCCACTGACAGGTCTGCAGGAGACCAGCATGGCACCAGCAAACTTATCCTTTAAGTCAGGGGTCATCAACCCCCGGTCCGCGGCCCACTACCGGGCCGTGGCCCTTCTGCAGCCGGGCCGCCGGTGCGGGCCGGCGGCATGAGAGAGCCCGGCGGCCAGCTGTAGGATGTGAAGTTCCTCAGAGTGGATGAACAATGTCGGGGAAGGTGAGAGTGAAGCACACAGTGTTGTTTATTATGCACCGTGGCCCCTCCCTATGTCTCTCACACGGACACTCCCCGTGCAGTGTGAATGGACGTGCCGCCTCCTCACTGAGCTTTCCCCGCCCTTCTGTCATAGGGGAAGGCGCAGCACTCCGTCACCTCCAGGACAGCCCACAGTAACAGGGAAGCCACTGGTGTCGCTTGGTAGAGCTGAGAGGAGACGAGTCCACACTTCTTCCGGGAAAGCATGGAGCCGCCCCTCCCCTCTGATCCCTCCATACACTTACCTGCTGCTAATCCTCAGCCCTCATCACCGAACACACACCAACATGACTGAGCTCCGGAGGAGAGGCACGGGGGAGCCCCGAGTACGACAACACTGCCAGTGACAGGGTGAGTGTGAACTGGGACTGACTGGGACACGTGTGTGCATGGAGTGTACAGGGCCTAGTGGGGGGTAATACCTTCATCTGTGGGGGGGCCACTACCTTCATCTGTGGAGGGGGGGCTGCCTTCATCTGTGCAGGGGGGGCTGCCTTCATCTGTGCAGGGGGGGCTGCCTTCATCTGTGCAGGGGGGGCTGCCTTCATCTGTGCAGGGGGGGCTGCCTTCATCTGTGCAGGGGGGGCTGCCTTCATCTGTGCAGGGGGGGCTGCCTTCATCTGTGCAGGGGGGGCTGCCTTCATCTGTGCAGGGGGGGCTGCCTTCATCTGTGCAGGGGGGGCTGCCTTCATCTGTGCAGGGGGGGCTGCCTTCATCTGTGCAGGGGGGGCTGCCTTCATCTGTGCAGGGGGGGCTGCCTTCATCTGTGCAGGGGGGGCTGCCTTCATCTGTGCAGGGGGGGCTGCCTTCATCTGTGCAGGGGGGGCTGCCTTCATCTGTGCAGGGGGGGCTGCCTTCATCTGTGCAGGGGGGGCTGCCTTCATCTGTGCAGGGGGGGCTGCCTTCATCTGTGCAGGGGGGGCTGCCTTCATCTGTGCAGGGGGGGCTGCCTTCATCTGTGCAGGGGGGGCTGCCTTCATCTGTGCAGGGGGGGCTGCCTTCATCTGTGCAGGGGGGGCTGCCTTCATCTGTGCAGGGGGGGCTGCCTTCATCTGTGCAGGGGGGGCTGCCTTCATCTGTGCAGGGGGGGCTGCCTTCATCTGTGCAGGGGGGGCTGCCTTCATCTGTGCAGGGGGGGCTGCCTTCATCTGTGCAGGGGGGGCTGCCTTCATCTGTGCAGGGGGGGCTGCCTTCATCTGTGCAGGGGGGGCTGCCTTCATCTGTGCAGGGGGGGCTGCCTTCATCTGTGCAGGGGGGGCTGCCTTCATCTGTGCAGGGGGGGCTGCCTTCATCTGTGCAGGGGGGGCTGCCTTCATCTGTGGAGGGGGGGCTGCCTTCATCTGTGGAGGGGGGGCTGCCTTCATCTGTGGAGGCACTGCCTTCATCTGTTGGGGCCTTACCACATCTGGTGGCAGGCAGCGTGGCAAGTGACATTCCGCATCTGGTGGTAGGCGACATGGCAAGTGACACGCTCAAAGCTCCCACTGATTCTGCATTATGGTGGGTTGAACTATTTCATTTATTACTACAATGTAATAATAGAAATAATGCGCTGACAAATTGCCCACGAAAAACCGCTTACCCCCCGCGTGCCATCCCCAACCTCCCCCCAACCGGGCCTTGGCGCAATTTTCTTCCACGCAGCCGGTCCCCGGTGCCAAAAAGGTTGGGGACCACTGCTTTAAGTCATGGGTACTCAACCTGTGGTTCTCCAGCTTTTTACAGAACTAAAAGTCCCGTTATACTTCTGCTTTTGGGAAGTCATGCTTCTAACCATCAGCCTTGCAGTGCCTCATGAGAGTTGTAGTTCTGCAACAGCTGGAGGGCCACAGGTTGAGCACCCATGCTTTAAGCCAAGGTTTATGTTTCTCCACCCGCAATTTTTTTTTTCTTTTTTTTTTTTTTTAAAAGTCAGCGGCTACAAACACCGTATCTGCTGACTTTTAATAAGGACACTTACCTGTCTTACTCGCCCGCGATGATGGGCCGCCCCCCCCCGATGCCGATCCCTCGATCATTGAAGGTCCCGCGCCGCCATCCTCACTAAGGGAAACAGGCAGCGAAGACTTACAGCTTCGCTGCCCGTTTCCTACTGCGCATGCGCGAGTTTCGCGCCGATTTGTGAATGGGCGGCTGCTCTCTGTGATTACTCACAGTTCCCAGAAGGCAGCGCGCCCATTCACCAGAAGACACCGCGAGTAGAAGGGATGAAGAAGATCCACCTCGGATAAGCAAGAGGCAGATTAGGGACGTCCGCATAGCAACCGGTATTTCGGGTGAGTAAAATAAATATTTTTTTCTCAATTTTTTATTTTCAATTTTTTTGCTGCATTTTCGTGTATTTTTTTTTTCAGGGTGGAACTCCACTTTAAGGCACTCCATTCTGAAATGTAAAAGCTACAGTATTATAATATAATTTTACATAATGCAGCAACATCCACAAGTCCAAGTAGACTTTGATGCTGTTTGATGCTGTGAGGGGAAGAGAGGGGAGGTCAAGTAATTCAGAAAGTATCTGATACATACACTGAATAATAATGAAATAACTGAAGGGACTAAGACCCCCTTAATATAGAGCGAGTGCATCGTATCGGTAAACCAAGAAATGGAGAAAACGACTGGCCAAGAGACATTATTGTAAGGTTCCGGTATTATGAAGAAAAAGCAGAAATCTTAACGAAAGCAAGAGGAAAACCCCCTATCCAATTCCAAGGAAAGGAGCTTCAGATCTTCACAGATCTAGCACCCGAGACATTGGCAAGGAGGCGATTATTGAAGCCACTCCTGGAGCAAATGAAGACACAGAATATCAAATATAACTGGGGATTCCCGGCCTGACTTATAGGCCAGAAAGAAGGAAGGAAAATCAGCAAGATTAAGGTTCCCCGAGGAACTTGTGGGATTCTGTAATAAATTAGATTTGCAGGTCCCAGACCTACCTGGATGGATAGAGAAAGATAATTAAAATTAACATCATAAGAGGCTTAGGAAGGGGGGGATATGGGGGGGTCCTTTGGAGGGGGCGGGGGGTGGGAGAGGGAGGAGAGGGAGGGGGGGAGAGGTGTAGGAGGTGGGAAAGGGTAGACTGGCCCACCATGCAGCGTCTCCGGACCTAAATTTAAAGGGAGGAGGAGGGGGGCTAAGCGGCAGGGTTAGAGTTGCACCTCTAAAATGGGAGAACCAGGAGAAAAGATCATTGATGGTTCTAAGGCCAATAATGGGCCAAAAGGGAAATGGGGGGAGGAGGGAGAGGGGTTTTGTAATGGGGAGAAAGGAGGGGATTCTACCTTTTTGACTCTACAAAAAAGAAAGGGAAAAGGGGATGAAAGACAGATAGGACAGCGATAAATTTCCTGTCCTATAAATGTGAGAGGGCTCAATATACCTACCAAAAGACATAAGGTCTTAAGAGAGCTTAAATATTATAGAGCAGATGTAGTCTTCCTACAGGAGACCCATCTGACCCTAGAATCAAATATTAAAATTACACTCACCCAATTTTCCGAATTGGTTCTATGGAGATACTATCTCAAAAACGGCAAGGGGGGTCGCAATAGGGTTTAAGGGAAATGAGGTTCACATTGGAGGAAAGAATGATGGATAAAGACGGTAGATATATTTTTCTAAAAGGGAAGTTGGGGGAAATGAAATGTACCCTGGCAAATATATACGCCCCTAATGTGAACCCCATTAATTACCTTATTGAGACTCTGGGGAAACTGAAGGATTTTGGGGAGGGATATATAATATTGATGGGAGATATGAACTTCTGTTTGGATCCGGCCGTAGATAGTACGTCCCGGACACAGGGGACAAATAACGTACAATTAACAAGGATAAAACAAAAAATGCATAGCAGTCAGATGGTCGATATATGGAGGATTATGCATCCAAAATCAAAGGATTATACATTTTTCTCCCCTGTGCACGGGACGTACTCGAGGATAGACCACATAATGGTCGAACATAGAATGCTGGATATGGTCACGGAATCAAATATAGGAATTGCCTCACTCTCTGACCATGCCCCAGTAAGCATGAAACTAAAAATACCCGAATATCATAGACAACCCTATACTTGGCGTTTAAACGAAGAATTGCTCCGGGATGAGGGAGGATTAAAGAGGGTGAAAGAGGAATTAGAGCATTACTTCCAGGTAAACGATACGTAAGGGATATCGGGGGCAACTTTATGGGAGGCACACAAAGCCTATATCAGGGGGATTTTGGTCTCGGAAGGGGCAAGAAAAAAAAAAAGAGAGAAACAGAAAATTTAATGTGTTAATAGAAGAAATATTCAAAATTGAGCAAGAACACAAAAAACAACAGGGACAACAACAAGAGTTATACCATGAACTTGTGATGAAAAGGGATGAACTTAAAGAACTAATGGAACAAGAGACAAAAATAAAACTACATCGCATAGCAAAAGAAAGATATAAGTGGGGGAATAAGTCTAGTAAACACCTTGCAAGAATGGTACAAAATAAAAAGACTAGAAATTTCATAGAAAAGATAAAAAAAAAAAAAAAAGAACGGAGAGGAAGTATATAGAACTAAGGACATAGCAGATGCATTTAAAAACTACTATGAGGGGCTGTACTCAGTGGAGCAGAACAGATGGGGAGTAGGAGAGAAACAACTGAAAATTAAAGAATTTTTTAACAAGGCAGGATTGCATAGGATTAATGAAGAGGAAAGAACAGCATTAGATAAACCCATAACGGAAGAAGAAATAAGTAAGGCACTAAAAGACTCAGCCCTAGGGAAAAGTCCCGGCCCTGACGGGTTTACAGCTCTATACTTCAAAAAATGTAAGGAAATACTGGTACCCAGGATATGCAACTACATGAATGGATTAGGGACGGACTATGAAATGGGAAGGGAAGCCTCAGTGGCCATAATAACGGTCATACCAAAAGAGGGGAAAGATGAAAGCTTATGTTCCGGATATAGACCAATCTCGCTATTAAATGCGGATGTAAAATTATACGCATAAGTCCTGGCAGAAAGAATGAAGGGATGGATGCCCTCACTGGTACATCCGGATCAGGTGGGATTCATCCCAGGTAGGGAGGGGAGGGACAATGGTGTAAGAGCATTGCTCCTCCTCCAGAAAATAAAAAAGAGAATGGGTCCCCGAGTCTACTCCTGTCGGTAGATGCAGAGAAGGCATTCGACAGGGTAGACTGGGGACTCATGATACAAACCCTGGAAACTATGGGCCTAGGAGCCAGGATGATACAGTGGATTAAAACATTGTACCAACATCCTATGGGTAGAGTTAAAATAAATGGCACACTGTCTCAAGCTTTTGAGATGAAAAATGGGACAAGGCAGGGATGTCCCCTGTCCACCCTCTTATTTGTCCTGTCCCTAGAACCTTTACTTGCGACGGTACGGAATAATCCAGACATTAAAGGGATTAGATTGGAAGAAGATGAACACAAACTCGCAGCTTTTGCAGACGATGTCTTGTTCTTTATTAATAAACCCAGGACCACATTACCGAACTTACTCAAAACACTTAAACAATATGGAGAAATATCAAACTTTAAAATCAATATAGCTAAAACTGAGATTCTAAATGTCAATATTGGAAAGGTAGAAGAACAGAGCTTAAGAAAAGAGTACAACTTTCCTTGGCAGAAGGAACTTAAGTACTTAGGGGTAAAACTTGCCAACTCAATAAAAAAAATATACAAGATAAATTATATCCCTCTGTTAAATGAAATAAAAAGCGAAATTAGAAAAATGATAAACCGCCCGATATCATGGATAGGAAGAATTAACATCTTAAAGATGGTCCTGCTGCCGAAAATCTTGTATAAGTTCCAGATGTTACCAGTTGCAATACCTCAACCGTACTTCAGAGTGTTAAAAAAGATGCTAATGAACTTTGTATGGAATAATAAAAAAACATAGAATCTCCTTCTCTGTATTAAAACAGGAAAAAAAGCATGGAGGGCTGGCAGTGCCAGACATTAAAAAATATTATGACTCGGTGGTGTTGTCCCGGGTAGTGGAGTGGGCCAAAGATAGGCACGAAAAAAGGTGGGTAAAAATTAAAAAGGCAATGGCAAAAACACAATTAGGAGGTGTAATATGGAACCCCCCCCCCCCAGTTTAGAGCACTAGGTGAAAACACTCACGTCATGACACGAATAGCACTGAAAATTTGGGATAGATTACATGAACAAATAGATAGGGAATATAACTCTCCCCTTATAGAATTAAAAGAAAACGAATATTTTGCACCGGGAAAAAAAACAGTGGGAGGAAATTGGATTAAAAAAGAGAGAGCACAGTTAAGAGATATAATAGAAAAAAAAGGAAAATTATACCACTTCAAGAATTGAGACACAATAGGGAATTAATGATAGTAGATGAATGGAGGTACTGCCAGTTGGCACACTTTGTACAAAGCCTTCCCCAGCCAATTAGGTCTGGGGAGGAACTTACGACGTTGGAACGGCTTTGTATGGCCGATAACCTAACAGGATCTATATCAAAACTCTATAAATTACTGATGACAGTGGATGAACTGGCGATGCCCCCATTTATAAAGAAATGGGAAAGAGAATTGGGAACATGTAGGGATAAAGGGACTATAGAGAAAATAATAAAATTGGCCCACTCGTCTGCCATGGACAACAGGACCGCAGAGATGAATTATAAATGTATTACAGGCTGGTATGCCACACCAGATAAATTGAGTAAATTTCAAGTAGAACAGAAGGCAGAATGCTGGAGAGAATGTGGGGGGAGGGGAACAATGGCCCACATATGCCCTAAAATTCAAACATATTGGGAAAAGATACTGGAAATGATAAAAATAATTACAGAGAAGGAGATTAAAAAAGATCCTTGGATAGTTTTATTCCATGTAGGTGATGGAGGAATGAAACAGTATAAAGATTCACTGATCCCACATCTATTAAACGCGGCCAAAAGGTTGATCCCAAAAAAATGGTGAAAAGTGGAAAGTCCATCTATATGGGAGTGGGTAGATTCCGTGGAAGAAACATACAGTATGGAGGGACTGAAGTACGGCGTAGAGGAGGAAAAAAAATAGGATTTTTATAACAGCTTACCTGTAAAATCCTTTTCTTGGAGTACATCACGGGACACAGAGCGACATAGTCATTACTAATGGGTTATATAGTTACCGTCAGGTGCTGGCACTGGCAACTTCCAAAACCGGAAGTACCCTCCCCTATATAAGCCCCTCCCATCCGGGAGCACCTCAGTTTTGTAGCAAAGCAATAAGTGTCCCCAAAGAGGGGCGGGAGCTCTGTGTCCCGTGATGTACTCCAAGAAAAGGATTTTACAGGTAAGCTGTTATAAAAATCCTATTTTCTTTCTCGTACATCACGGGACACAGAGCGACATAGTCATTACTAATGGGATGTCCTAAAGCAATGCCAAATGAGGGGGGGGATACACCATATATAAGCTGAGCGCTATCAGACATGAGGATCTTTTGCGGCCTGCAACACACTGCGCCCAAAGGCGACATCCTCCTGACTTCTAACGTCCACCTGGTAGGACCTAGTAAACGTGTGTACCGAAGACCATGTTGCGGCCTTACAGATTTGAGCCAGGGAGGCCTGGTGATGCACTGCCCATGAAGTTCCAACTGCTCTCGTGGAGTGCGCTCTAACTTTGAACGGAGGCGGTCTCCTTCTCAAGCCATAAGCTTGCATAATGACCTGTCGAATCCACTTGGCTAAAGTAGATTTTGACGCTGCCTGACCCTTTCTGGGGCCTTCCGGCAGAATAAACAAAGTATCCGTTCTGCGAATCTGAGCAGTGGCTTTTAGATAAGCTTTAACTGCTCTTACTACATCCAAAGAATGCAATAACTTTTCCTCTACCGAAGTAGGTTTGGGGAAAAAAGAAGGAAGAACCACATCTTGGTTCAAATGAAACCTCGATACCACCTTAGGAAGAAAGGCTGGATGAGGACGTAACACTACTCTGTCCTTATGGATAACCAGATATGGCTCCTTACAGGACATAGCTGCTAATTCCGATACTCTTTTAGCCGAACAAATGGCTACTAGAAAAATCAATTTCCTGGTGAGAAGCACCAAGGAAATATGCTGTAATGGTTCAAATGGTTGTTTCTGTAGAACCGACAGAACCAAGTTTAGATCCCATGGACATATGGGAATATTAACCGGAGGACTAATACGCATCACTCCTTGTATAAAGGCTTTGACTAGTGAATGCGAAGCCAAGGGCCTTTGAAAAAATATTGACAAGGCCGAAATCTGACCCTTGATAGTACTCAAGGCAAGCTTCCTATCTACAGCCCACTGTAGGAAGTCCAGAATCCTACCTATTACGTACTTATGTGGATGCCATTTCTTGGCCTCACACCACGCGATGTACGCCTTCCAGATTCTATAGTAGATCTGCCTGGATACCGGCTTCCTGGCATTGATCATGTTAGATACCACAGCATTAGAGAGCTCTCTCTTTTTTAGAATGTGGGCTTCAATAGCCAGGCCGTCAAACCTAGGGCTGGTAAGGAAGGGTGGTATATCGGTCCTTGCGAAAGCCGGACGACGTGGGAGAGTCCAAGGACTCCCCACTGAAATTTTACAATCTCCGCGTACCACGCTCTTCGGGGCCACGCTGGAGCCACCGGAATCACCGGTTTCTTTTCTACCCTGATTCTGCGGAGTAATCGAGGTAACCATTGTGGCGGTGTGAATGCATATATCAGCTTGAACTGATCCCAAGGGAACACTAGGGCATCCGAGCCGCAAGCTAGGGGATCCCTTGTCCGAGAGACAAACCTGTCCCCCTTTGCGTTGAATCTGGATGCTAGAAGATCTACATCCGATGTTCCCCACCGCTGACATATTGTCCAGAAAACCTCGGGGTGAAGGGACCCTTCCTCTGGGCCTAATTGCTGGCGACTTAGAAAGTCCGCCTTCCAATTCTCCACTCCTGGAATGAATACCGCAGATATGGCTGGGACATATTTTTCTGCCCATTTCAGGATGTAATTTACTTCCCTCTGGGCTGCACGACTCCTGGTGCCCCCCTGATGATTGATATATGCCACTGCTGTGGCATTGTCTGATTGCATTCTGACAGGGGACCCTTGGAGTTTGGATGTCCATGCTACTAGGGCATACCGGGCTGCTCGTATCTCTAAGAGATTGATGGGCAGGGCCTTTTCTGCATCCGACCATCTGCCCTGGAGAGACTATTGCTCCAGTACTGCTCCCCAGCCTATAAGGCTGGCATCTGTAGTGACCACCTTCCAAGAAATCGGACTGAAGGATTTCCTTTTTTCCAGATTCTGGGGAACCAACCACCAACGGAGGCTCTTGCGAACGGAAGGGGACAAGGACATTGTAAGTCTAGGGCCTGAACTTTTTTGTTCCAGGCTGACAGTATGGCCCCTTGCAAATTCCTTGAATGGAATTGACCGTAGGGTACTGCTTCGAATGATGCCACCATTTTTCCCAGCAGCCTCATATACAGGCGTATGGACGGCTGTCTTTTTTGTACCCACTAAGTGGATCAAATCTTTCAAAGACAACACCTTTCCTCGAGGCAAGAATATTTTTCTCTGGCCTGAATCCAACCTTAGCCCCAAGTATTCCAGACTTTTGACTGGTTTTTAGGGCTGACTTGTCTCGGTTGATAATCCAACCGTGAGATTCCAGATACTTGATCGTCTTGTGAACGACCACGTCTAGTTTTTTCACTGAGTGGTCTATCAGCAACAAGTCATCCAGATATGCCATTATCATTACACCTTGTGTTCTTAGATTGGCCAATAAAGGGCCAGAATTTTTGTAAACACTCGTGGTGCTGTGGCCAAACCAAAGGGTAAGGCTCTGAACTGAAAATGGCGCCCTTCTACTGCAAAGCGTAGAAATTTTTGGTGGACTGGAAAGATGGGAATGTGCAAATAAGCATCTTTGATGTCGATCGTGGCTAACCAATCCTCCCCTTGTAGGGCAGTGGCCACCGATCGGATCGACTCCATCGGAAAGTCCTGATATACAGGAATTTGTATAGCCCTTTTAGAATTAATATGGGCCTCCCGTCCGCGTTTGCTTCGGGACTGTAAAGAGGTTTGAGTAAAACCCGAACCCTCATTCTTCCAGAGGAACCTCCATAATTACTCCTTGGAGCAATAGTTGTTCTAGTGCCAACAGGAGGGACTCTCTCTTCCGGGGATCCCTTGGCACGTTTGACCTCAAAATGGGAAGGAGGAGAGTCTTTTAACTCCAAACTGTATCCCAAACCTACTGCGGAGAGCACCTATCTGTCTTGATCGTGTCCCGCCAGGTCTCTTGCGAACAACTGGAGTCCTCCCCCCACCCGACTGAGTGGGGGCTTCATGAATTTAACTTTGGGGGAGGTTTTGTACCTCCCCTGACCCAGGGTTTCTCATTACCCTGCTACTGTCCCTGTTTTTTACCCCCGGGATTTGACCGAGGAGGCCGTCGGAACTGTTACACAGCCGATGCCCCAGGGACTGGAGAAGCAGGCCTCTTAAAGAGGGACCTCTAACTCTGCTTTTAACCGGCAAGAGCGTATTTTTACCGCTGGAAATTTTCTGGATATTTGTCCAGGTTTTCCCTGAATAAGCGTTCACCATGAAATGGGACGCTAACCAGCCATTCTTTACAGGGAGCTTCAGCAGACCAGTTTTTGAGCCATATGAGCCTACGCATATGTACTATAGACAGCGTAAGGCGGGAGGCCTGATGGACTGAATCCTCTATGGCGTCAACCGCAAAGCCTAAGGCTCTAGGTAGATCAGCTAGGGCAAAGCCTGCTGATCTGTCAAGTCCCTCAAGACCTGTTTCAACTGATCCTTCACTGCTTAGCAGACCCCAATAGCTGCTACTGCTGGTTGTATCACCAAGCAGATTTTCATAAGGACTCCAATCTTTTATCTATTGGGTTCTTGAACATTTGGACATTATCCACTGGACATGTCAGTGATTTATACATACAAGAGATGGCTGCGTCCATTGTAGGGACCTTCCATTTTTTTTTTTTTTTTTTTTGATGAACTTATCCTCCATGGGATAGACCACCGGAAATCTCTTGGGGGAATAAATATTTTCTCAGGACGTTCCCAATCCTGGTAAATGAGCCCTTTCAGTAAAGGGTGAAGTGGAAAAGAACAAACAGTCTGGGGGCTTCTAGCGACCCCAACGAGGATACAGTAGTGATTGATGGTTCCGCAAGGTGCATTTTTAAATGCTGATCGGACCATGTTAGTCAGAGACTGAACCCATAATCTTTCAGCTTGAGATGCTGAGAAAAGGTTCCCCCACTGTTGATTCCTCTATAACAGAATCAACCTTATCCTGATCCCCTTCAGGCAGGTCGATCCCTGTATGGGACTGTTGCTCTGCTAACAGGCACTCTGAAGGAGGAGACGGAGATCGGGCGTGCTTTCCCTGACAGGGAGGCACTCTCTCTAATCCTCCCAGAGCTGAGGAAAAAACCTCCTCTGTTACATACACAGGAGCAGGTGACTGAGGACAGCCACAGTACCAAGTACCCCTGCGGGGTCTCTACGGTCACTTACCTCTGAACTTCAGGGGAGACTGGTGCAGCAGGAGTATGCCCAAGATCCTCAGAGCCCGATGAGACCCCCTTCGCTTCCTGGAAGATTCAGTTCCGGAGCTACTGGACGGCATATTCCTAAGCCTAAAGCTGAGGTATTCCAGCCGTAATACACCACTTTTACTGAGAATAGTCTAGCACAATTGCTGCTATATCACAGTTGGTGTCTACTAATGTGCCTTTCTAGGGGATGCCTGTATCAACCGCTTGCTGTATGCCTTTAAATGTTGCCAGCTCTGTCTCTGTACTTCATAGCCAGCTTACTGCAATAATGTGGCTTTTTAAAAAGCTGCTGGGACGCCCGCACATGCGCAGAAGCGCTGCGGCGCGCACAGAGCGTCATCCCCCAGGCCCCGCCCCTTTTTCCGGCCACCTCTATATATAGAGGCGCGTGCACGCGCACGCGCGCGGCCACGTGCGCCTCGGCGCTAATTTTCAAACATGGAAACCAGGGACAGGAGCCAGGGCCCCCTTTGCCGCAGGCCGGGGGATAGACTAACACTGCAACATGGCAGAGGAAACAGTTTCCTGTAGGAGAACTCACCAGCTGCCTGGACTTTGTTCTCTGAGAAGAAACTAGTCCATATGACAAGAAAAACATTCCACAGCGGCCTCTAGTGGACAAACACAGGTACCGCAGTTTAATATACTAAACATATATAAAAAAACATTCTTTTTTTTTTTTTTTTTTTTCTTGACCACCATTAAAAATTATTACATTTTTTTTTAGTAGTTACAGGCATGCACAGATATTAGCGGGAATACCGTTAGGTAACAGACAGAAAGACAAATTAGGCTTGGGGGTCCCCCAATAGAACCAAGTTCCTGGGGGCCCCCACTTACCTGTTCCCCGCCGCAGGACTTTGTTTGGTCCACAAAAGCCCAAACTTCACCTATCACGGCAGGCATTGTAATCAAACCTTCAGGGACCGGGTTCCCAAGGATTCCACTCCCCTGGACCTGTATAGCACCCTGCACAGAAAACATCTTGGTCGTGGGTATGACCAGAGCTCTGGATCCCAGGGTCCAGCTCTCCTAAGAGAAGCATTACAGGCAGAACCTTGCTCTTCTCTGCAAGGCCCGGGTACCGACCGTTTAGCTATGAAGCTTTTTTGGTCGGATCCGGAATAGCTTACTGAGGCCCAAAAGAACCTGTACGCAAGCTCAGTGAAAAACACATGTTTCTTCTTGGCCAACACCTTAGACACTGGCAAAAAAACTGAGGTGCTCCCGGATGGGAGGGGCTTATATAGGGGAGGGTACTTCCGGTTTTGGAAGTTGCCAGTGCCAGCACCTGACGGTAACTATATAACCCATTAGTAATGACTATGTCGCTCTGTGTCCCGTGATGTACGAGAAAGAAAAGGATTTAAAAACAAGTGGGAATGTTGGAAAGATTTTAAGAAAACATGGAGCTATGTAGAAAATCTGAGAAAGTAGTAGAGAAATGGTAGAAAATAAGAGGTAGAAGGGGGGAGGGGGATACAAAGGGGAAAGGGGGGGGGG
Organism: Rana muscosa; assembly: GCA_029206835.1. Lineage (NCBI taxonomy): Eukaryota > Metazoa > Chordata > Amphibia > Anura > Ranidae > Rana > Rana muscosa. Next base: position 824,386,208 of record CM055117.1, on the reverse strand, counting down.
TGAAATCGAGATTTTAGAAATGTGAGTATAAGGAGAAGAGCCAAGAATCCCTTAGTACTCAGTATTATTTTTGTATGTTTATTATCTTGGCTGGATCAATGGAAATGTATTGATGTAACATAATTGAAATCTTGAAAAAACAAAATAAAGAATTAAAAAAATAAATAAATAAATAATATAATTTTACATAATGCAGCAACATCCACAAGTCCAAGTAGACACCCAATGTTAGAGGTGATTTATTCTTCTAAAGCAAATATACTTTTGCAAACTGGTACTGATTACTATTCCAATGTTTCTCTTCTCCCTGAGTTTTTCTTCATCACTCAGCTAATGTGACCCCAAAGCTGATGGAGAGGGCAGGGGAGCATCAAACGAGGATGTTATGCAGGCGACTGACATCCTCCTTATAAACTGATGATGCCATTGGCTGCTAGGATGCTAGAAGGTTGTAATGGTGCACAATGTAAACCTGTGATTTAGTGCAACTAAAAAGGCAGCCTTCATCCACTCACAGGCTTATATACAATTTTGGGCAATTTTTGGTCATTTTGCCAAGGCACCCCTGAAGAAACCCCTGGGTGCCCCGGTTGAAAAAGGCTGCGTTACACCCAGAAGACTCTGGACATCCTGGTAATGCACGAGACCCTGCAGAGGTTTCTGAAGCAGCCTTATTCATATAGTTTGTGTATGTGTACTAACCAATAAATTATTAATCCAATTACATTTTTTACTCATAATCCAGACAGTTAAAAACCATGCAAGAGATATACTAACTACAGGAGCGGATGACAAAACATGGTTATTTATAAACTTTCATCAAGTGAGTTGTTAACAAGCCCCCAATGGCCTATCTAAATAAAGCTAGAACAATGTAAGCTAATTAAAGCTGAACTTTACTCTCACAATCAACATGATCTATTTTTAATCCTAGCTTCAGTAAAACAGATAGGAAGGCATGTAAAAAAAAAATTTTTTTTTTTTTTTTTTACATTTCTTCAGTTGCTTCCTGAATTCTGATCTAAATCATGTTATACATCCCAGGAGTCTCCATGCCTGAGCTAGGGGCAGATGGATTCTAGGAAGTAAATGCTACACGAATCATCTACCCTTACTCAAGGTAGTCATGGTAGCGACATATTCACAGTAGGCAGTCCAGAAGTGGTTAAAATACAAAGCCTTCTGTGTACAGCAGCACCCCTCGGCCCCCCCTAATACGTACTGGAGCCCCATCCCTGACCAGTGATGTCCACAAGTGTCTCAGCCATCCGGGACTCTCCCTCCTGATTGGCTAAGACACAGTAGCAGTGCTATTGGCTTCTGCTGCTGTCAAAGTCCATTAGTCAATCAGAAGAAAGAAGGGCAGGGCTGAACTGCACCTTCAGGTCTGAATGGACACAGTAAGGATGAGCTCCGGCGTGTTCGCATTGAACACGTGCAGAGCCCGCCAGGAAGTCGGCACCGCACTGCGCTATCCACCGGCAGGGAGACATTGGCCCGGTGCTCGGCTGCAGAGATCAGGAAATGTCTCCCTGCCTGGGATTAGCGCAGCACGGTGCCGACTTCCTGGGGGGCTCTGCACGTTTTCACTGCGAACACGCCGGAGCTCATCCTTAACAGTAAACTACATCTCTGGCACGGGTACCCCCATAGCAAGCTGCTTGCTGTGGGGGGTACTCAACAGGAGGGAGGGGCCACAAACACCGAAGAGACACCGGAGAAGAGGAGGATCCGGCTGATCTGTGCAAAACCACTGCGCACAGGGCAGGCAAGTATAAAAAAAGAAAAAAAAAAAATGTTTCCCTCTTTCTGTAAAAACAAAAAATTAGACTTTAAAGTCACTTTAATGACCCTCAACGCTTAAAAATTGTGGTCCTGCTAATTTTTTTTAATCTCCCCTCTTCATGGGTGGTTAGTGGCAGTGAAATTTAACCCCCCCTAAGGCCCCTTTGACACTGGGGCAGGAGGTGCGGTGTCGGATTTGCAGTGGCATTCGGCCGCTAGCGGTGCGGTTTTACCCCCGCTAGCGGCCGAAAAAGGGTTAAAACCGCCCACAATGCGCCTCTGCAGAGGCGCAATGCTGACGGTATAGCCGCGGTGTCCCATTGCTTTCAATGGGCAGGAGCGGTGGAGGAGTGGTAAACACACCGCTCCAAAGATGCGGCTAGCAGGACTTTTGGAGAGGTCCTGCTAGCTAACCGCTCCAGTGTCCGCTGTTTCAGGTCGGTTTGCAGGCGCTATTTTTAGCGCAATAGCGCCTGCAAACCACCCCAGTGTGAAAGGGGTCTTACCCCCAGCATTAGTGATCACATGTTGCCACGCCGCTTTCTCTCTACCTGATGCGAAGTCTTTACTTGTAGTCCTTCAGTGCTGACCACAGAGTGCTTTAGCGACCGGCACCCCACTGCCGCTCTGGTGCCCAGCAAGTGGTGGACACAGCCCAGCACATAGGCTGCACACAGAAATTCGGTGAGCCATGTGTTGGGCATAGCCTTTTTTTTTTTTTTTTTACTTCTTGGTACCTCAAAACTTGCATTAAGAACTCCTAGCACTGGATACTTAAGTATGGATATTTCTCAGCATGTTCGAAAATCTGTGCGATGAAACATTCTGTACCTCTATGAAGTAAAATTGCTATGCATGCTTTGTCTTTTTGCAAAGTTGCAAGGTAGCAGCAGCTCTTAGTACAGCTGAACCCAGGCAGGTGTCTTCTGCATTACACCCGATTGTCTATGGCCACCCTCAGGCCCGTTTCACACGGGACGGATCCGTGAAGATCCGCCCCGTGAACCTCCGCTTGCTCAGCGGGGATCGCTCCTGACCCGAGCTGGCGGATGACATGGCGGTCCCCGTACACTGTGCAGGGACCGCCCTGTCAGATCTCCGCTCTCCCCTATGGGGGGATGGGATGAACACAGACCGTCTGTCTGTGTTCATCCGATCCGTTCTGCAGGCGGATAGAAAAATAGGATTTTCCTCCGTCTGCAGAATCAGAGCATTTCGGACACGGATGAGATCGGGTGTCAGTGGATGAACATGCGCTATCTCATAGGGACCAATGCATGTCCCTTTTTTTATCTGTAAACGGATGGATGAAAAAGCGGGCATACGGTCCGCTGGTGTATATGGGGCCTTAGCTTGTAAGAAACCTCAACTTCAGTGTTTATTAGATTCTGTGAAATTCAGTGTACTGGAGGGCAACCTTACATAAAATGTGCACAAATGCTGCTTATAGTAAAATTGTTCAGGTGACGAGAGAGACAAATTGCAAGATTTTGGTAGATTGAGTGATTGCAAACGTTTTTTTTTTTTTTTAAATAACAAACATGCTATAATTAACTGTTCTGTGCAATGGCTCTTCTTTTTTCTGAGTGTCCCCATAGCAAGCCACCTGCTATGGGGGCACTCATGCAGGCTCAATCCCAAGCCAGGCTGTGCGAGTCTATTAACACACACACACTATTTTTTTTACCATAACGCAGAGAATGCATTAAAGCGTTTGCTACCCCAACACTTCATATTCCCGATACGTGGCTGTTGTAGCATGCACTTGTATGAGAAAGTATCTTGTGAAATCCCTGGCAGTCCCTCTGCTTCTCTATTAAAAACTGACCACACTAAGCATGTGAGCACAGCATGGTTAGTGCTCTAGCTGTGCTGAGAACTCAGCATGCTCCTTTTCAATGGCCAGACTTGCCCTGACACGCCGCCCCCCCCCTCAAGCACAGCCATTCACTGGGGGTCTCTCTCTCTCTCATATTTGGGGGGGGGTATTCAGTGGGGGTTTTTTTCTCCGATCTATACAAAGATGTGTTGCCTTTCATTTCTATTTTAAACTGAATGGGTTGTTTTACAAGGTGATCTTTTACAATCCCAAAAGGTAAAAAACCTTAACATATAGCTAAAAAGGCAAAACTTTTTTTCAGTTTTCGACAGAGTGGAGATGGATTAGAACACCGGTCAGGTTTTATTACTGTCTGTGGCCCCCATTAAAGCGGTTGTATACCCCCGCTTTCACATTTTTACCTACAGGCAAGCCTATAATAAGGCTTACCTGTAGGTAAAATGAATATCTTCAGGAGATATTAACCTTGCGAATGCGCGGGAGTGACGTCATCGCAGCATCGGCCATTCACAGCGCCGGAGCCGCAAACCCGGAAAAAACACTGAGGGAACATGTCGGCTCCCCGCAGCAGAAAAAGTAAATTGGAAGTAAAAGAAACCACAAATTCTGGGTTTCACACTGAGGCGTTGTTCTGACTCTGCATTGGAAAAAATCCTGCCAACAGCTTTTTTGGAGCATCTTTGGGGCGCATAAAACAGCGCTGTAAATACACCTATCCCCATTGAAATTAATGATACCGCGGTAAAAACGCAAAGAAGCTGTGGGAAGGTCACATGACCGCAGTAGAGTGGAGGATTGTGGGATACTAAAAAATCCTTTTTACCGCAAAAACACTGTATAAACGCGGTAAAAACACTAATCATTTTTAGCGCATTATTGCAACGCCTCAGTGTGAAAGGGGGCCTAAGAGAGGAGAAATCTCCCAATGGGGACACTAGTTCTGGTGACCTGGGGGTCCCCAAAAAATTCTCCTAATTTGCAGGGATTGCCTCTCACTTTCTGTTTGGCTATGGGACAGAAAGTGAAGGGGGAATCTCTTCAGTGGGATACAGATGGGTAAACAAAAAAATCTGACAGGGGCTCCCTTGATCTATCCAAAAATGGGGGTAAAAAAAGTTTTGCCTATAGTTCTACTTTAAGCCTTTACAACCACTTTAAGTCATGACAAAAACAAAATCTAAGATATGCAACTGCAGAAGGATTTATCAGTAATCCAGCAAACAGATCTCATCACTGATGCTGGATTGGCCTAGTTTTTGACGTGTGCACAATGGACATAAGCAGTATAATTTATTGCACCATAAATTCACAAGCTCCAACTATACACATCTGGAACTATGGTAGATGCAGGCATATAAATCTTCTCCTGTGATCTAGAATAGCACATGATTCAGAACTTGTGTGGGAATCACAGAATAGTTGCTTCCATCAGAGGTTATACATACAGGCAACATGGGTCAGGAAAAGACTCCATTCACACCACGGCATTCCGGATCGCTGCTTTTCCGAATCGCCGCAAAACGTGGGGCGTGATTACGATTTTTGTTACTTTCAATGGCACGATTTTCGCCTGACAAATCTTGATAAAATTGCACAAACAGAATTGCGTTGTTTGTATTGTCGTGCGACAGCTGTCCCCTCCGTGTCTGTATTGTCGTGCCATTGTCACCTCCCTCTGTATGTATGTGACTGGGGCCCGTGATTTCTAACAGTGGCCCCAAAGTCACACACACACACACAGGTGTTACAAAATGACAGAGATAAAAAGGAGAATATAACATGGGGAGAAAGTTGCCAGAGAAGGCGTGCCACTGATAGAGATGGGTCTGCCGTTTCAATCCTCTATACCTCACATATAGTCAGGTGCCAGCTCATCTCATCTAGCTATGCAAATTAGAAAGTGGAAGGAATCTGGACAGCTGCACTCCGAAAAACAACTCATCAGTTTTTATTGAAAATGTAAAAAACAAACATAACACAGCAGAAAAATGGGCAACGTGTTTCAGGCTTACTCATGGCTTTACAATCACAGGAAATCTATTCAAATATACTGCACTTCAACAAGGATCAGCTGGGGGCATTCTCTCCTGATTGCAATGCTCTCCAATGAACGTGTTATGTTACACAAAGCAACAGTGAAAAGAAAAAAAAAAAAAATATCTTGTAAATCACAAATACAAGATGTATGAGCGTGATGGACCCAACTCCATACACATCCATGGGGAGTGGGTTGGTAGTTAGCAGTGACTGCCGCTCCATAAGGGGTGCAAGGTTGCTGTCCCCCCCCCCCTAATCTACATGAGGGTCGCCAGATGCATGGATTCCAATGGGGTTTTTTTTTGTTTTTTTTTAAAGCTTGTGATTAGAGCCAGAGGCTCCAATACAGGTGAAACTCAAAAAATTTGAATATCGTGCAAAGGTTCATTTATTTCGCTAATGCAACTTAAAAGGTGAAACTAATATATGAGATAGACTCATTACATGCAAAGCAAGATAGTTCAAGTCGTGATTTGTCATAATTGTGATGATTATGACTTACAGCTCATGAAAACCCCAAATCCACAATCTCAGAAAATTAGAATATTGTGAAAAGGTGCAATATTCTAGGCTCAAAGTGTCCCACTCTAATCAGCTAATTAAGCCATAACACCTGCAAAGGGTTCCTGAGCCTTTAAATGGTCTCTCAGTTTGGTTCAGTAAGAATCACAATCATAGGAAAGACTGCTGACTTGACAGTTGTGCAGAAAACCATCAGTGACACCCTCCATAAGGAGGGAAAGCCTCAAAAAAGGTAATTGCAAAAGAAGTTGGATGTTCCCAAAGTGCTGTATCAAAGCACATTAAAAGAAAAGTTATGTGGAAGGGAAAAGTGTGGAAGAAAAAGGTGCACAAGCAGCAGGGATGACCGCAGCCTGGAGAGGATTGTCAGGAAAAGGCCATTCAAAAGTGTTGGGGACTTTCACAAGGAGTGGACTGAGGCTGGAGTCAGTGCATCAAGAGCCACCACACACAGACGGATCCCAGACATGGGCTTCAAAAGTCGTATTCTTCTTCTCAAGCTGCTCCTGAACAACAAACAACGTCAGGAGCGTCTTACCTGGGGTAAAGAAAAACAGACCTGGTCTGTTGCTCAGTGGTCCAAAGTCCTCTTTTCTGATGAGAGCAAATTTTGCATCTCATTTGGAATCCAAGGACCCAGAGTAGTATGGAGGAAAAATGGAGAGGCACACACTGCAAGATGCTTGAAGTCCAGTGTGAAGTTTCCACAGTCTGTGTTGATTTGGGGAGCCATGTCATCTGCTGGTGTTGGTCCACTGTGCTTCATTAAGTCCAGGGTCAACGCAGCCGTCTACCAGGAGATTTTGGAGCACTTCATGCTTCCTTCCGCAGACGAGCTCTATGGGGATGATGACTTCATTTTCCAGCAGGACTTGGCACCTGCCCACACTGCCAAAAAGCACCAAAACCTGGTTCAATGACCGTGGGATTACTGTGCTTGATTGGCCAGCAAACTCGCCTGACCTGAACCCCATAGAGAATCTTTGGGGCATTGCCAAGAGAAAGATGAGAGACATGAGACTGAACAATGCAGAAGAGCTGAAGGCCGCTATTGAAGCATCCTGGTCTTCCATAACACCTCAGCAGTGTCACAGGCTGATCGCTTCCATGCCACGCCGCATTGAGGCAGTAATTGCTGCAAAAGGGGCCCAAACCAAAAAAGGGTGGGCTTGGGGCACAGAGCACTGTGCCCCCGAGCACACCCACTTATGTGACAATAGTGAATGAATATTGGCCATTGTCTTCCTCATTCTCCTCCTGGCCAATCAGGAAGCCCCTTTTGGCGAGGGAGTCTTAGGATTGAAAAACGCTGCTGCAAAACTCATTCTACAGCTAAAAAAACACTACTGGTATTTGTATAACCTCCAGTGTGCATGAGGCCTAAAAGCGAGAATAAGCTAAAGAAAATATGGTGTATTATGGATTCTTAATTGTTACATCTTTAACCACTTAAGCCCCGGACCATTTTGTTGCTAAAGCACCAGGCCCCTTTTTGCGATTCGGCACTGCGTCGCTTTAACTGACAATTGCGTGGTCATGCGACATGGCTCCCAAACAAAATTGGCGTCCTTTTTTCCCCACAAATAGAGCTTTCTTTTGGTGGTATTTGATCACCTCTGCGGTTTTTAATTTTTTGCGCTATAAACAAAAATTGAGCAACAATTTTGAAAAAGACATATTTTTTACTATAATAAATATCCCCAAGAAATATATATAAAAAAAAACAACTTTTTTTTCCCCCTCAGTTTAGGCCGATACGTATTCTTCTACATATTTTTGGTAAAAAAAAAAAAAAACAAAAAAAAAAAAAACGCAATAAGCGTTTATTGATTGGTTTGCGCAAAAGTTATAGCGTCTACAAAATAGGGGACAGTTTTATTGCATTTTTTTTTTTTTTACTAGTAATGGTTTACTAGCGATTTTTATTGTGACTGCGACATTATATCGGACACTTTTGACACATTTTTGGTACCATTGTCATATTTACAGCGATCAGTGCTATAAATATGCACTGATTACTGTGAAAATGACACTGGCAGTGAAGGGGTTAACCTCTAGGTGGCGCTGTAGGGGTTAAGTGTGACCTAATGAGTGATTCTTACTGTAGGCGTGGCTTGGCATGTGACGTCACTGACCGTCGTTCCCCATGACAGGGAACAGACGATCACTGACATGCCACTAGGAAGAACGGGGAGAGGTTTGTTTACACTTACCTCTCCCCGTTCTTCAGCTCTGTGAAGCAATCGCGGGACACCGGCGGCGATCAGGTCCTGGGGTCCCGCAGGCATGGAGCTTCGGACCGGGTCGCGAGCGCAACCCACAGATGGGTTCTTAAAGGGGACGTACCTGTACGCCCTTGTGCCTGTCCGTTCCATTCTGTCGACATATATCGTCGTGCGGCAGTCCTTAAGTGGTTAAACTAGGATAAATAGATTGTCTTAGGTTAATTGCCTGTGTATGCTTATATGCCACATTTCATCTGTGGCTATTTAAAGTGGACCTTCACCCTTCCACACATAGTGTCATTCCACTCCTAACCCCTCTTTCATAAGTGCATCATTCTTACCTACAAGAAAAAGGTGATAATGACATATTCAGCTGTCTGTAGCCTCCGGAAATCTTTACGCCACAAATCGCAGGAGAACCTGAGGTACTCCACAGTGCATGTGCTGCAGCACTTCATCAGGAAACCAGCTGTCTCTTTCTGGTTCTAGGAAGTCCTAGTCCGATGCAGGACCAGGCAAGCAGCAGCCAATCACAAAAGAACACCCAGCATGCTTGAAAAAGGAGCGCGGCTACAGCAACATCGTAGCACACACACACTCGGAAACGTGTCGCACTGTAGTGACATCATCATCCTGTGCCACATCGCTTGCGATCCAAGCCTCGTTCTGGCTCCCACACTGCACGGCTGTCCTCCATCGTTGCGGTGACCAGACGGGAATAGCAGTGATCACCCTGCAAGGATCTGACTGTCCACTGACCTCCATGTCCTGGGATTAGATGTTGCTGCTTCCTGCCAGTGAAAAGTACTTGCTGTTACTTGTGGTTCCTCCTGCTCATCCCAGAGATACACTCAACGTTTTTAACTTCCATGCGAGTGGATATTGCTATTTACAATAAAGTGTTTTTAAAAAATATTTTCAGAGGCGCCCCTCTCCTTGTTTCACTATTGGCTTGTAACTTCTATTTTGTTTAGTTTGTGCACAAAATTATTCGCCGATACATCAAACAATAGTAACCTGATGTAGCTTAAGGCTCCATGTACACAGAAGCTGATAAACTGCAGTTTATTGGCGTTTTTTTAAAAATCCCATTAACTGCACTCTATGTTAGCCTATGTGTTCATGTACACATAGCGTTTTTTAGCTTTAATGAGCAGTGGAGTTAATGGGCTTTTTTCTGAACGCAAGAAATTTGCGTTCAAAGTGCCGTTTTTCGGCAGAAAAAAAACCGCAAAACGCCAAAAAACGCTTATAAACGCTCAAACGCTCAAAAACGCTGGCCGCAAGCGTTTTTTGGTCCATTGAAAAAAAAAAATTTTTTTTTTTAAACGCTAAAAAAAGCTACACTGAAAAACGCTAATAAAAGCTAGTATAAAAACGCTGATAAAAGCTAGCTTTTTCTGCTGCTTTAAAAACAATTGTTTTTGAGCTTCTGTGTACATGGAGCCTAATACAACAGAAAAAAAAAATGGTACACTGCAAGACAACCTTCTTCTGTCATCAAAAAAGTTATAGTGATTTGTATCAAGTAATGATTTATTGGCTTTACCCACTGTCCTGTTTTCATTTGTTTTAAGCAAACTGGAAAGCTGCTCACAAATGGAGAGATTCTGTAAAAGTCCCGCTTTTTGGCCACTAGATAGAACTGAAGATCATAGGAAATTCTTCTGCTCCATCTAGCAGCCTTTATGTGGTATTTTGCAGAACCACTCTATTTTATATGAATAACATTTGACCTGTAGGAGGAAATAAGAGTGTTTCCAAAAACTTGGACCTCAAAATATATAGCCACATGAAAGGTAAAACAGATTTCAACACATGTGCCCAGTACATAGAGAAAAAAAAAAAGTCCATTATATAAAAAAGGTAAAAGGAACATAAACGTGTAATTGTGTGTCTAGCATATAACACTTTGCAGTAATCCAGCAGGGAAGATGGACAGCCTAAATTAAAGTAAGTACATGCCCCTTTTGTTTACACCGAGTCCAGTGTTTGACGGTTTATTAGAACTAAAATACGCATTGTGGTTCGAAAGGCCCGTACACACAATTGGATATTTCGACAACAATTGTCCGACATTCCGACCGTATGTATGCTCCATCGGACAATTGTTGTCGGAATTTCCAACAACAAATGTTGGCTGTGCATGCTCTCAAGTTGTCCGACAACAACTGTGTTCCGTAGGATTATCCGGTCGTGTGTACACAAGTCCGGACTAAAATCCGAACCAATGCTAAACATCAGACAACATTAGCAGAAGTTGCCCAAAGGGTGGCGCTATACAGCAGAAAAATCACGTAGTTTCGTGAACGTTGGCTGAAAAAGTTCTGCCGTCTGTATGGAGAACAAGTTCACGGGCAACGCCCTTCGGACAAAAATCCACGGATTTGTCCGATGGAAATCTGATCATGTGTACGAGGCTTTATCGTCATTTTCTTTTCAGTCCTAGATTTAAAAAAAGTGTATTTCCACTTTTGCAGACAAATTCTAGTTGCCAAATACCTACTTTATATCTATTGCATGTTCCCTTTCACACAGCATGGCTTATAAAGATAACCAGAAGTAGGATATTTGGTTATTTTAACTGGGAGTCAGACAAAGCTACACGAAGGGGGTGGGGAATTTAAAATATTTTTAGATGAACCTCTTGCCAACTGCCCCACATACATTTACTGTGGAGCGGCGGCTCTTCTGCATCAAATAATGTACAGGTATCTGCACACAGCGGGAGCCAATCAGCAGGTCCGATAACAAGGCAGATCACCCTCTCTGTGACAAGGGAAGATAGAGATCCTGTGTTTCTACCAAGCAGGAACACGAATCTCTGTCTTCCCACAGTAAAAGCACCCCCCCACAAACTAAAGCTTATACACACACAATCGGATTATCCGATGGGAATTGTGTAATGACAAGCTGTTGTATGCTCCATCAGACAATTGTTGTCGGATTTTCCGCGGACAAAATGTTGAATAGCATGCTTTAAAATTGTCCGCCAACAAATGTGTGATGTCGGATTTTCCGATCGTGTGTACACAAGTTTGTCGGACAAAACTCCAAAGTACAATTACGCATGCTCAGAAGCAATGCTCACCATAACACATTAGCAGAAGTTGCCCAAAGGGTGGCGCTAAAGAGCTGAAAACCCACGTAGTTTCGTGTTTGTTGGCTGACAATTCTTTGCCATTTGTATGCAATACAAGTTCCTGGCCAACGCCCTTCGGTGCAAAAGTCCTACGCTTTGACCGATGAAAATCCGATTGTGTGTATGAGGCTTTAGAAAGCACTCCCTAGGGACACATTTAACTCTTTAATCGCCCCTGTTAAACCCTTTCCTCCCAGTGTCATTAGTAAAGTGGCAGTGCATTTTTTTTGTTTTTAGCACTGATCACTGTATTGGTGTCACTGGTCCCCAAAAAAGTGATACTTAGTGTCAGATTTGTCCGCCGCAATGATCGCAGTCCCGCTATAAGTTGCTGATCACCGCCATTACTAGTAAACAATAAATAAATAAAAATTGTCAATAGTTTGTAGACGCTATAACTTTTGCGCAAACCAAGCAATATACGCTTATTGGATTTTTTTACCATAAATATGTAGCAGAATACATATTGGCCTAAATTGATGAAAAAATTATTTTACATTTTTTTTTCTTTATTGGATGCGTTTTATAGCAGAAAGTAAAAACATTTTTTTTTTAAATTGTCGTTTTTTTTGTTTAGGGCCAGTTCACACCATAGAATGAAGTTCAGATGTGTTCCAGATGCTTTTCTGCACGTTTTTTGAGGCTTTCCAGTGCATTCCCCCTTTATTTTCTTAACCTTAAATAAGGACATGTGTATTCCGGTGCATTTTTGATGTGTTTTACAGCCTTCCAGTACAGTAAAAATGCAGCACGTTCTACTATGTCATTGAAAACCATATAACCTACTTTCCATGCGTTTTTGATGCATAAAACAATGTACTGGACTGCATATGGTGTGAACTTGCCCTAATAGCGCAAAAAATAAAAACCGCAGTGGTGATCAAATACCACCAAAAGAAAGCTCTATTCGTTGGGGGAAAAAAACGTCCCACAACCACGCAGTGCCTTATCACAAAAAATGGCCTGGTCATGAAGGGGGGGGGGGGGTGTATACCTTCCGGAGCTGAAGTGGCTAAAGCAGTAGCATTTTTAAATATAATACTGGTAAACGTTTACTTTAAAGTGGTTGTAAAGGCTCATGGTTCTATGCATGCCAGTAAATAAAACCTCCTGTGCTGCTGCAGCAGCCCCCACCTAATACAGAAAAACCTTGGTTTGAGAGCGTTTTGCAAGACAAGCAACATTTTTTAATAAATATTGACTTTATATACAAGCGATGTCTGGTACAACATTTAGCAATGGTTGATGATTAATCACTTAAAGGAGTAGTAAAGTTACATGTTTTTTCACCTTAATGTATCCTATGCATTAAGGTGAAAAAACATCCGACAATACCGTCCCCCCCCCCGAGCCCCCGTTTTACTTACCTGGCCCCTCGAAAGTCCCGCGCTCGTCCCCGTCATCCTCTTCGGTTCTCAGCCTGGCCGCCGATTGGCTACACTGGATGGATTGAAAGCAGCGCAGCCATTGGCTGGCGCTGCTGTCAATCACATCCAATGACGCGGCACGCCGGGGGGCGGGGCCGAGCGATACAGTCGGCGGCTATGGCCGCCGCTGTATCACGGGAGCGCGCCCGCAATAACTCCACACCATGCTAGCTCGCTCGCATTATGGTGTGGAGTCCTTGCGGGGAGGAGCCAAGACAGCCGCTGAGGGACCCCAGAAGACCAGGATCGGGGCCACTGTGTGCAAAACGAGCTGCACAGTGGAGGTAAGTATAAAATGTTTGTTATTTTTTTGAAAAAAAAAAAGGAAGCTTTAGTGTCCCTTTAAGCCCCGGACCATTTGGCTGCCAAATGACCGGGCCACTTTTTGCGATTCGGCACTGCGTCGCCAAACAAAATTGATGTCCTTTTTTCCCACAAATAGAGCTTTCTTTTGGTGGTAGTTGATCACCTCTGTGGTTTTTATTTTTTGCGCCATAAACAAAAATAGAGCGACAATTTTGAAAAAAAATGCAATATTTTAAATAACCCCAGAAAATATATAAAAACATTAATTTCGCTCAGCTTAGGCTAATATGTATTCTTCTACATATTTTTAGTATTAAAAAAAAAAAAAAAAAAACCCAATAAGCGTTCATTGATTGGTTTGCGCAAAAGTTATAGTGTCTACAAAATAGGGGATAGTTTTATGGCATTTTTATTAATAATTATTTTTTTATTTTTTTTACTAGTAATGGCGGTGATCAGCGATTTTTATTGTGACTGCGACATTATGGCGGACACATCGGACACTTTTGACACCATTGTCATTTTTACAGCGATCACAGCTATAAAAATGCACTGATTACTGTAAAAATTACACTGGCAGTGAAGGGGTCAACCTGTAGGGGACGCTGAAGGGGTTAAGTGTGTCCTAGGGAGTGATTCTAACTGTTAGGGGTGTGGCTACGAGTGACAAGTCACTGATCGCAGTTCCCGATGAGGGAACAGACGATCAGTGACATGTCACTAGGAAGAACGGGGAGATGTTGTGTTTACACTGACATCTCCCCGTTCTTATGCTCTGTGACCCGATCGAGGGACACAGGCGGACATCGAGTCCGCGGATCCTGCGGGCACAGGCACAGAGCTCGCGACAGGGTCGCGAGTGCGGTGGCTCGTGCGCGACCACACGGCGGCAAATTAAAGGGGACGTATATACACGCCCATTTGCCCAGCCGTGCCATTCTGTCAACGTATAAGTTTGTGCGGCGGTCGGCAAGCGGTTAAAAGAGGCACATCTAAGTATGCAGGCATCCGGGGTAAAGCTGTCCACATAGATCATCCTCCTCACCGCCATCGACGTCGTCCCTTCCACGCTGCACTCCACAAGCGCTTCCAGATCGCTCTATTCCAGGGTAGTCTTCCCAGTCACAACTACAGACTGACAGCGGTGAGAGCCATTGGTGTGGAGGATGGTCTATCTATGTGGACAGCTTTACCCCGGATGCCTGCATACTTAGACCCCTTTCACACTGGGACGTTTTCCAGGCGCTATTGCGCTAAAAATAGCACCTGCAAACCGACCTGAAACAGCCGCTGCGGTGTCTCCAGTGTGAAAGCCCGAGGGCTTTCACACTGGAGCGGTCCACTAGCAGGATGGTAAAAAAAGAAGTCCTGCTCGCCGCATCTTTGGAGCGGTGTGTATACCGCTCCTGCCCATTAAAATCAATGGGACATTACGGCTATACCGCCGGCAAAGTGCCTCTGCAGAGACGCAGTGGTGGTTTTTAACCCTTTCTCGGTCTCTAGCGGCCTAATAGCGCCGCAAAATTGCTGCTAAAAATAGCGGCGCTTTACCGCCGACGCACCTCCCGCCCCAGTGTGAAAGGGGCCTTAGATGTGCCTGTTTAATAATTAACCATGCGAGTTGCTAAATGTTGTACCTTTATTAACCACTTAAGCCCCGGACCATTTGGTAGCTAGAGGACCAGAGGTGAATTCAGAATTTTGCACTGCGCTGCTTTAACTGTAAATTGTGCGGACATGCAATGTTGTACCCAAACGAAATTTGCGTCCTTTTCTTCCCACAAATAGAGCTTTCTTTTAATGGTATTTGATTGCCTCTGCGATTTTTATTTTTTGCGATATAAACGGAAAAAGACCGAAAATTTTGAAAAAAATTATATTTTCTACTTTTTGTTATAAGAAAAATCGAATAAACTCAATTGTAGTCATACATTTAGGCCAAAATGTATTCAGCCACATGTTTTTAGTAAAAAAAAAAAGTCAATAAGCGTATATTTATTGGTTTGCGCAAAAGTTATAGAGTTTACAAACTAGGGTACATTTTCTGAAATTT
The DNA here is from genome assembly GCA_029206835.1 of Rana muscosa. NCBI lineage: Eukaryota > Metazoa > Chordata > Amphibia > Anura > Ranidae > Rana > Rana muscosa. Next base: position 824,370,871 of record CM055117.1, on the reverse strand, counting down.
ACACAGCTTTAAATTTATGACTGCCTATCTCATTTCTTGAGGTGCTAAAATGGCAGGGCAGTACAAAACCCCCCCAAATGACCCCATTTTGGAAAGTAGACACCCCAAGGAAATTGCTGAGAGGCATGTTGAGCCCATTGAATTTTTTATTTTTTTGTCCCAAGTGATTGAATAATGACTAAAAAAAAAAAAAAAAATTACAAAAAGTTGTCACTAAATGATATATTGCTCACACATGCCATGGTTATATGTGGAATTTCACCCCAAAATACATTTTGCTGCTTCTCCTGAGTACGGGGATACCACATGTGTGGGACTTTTTGGGAGCCTAGCCGCGTACGGGACCCCGGAAACCAAGCACCGCCTTCAGGATTTCTAAGGGCGCAAATTTTTGATTTCACTCCTCACTACCTATCACAGTTTCGAAGGCCATAAAATGCCAAAATAGCACAAAACCCCCCCCAAATGACCCCATTTTGGAATATAGACACCCCAAGCTATTTGCTGAGAGGAATGGCGAGTATTTTACAGCTCTCATTTGTTTTTGAAAATGAAGAAAGAAAATATATATATATATATTTTTTTTTTTTCAATTTTCAAAACTTTGTGACAAAAAGCGAGATCTGCAAAATACTCACAATACCTCTCAGCAAATAGCTTGGGGTGTCTACTTTCCAAAATGGGGTCATTTGGGGGGGTTTTGTGCCATCTGGGCATTCCATGGCCTCCGAAACTGTGATAGGCAGTGAGAAGTGAAATCAAAAATTTACACCCTTAGAAAGCCTGAAGGCGGTGCTTGGTTTTTGGGGTCCCGTACGCGGCTAGGCTCCCAAAAAGTCTCACACATGTGGTATCCCCGTACTCAGGAGAAGCAACAGAATGTATTTTGGGGTGTAATTCCACATATGCCCATGGCATGTTTGAGCAATATATCATTTAGTGACAACTTTGTGCAAAAAAAAAAAAAAAAATTGTCGTTTTTCCGCAACTTGTGTCAACATATAAAATATTCCATGGACTCGACATGCCTCTCAGTATATAGCTTGGGGTGTCTACTTTCCAAAATGGGGTCATTTGGGGGGGTTTTGAACTGTTCTGGCATTTTATACACAACATTAGGAAGCTTACATCCACTCTTCTAACCACTTGAAGACAAAGCCCTTTTTGACACTTTTTGTTTACATGAAAACATTTTTTTTTTTTGCAAGAAAATTATGTTGAACCCCCAAACATTATATATATTTTTAAAGCAAAGGCCCTACAGATTAAAATGGTGGGTGTTGCATTTTTTTTTTCTACACAGTATTTGCGCAGCGATTTTTCAAACGCATTTTTTGGGTTAAAAAAATACACTTTTTTTAATTTTAATGCACTAAAACACACTATATTGCCCAAATGTTTGATGAAATAAAAAAGATGATCTTAGGCCGAGTACATAGATACCAAACACGACATGCTTTAAAATTTCGCACAAACGCGCATTGGCGACAAACTACATACATTTTTAAAAGCCTTTAAAAGCCTTTACAGGTTACCCCAGTAGATTTACAGAGGAGGTCTACTGCTAAAATGATTGCCCTCGATCTGACCTTCGCGGTGATACCTCACATGCATGGTGCAATTGCTGTTTACATATGACGCCAGACCGACGCTTGCGTTCGCCATTGGGCAAGAGCAGGGCAGGACAGGGGTGCTTTTTTATTTTTATTTTTTTATTATTAATTTTGCTTTTTTATTTTATTTTTAAATTGTTCCTTCCAAGTATTTTTTTTTTTTTATCATTTTTATTGTTATCTCAGGGAATGTAAATATCCCCTATGATAGCAATAGGTAGTGACAGGTACTCTTTTTTTGAAAAAACTGGGGTCTTCTAGACCCTAGATTTTTCCTCTGCCCTCAAAGCATCTGACCACACCAAGATCGGTGTGATAAAATGCTTTCCCAATTTCCCAATGGCGCTTTTTATATCCGGGGGGGGGGCATTCCCTCCCACTGCTTGTAAAAGCAGTCCAGAGGCTAATTAGCCGCTAGGATTGCTTTTACATGAAAGCCGGCCGCAGGCTGAAAAGAATGATACCAAGATGATACCTAAACCCGCAGGCATCATTCTGGTATAAACATTCAAAGTCCAGCAACATACCAGTACGTTGCTGGTCCTTGTTGGACATGTATTGTAATCTTTATTTCATGCAGCCAGTTGGCTGAACGAAAAAAAGAGATTGATCGGTGGGTATGCCCACCATTAGAATACCACCCTTCATCCACCCACTTCCAATGATGGGCATACACGCACCATTTATATATGCCGAAGCATGGGGGCATCCTCCCGCAAAAAAGTTATGCCGCACACACATGGTCGGACTTTTCCACGGGCAAGCCTCCGTCGGAATTTCGACCGTATGTACGCGGCATTAGGAGCAAAATCGCTCCTCTGCCCCTGCTGCCCCAATGCTTCGGCATATTTGCTTTTTTTTTTTTTTAACTGTGGTGGTGAAATCACCTCCTACAGCACTGGAGTCGCAGGGATCAGGCCTGTCTCTGCGAACGCTGCAGTTATGTGTGTTTTTGTTTTGTAAGTGACAGTGATCGATCGATACTGCACTTGGGTGGCCTGGGCTGGACGGAGGGGCAAAACGCAGGTGCCAGCAGGTATCTGGGCTGATCCCGCTAACACTGCGTTTTTGGGAACCCTAAACTGCTGGGGACGCTAGTATAGATCTGATCAGATCAGATATTGATCTGTTCAGATACTATACCACTAAGGGGGGTGTATGCTTCATGCGTGGGTGTTGGCGTTACTGGCACTAACCTGACGCTGCCTGGGGTGTGACTCCGACCCTCTCTGACGCTAAAACCTAATTGATATCACCCGCCGGGCGATCAGGGGGTTAAACCTTTATTGGGTTATATATACGGCGGGTGCCCTGACACTATAAAAAGCAAACTAACTAACCAGCGTCACCCGTAACACTTATATGGTGATCACTGGTGAAAGGGTTAACTAGGGGCAATCAGGGGGTTAAAACCTTTATTAGATAATATATGGGGGTACCTGACGCTATAAAAACCTGCGGCGAACCTAAAAAAAATTACCAGCTACCGATCTGCATCACCGACACTAAGACAGCGTTTAGAAAAACGATTGCTTAGCGACAGTGGTGATAGGGGGTGAAAGGGTTACCTGGGGGGCGATCAAGGGGGTTAAACCTTTATTAGATAATATATTGGGGTACCTGACGCTATAAAAACCTGCGGCGAACCTAAAAAAAATTACCGGCTACCGATCTGCATCACAGACACTAAGACAGCGTTTAGAAAAACGATCGCTTAGTGACAGTGGTGATAGGGGGTGAAAGGGTTACCTGGGGGGCGATCAAGGGGGTTAAACCTTTATTAGATAATATATTGGGGTACCTGACGCTATAAAAACCTGCGGCGAACCTAAAAAAAATTACCGGCTACTAGGGTTGTCCCGATACCACTTTTTTAAGACCGAGTACAAGTACCGATACTTTTTTTCAAGTACTCGCCGATACCGATTACCGATACTTTTTTTCAATGTCATGTGACAGTTTGAAAGATGGGGACTAATAGGTGGCACTTATGGGCACGGATCGATGGCACTTATGGGCAGTGATAGGTGGCACTTGGGGGCACTGATAGGTGGCACTTGGGGGCACTGATAGGTGGCACTGATTGCACAGAAAGGTGGCACTTGTGGGCACTGATAGGTGGCACTTGTGGGCACTGATTGCACAGAAAGGTGGCACTTACGGGCACTGATAGGTGGCACTTGGGGGCACTGATAGGTGGCACTTGGGGGCACTGATAGGTGGCACTGATTGCACAGAAAGGTGGCACTTGTGGGCACTTATGGGCACTGATAGGTGGCACTTATGGGCACTGATTGCACAGAAAGGTGGCACTTACGGGCACTGATAGGTGGCACTTATGGGCACTGATAGGTGGCACTTATGGGCACTGATAGGTGGCACTTATGGGCACTGATAGGTGGCACTTATGGGCACTGATAGGTGGCACTTGTGGGCACTGATAGATGGCACTGATTGCACTATCAGTGCAATCAGTGCCATCTATCAGTGCCCACAAGTGCCACCTATCAGTGCAATCAGTGCCCATAAGTGCCACCTATCAGTGCAATCAGTGGCATCTACCAGTGCCACCTGATAGGTGGCACTGGTAGATGGCACTGATTCCACTGATAGTACCCACAAGTGCTACCTGATAGGTGGCTGGCACTGAAATGCTGCGGGGGGTGAGGGGAAATGACACAGGATTTAAGAAAAAAAAACTGCTGCAACGCCCATCTTGGTACACCCTGCACTCGGCTGCAGTAAGCAACAGCAGACATCTTGTTACACCCAGCCCATATAGCTCGGGCTGGGTGTAACAAGATGTCTGCTGCTGCTTACTGCAGCCGAGTGCAGAGTGTACCAAGATGGGCATGGGGACGTTCAGCCGCTGACGGCAACCGAATGTGACAGCACCGGTCACCGATCCTGATGCGGCTGCGCCCTGAACCCCTGCCAGCTTACCAGGTTCAACTGCAGTTGAGGGACTTGCTCTCCGCCCGCGGACTCCGTCCACCGACTGTGCCCGCCCTCTTCAGCCAGACTCCGCCCGCACTTTCCTCTCCCGCCCTCCCCAGCCACTGACTCCTCCCGCCCTCTCCGGCCAGACTCCGCCCGCACTCCCCCGCCCTCTCTCCTGCCCTCCCCAGCCACTGACTCCTCCCGCCCTCTCCGGCCACAAAAAAAAAAAAGTATCGGGTGAAGCATCGGGAGCATTTGCGCGAGTACAAGTACTCGCGCAAATGCTTGGTATCGGTCCCGATACCGATACTAGTATCGGTATCGGGACAACCCTACCGGCTACCGATCTGCATCACAGACACTAAGACAGCGTTTAGAAAAACGATCGCTTAGTGATAGTGGTGATAGGGGGTGAAAGGGTTACCTGGGGGGCGATCAAGGGGGTTAAACCTTTATTAGATAATATATTGGGGTACCTGACGCTATAAAAACCTGCGGCAAACCTAAAAAAAATTACTGGCTGCCGATCGGCATCACTGACGCTAAGACAGCGATCAGAAAAATGATCGCTAAGCGACAGTGGTGATAGGGGGTGAAAGGGTTATCTGGGGGGTGATCAGGGGGTTAAACCTTTATTAGGGGGGGTTAGGGGGCTACACTGGACCTAAGACTAAACTTTGGTGACACTTTTACAGTCACAAATGTCACTGATTGTAGTGATCACTAAATAAATGGTCACTGCAATCAGTGACACTGTGACTGGGGGCGTGATCTGGGGGGGCCTGGGGGGGCGATTTATGTCCCTATGTGTCCTGGTGTCAGTGTAGTGTTGTGTGCACTGACCTGATATCTTCTCTTGTACGGCGCTCGGTATATGTGAGCGCCGCACCAGAGATGACATCACTTCCTCCTGCTCCCTCTGTCTGACACAGACAGAGGGGGCATTTCCATTCGCCGGGAGCGATCGCGAGGGGGTGGCCAGAAACGAATGGCTGCCCCCTCATCCCGGAACGCTCCCGGACACTTAGCCACCGCTCACTGTACAGAAGGGGGGTCCGATTGGACCCCCCAACTGTACAAAGGCAATCACGTACACACTACGTGATTGTGCCTGTCGGTGCCATTCTGCCGACGTATATATACAGTGAGCGGTCGTTAAGTGGTTAAATGTAACCATATTGCTACACTTAGAGGCGCCTCTCTTCTCTTTTAGGCTACTTTCACACTGAGGCGCTTTGCAGGCGCTATAGCGCTAAAAATAGCACCTGCAAAGTGCTCTGAAAGAGCCGCTCAGGTGCGCTGGTAGGACGCTCAAAAAAGTCCTGCCAGCCGCATCTTTGTGGCGCTGTAGGAGCAGTGTATGCACCGTTCCTAAAGCGCCCCCTGCCCATTGAAATCAATGGGCAGCGCCGCCGATCCGCTGGCAAAGCACCGCTGCAGCGGCACCTTGCCGGCGGTTTTAACCCTTTTTCGGCCACCGCTAGCGGTCGAATAGCGCTGCAAAAACAGTAAAGCGCCTCTAAAAATAGCGGCGCTTTACTACCGAAGGCGCAACACCCCAGTGTGAAAATATCCTTATACTCTGTAGCTCCTGCTGGATTTTGCTTCTAATCCCCTTGTGGATGGACATTTTATGGTTACATAATCCATCACTGTGCTATAATCTTTTTATATGGACTATAGACTGAAGGACTTATGAATAAATGGTTGTGGAACGAATCATTTGAGTTTCCATCATTTCTTATGGGGAAATTTGCTTTGGATTACAAGCATGTTTCTAGAACAAATTATGCTTGCAAACCAAGGTTTTACTGTACTGTGAGCCTCCTCTCGATGTCCATGAGAGCCTTGCCTCTACGGGGACTCACACTCCTGATTGGCTTTTGGCAGCTGTCAATCACAGCCAGTGGGCCAATCAGGATTTATGAATGGACACACAGAGCTGCGGCTCATGAGCGCGCCTGCTTGTGTGCCCCCACAGCAAACTGCTTGCTGTGGGGGCACCTGGCAGGAGAGAGGAGAACCAGCGTGGGACCCGAATAGAAGAGGATCAGCGCTGCGCTATGCAAAACCACTGCACAGAGCAGGATGATATATGATATGATATATATAGGCTTTATTATCACTTTAAATGTAATGCCTTATTTTAATCTCCAGTCTATCAGCCTTTCGCTTCCTTGGGTTCCGATGCTGATCTTACCTACAAAGAGCCCTTGGCCACTTTCACACTGAGGCGCTTTAAAGGCGCTATAGCGCTAAAAATAGCACCTGTAAAGCGCCTCTCCTGCATTCTTCTGGGACAAATAAGAGGTCCCAAAAGACCATGGGACCATTCACAAGGCACAGAGCAACTCGAGCATGCACAGTAGGAAACAGGCTTCACTTCCTGTTTCACTTACTTACTAGAGATTTTGGTGCCTGTACCTGAAGCCGATTGAAGAATCTGCTCAGTCGAGGATGGGGAAATGCAATAAATGAGGCCTTAAAGTATGTTTTTATTAAGAAATGCTGAGGAAGAAGAGGCTTTTCTAAGGATAGATGCAGCAAACATGCAGATACTTTATTATATATGTTAAATGGAGAAATCTAGACACAACATCAGAGAAATCACATACCAAGTCATTGTCACTATCCTGGCAGCCAACGTTCACATAAATCCTGCATGGCCTCCTCCATCCAGTAGAAGTTACTCCTGGACTGTAGATTTTATTAAAGTGGAATTAAAGGGGTTCACGGTTTTTCACCTTAATGCATGAGTGAGAACTTGTACTTGTATAGCGCTACAATTGCGAACTAAATCGCCTCATCCTATGCATCAAGGTGAAAAAACATCCGATAATTGCCAGCCGCCCCAGCTTTACTTACCTGAGCCCTGGAATGTCCCGCATCAAGAATGTGCTTGATCCCGGCCCGGTCTTCTCGGCTCTTCATTGAATAGATTGATAGCAGCGCAGCCATTGGCTCCCGCTGCTGTCAATCAAATACAATGACGCGGGCGCTGGGGCAGAGTCCGGCATTCGTGTGTATGGACACAAATGCTGGACTCTGGAGCGCGCCCGCAAGGGTTAGCTGATGCGGGGAGGAGCCGAGACAGCCGCCGAGGGACCCCAGAAGACCAGGATCAGGGCCACTCTGTGCAAAATGAGCTGCACAGTGGAGGTAAGTATGACATGTTTGTTATTTTAAAACAACATTTTTTTTGAACCTTTACAATCCCTTTAAACCCTTCTATCCTTTACAGGCAAGGAAGCTGCCATTTGCTGGCTTGACCGGTCTCTTGAGATCCCAAGCACCTGTGACAGTCATCACATATGGCATGCTTTGAATGGAACCATTTTGGAAAACTGTTAATAAACCCAGGACCCTGCATTCATTATAACCGGTCTCCCGCAGTACACACAACATGGAACTGCAATTATTTTAGTAAATATAAACTGCTAAATACCTTTTCTCAACAAAAGTTAGAGAAGTCTTGTGACTTCTATCAGTGTCAGGTTAAAGCTTGTAGGAGAAGTTTCTATTCTGCTCTCTGACTGTCCTATGAGGCTGCAGGACCTCTGGCCTTCTGTCAGGAGTTTGCATGTGATCAGCACTGTCCAAAGAAACCCCCCCCCCCCAAACTGAGCATGTGCAGATTGTCCCCAGGGCTCTGTTCTATCAGCAGATAGATCGGGGACAGGATCAAACAGCTTTCTTACACAATGCAGAGGATTAACCCCTTAGGTTCCACAGTGAGTATAACAAGCATGCTTTACTGCATATACAGACTGATTTTACTGTTGTGGGTTTAGTTCCTCTAGAACAGGAGTTCTACAAATCAACGTGGCAGTTATAGATCATGTTATTGTGTGTGGGAATACAGGCAGGCATGATCCATGCTGAGCCCAGCACTATACAGGGAAGTAGGCTCACTTAGTATAAGCAATCCAGCAGGAAGTGGCACCTTTTACGTGTTGCCCAGAAAGGGATTGAAGAGGAGATTAAAGCGGAGTTCCACCCAAAAGGGGAACTTCTGCTCATGTATCTCTCCCCCTACCCCACCCCCACATTTGGCATCTTTCCAGGGTGAGCGGATACCTCTTTGACAGGTATCATGTCCCCTCTTCCAGGAGACCAGGCCGCGGCAAATTACACCAGCAGCTCGGCTCTCTCCTCCTTCCCCCCACCGCCGGTGTCTTGTCGAGCTGGTTCCCCTATCGATATGGTCCCCCCCCTTGACTGCGCAGGCGCTGCCGAACAGCTGTTAAAGCTCAGAGATTTCCGTCGATAGGAGGAACCATAGGCTCGGCAGCTGTGGACGCACTCGCCTCCGATGCTTCATTACACACGCTGCTTTCTTCTTCATGCCGCTCTATACAGCAAGGGGCGGATCAGATGTGATATTGAGCAGTGCGATTTTTTTGTTTATACACAACGCCCCTTGCTGAATAGAGCGGCGTGTATAGACAAACAAATCGCACTGCTCAATATTATCACATCTTATATGTATACAGCGGCATGAAGAAGAAAGCGGCGTGTGTAACTAAGCAACGGGAGCGAGCGCATCTGCCGAACAGCTGTTACACCTCAGAGATTTCCGTCGCCTCGGATTGCGCCTGCGCAGTCAAGGGGGGAACCATATCGATAGGAGGAACCAGCTCGTCAAAACACGGGGTCAATAGGAGAAAGGAGCGGGGCCTCACGCATGGGCAGTAGGGTTCCCGGTATGAAGCTGTAAGAATACACTTGCCGGGTTCCTTTTACCCGCAATGGCAGCAGAACCAGACAGCTGACGGAAACATCAGCTGCGGGTGCCGACATCGCTGGACCCCAGGACAGGTAAGTGTCCGATTATTAAAAGCCAGCAGGTGCAGTATGTGTAGCTGCTGGTTTTTAGTTCTTGCAGGGGTGGGCGGCCCTCCGCTTTAAACAAATAACCTTCTTATACAGAAGAGCGCACTAATGGGGTTGATCTTACACAAGCAGAACTCAATGACTTGCATTGCAATATAATGGGGGACATACTAAGACTGTGCGTGGCAACCAATCAGCTTCTAGCTTTCGTTTCCAAATCTTCACCAAACAAGCTGAAGCTGATTGGCTGCCATGGACATCACTGGATTATGTACTAAACATCTGTAAGGTGCCCAGGAGTAATGGAGGGCATAAACAAATCACAGGCAGCGTACAGGACACATTCATGAGAAGCCAACAAGTGACAGGACAGCCGTCATTACCAGGTTCAGGCCCCCCACTGACTGCTCCTCCCAGAGGACAGCTGCGGCCCAGCGGATCCCTCCTCACTGCAATCCCCGGTAGCTCAGGACCCCAGAACACGATCATTCAGGATCTTCATCCCCCTCACAGCCCGCTCCTGGGCAGGCTCAGCTGCGCAGCTGACGGAGGTGCTGTGACTCCATTCACTGACGGCTCTGACGTCATCATCCGGCGCCCTGTCTGGGGCGCATTGATTGGCAAAGGAGTGCTGTGATTGGCAAGTGGGCGGGAGGCTGCCTTTGCTCACCAGTACGCAACAAACCCAGCAAATTCTAGAGAAAAGGCTGTCCGTGAGGCTCTCTTATACCTCTCATAGGGTAGGAGCCGAAAGTGGCTTTTTAAAGCTCAAGTTCATTTTTATTTTTGGCTGAAGCACCAAGCACATTAGTTCTATGTAATGGAGTGTATCCTGTGACCTGCAGGCCAATCACCAAGATCATACTCTTACCAGCTGTGTCTTATAAAGCTCCCTTCCTGTACCACTTTTATTATGATAATGACGTTGTACTTTGGAGTCCTATTTTTTTTTTTTTTTACCATTGTCTCTGTATTCTGATTTTCTGTTAAATAAAGAATTGAAAGACAAACCCTAACGACACCCTACACAGATCACGCACGTTTGCCTGCATCCGATCGCATCCCAGAAAACAAGAATTTGTGCTGCAAGTTTGAAAATGACTTGCTAAGCTATTGCTAGACTTGACAAGCTTCTCAAGTTTGTTCCAAAATTGCAGCAAGTCCGCATTCCGTGAATCCAGATGAACTTTCTCTGCAAACATTCTGCAAGTCCTGGTTCAGTTATGTTGTGCAATAGTCATCCCTCCACAGGGGTCACTGGTTCTCAACCCGGGGTAGGTGCACCAAGAGCAGGGGGTACGCCGCCTAGAGCCAGCGCCACCAGCAGGGTCGGGAGAGAGGGGCTGACAACCCGGTGTGTTCTGCTGAGAACTCCAACACGCACTCGGCAAAACACCAGCATGGCCCAGTGACATAGAAGTCCCGCCTCCGGCTCCGATGATGGACATCACACTGGTCCAATACCAGGACGTGAGACGTCCATCATAGAAGCCGTGGGTCCAGGATGCGGGACTTAGTGGACACTGCAGCGGAAGATCCCCGCTCTGTATAAACCGGCGGGCGGCGGCTCTCCTCTCCCTATGGCTGCGCTGATGGGCAATGGCGACTGGCAAGGCTGCACTAATGGGCACTGGTGACTGACAAGGCTGCATTGATGGGCACAGGTAAGGCTGAGCTGATGGGCACCGATCAGGCTGTATTGATGGGCACAGGTAAAGCTGCACTGATCAGGCTGCTTTTATGGGCACTGATAAGGCTGCATTGATGGGCAAGACGGCACTGGTGACTGGCAAGGCTGCGATAATGGGCACTGATCAGGCTGTATTGATGGACATAGGTAAAGCTGCACTAATGGGCACTGATCAGGTTGCATTGATGGGCAAAAGGTAAGGCTGCACTGATGGGCACTGATCAGACTGCATTGATGAGCACTGGTGAGGCTGCATTGGTGAGGCTGAGCTGATGGGCACAGGTAAGGCTGAGCTGATGGGCACTGATCAGGCTGCATTGATGGGCATGGGTGAGGCTGAGATGATGGGCACTGCTGAGGCTGCATTGATGTGCACTGATCAGGCTGCATTGATGGACACTGGTGAGGCTGCATTGAAGGGCACTGGTGAGGCTGCATTGATGGGCACTGATCAGGCTGCATTGATGGGCACTGATCAGGCTGCACTGATGGGCAATAATCAGGCTGCATTGATGGGCACTGGTGAGGCTGAGCTGATGGGCACTGATCAGACTGCATTGATGAGCACTGGTGAGGCTGCATTGGTGAGGCTGAGCTGATGGGCACAGGTAAGGGTGAGCTGATGGGCACTGATCAAGCTGCATTGATGGGCAATGATCAGGCTGAACTGATGGGCATTGATGGGCAAGGGTGAGGCTGAGATGATGGGCACTGCTGAGGCTGCATTGATGGGCACTGATCAGGCTGCATTGATGGGCACTGGTGAGGCTGCATTGAAGGGCACTGGTAAGGCTGCATTGATGGGTACTGATCAGGTTGCATTGATGGGCACTGATCAGGTTTCATTGATGGGCACTGATCAGGCTGCACTGATTGGCAATAATCAGGCTGCATTGATGGGCACTGGTGAGGCTGAGCTGATGGGCACTGATCAGGCTGCATTGATGGGCACTGGTAAGGCTGCATTGATGGACAATGGTGAGGCTGAGCTGATGGGCACTGACCAGGCTGCATTGATGGTCACTGGTGAGGCTGTATTGATGGGCATTGATGAAACTGAGCTGATAGGCACTGGGAAGGCTTTATTGGTGGGCATTGGTGAGACTGAGCTGATGGGCACTGATCAGGCAGCATTGATGGGCGCTGATGAGGCTGCATTGGTGAGGCTGAGCTGATGGGCAAAGATAAGGCTGAGCTGATGGGCACTGATTGGACTGCACTGATCAGGCTGCATTGATGGGTACTGGTACGGATGCATTAATGGACATTGGTGAGGCTGAGCTGATGGTCACAGGTAAGGCTGCATTGATAAGTACTGATCAGACTGCATTGATGGGCACTGTTGATGTTGCATTGATGGGCACTGCTGAGGGTGTAATTGATGGGCACTGGTTAGGCTGAGCTGATGGGCACTGGTGAGGCTGCATTGATGGGCACTGGTAAGGCTTCATTGATGGGCACTGGTAAGGCTGCGCTGATGGGCACTGATCAGGCTGCATTAATGGGCACAGGTAAGGCTGTATTGATGAGAACTGATTAAGCTGCATTGATGGGCACAGGTAAGGCTGCACTGATGGGCACTGATCAGACTGCATTGATGAGCATTGGTGAGGCTGAGCTGATGGGCACAGAGAAGGCTGAGCTGATGGGCACAGAGAAGGCTGCACTGATCAGGCTGCATGATGAGCTCTGGTAAGGCTGCATTGGTGAGGCTGAGCTGATGGGCACAGATAAGGCTGAGCTGATGGGCACGGATCATGCTGCATTGATGGGCACAGGTAGGGCTGCACTGATCAGGCTGCATTTATAAGCACTGATGAGGCTGCATTGGTGAGGCTGAGCTGATGGTCACTGGCGTACGTGTGCGTGTGTCATTGCAGCATGCAAACATGATATTGAAAACAAACAAAAACCATCACAAACACACACTGACATTATATATTGTGACAGCAGGAAGGTAAAGTCACCTGGTTGCATCCAGGGGGGTAGGTATATTTCTCCCAGATTCAGGCTTTATGCCGACTTATACAACTAGGGAGAGAGTTGATGAAGCCCAGCTGAGGCTAGTGGGCTCATGGATGATTCATACCTCTAGGGAGAGTGCTGGGCGTCGTGCAGGCAGGGAGTTGATGAGACCAGCTGAAGCTTGTCAGCTCGTTTAAGGCCTCTATAAAAACTCCCAGCTTCATTAGGTGTTTGCTCATGCCTGGACCCAGACCTGTGTGGACTGTCTAGGGAGAGTGAACCCCTGTGCGGTGAGACAAAGCCTGTGTGGCTATTTGTTTGGACATTTACTAAACCAGGGACTTAGGGACTAGGACAGCACCAGGCTGATCCCAGTTGTTAGTTAGGGAAACCTGCATGTTTAGTCAGAGGTCAAGCTGACCAGGATTTATTTTGTTTATGTTTCTTTTTGCTTTGCTGTGTTTTTGTCACTGTAAATAGAGAAATAAACCGCACCTTTTGATCTTGAAAACCACAACTTCCGTCTGCTGGGCCTGTTTTTGTGTGGGGAGCCCATCCAGGGGGTCACACACACCCGCTACCGAGCTAACCCCCTCACAGTTGGTGGAGAACCAGTGGCAGTTTTTTTTTAAGCCAGCATGGAGGAGATACTGAAACAGCTGGCTCTAGCAAATGCCAATCAACAGCAGACAAATGCAGGTTTGCAAAAGAGCCTTGCAGCTCAACAACAGAGCTTCGCAGCCCAGCAACAAGCCCAGCAGCAATCTGAGGCCCGCTTCATAGACCTGTTGCAGAAGCAAGAGCAGAGACTACAACAACAGATGGAAGCAGTAATGCAGCAACGTCCGCAGACCAGTGAGGAAAGCCGTCCCACTAATACCGCGTCCTTTGGGGTGAGTCGTTTATTGACAAAAATGACTGGAGAGGATGATCCAGAGGTATTTTTAACCACATTTGAAAGGACTGCTGAAAGAGAAAAGTGGCCTGAGGAGCAGTGGGCTGGACTGGTGGCTCCTCTGTTAACTGGTGAATCGCAGAAAGCTTACTATGACCTAGAGCCTGACCAAGCAAAAGACTATGTGATGCTAAAAGCTGAAATATTGGCAAGGCTGGGTGTCACCCTGGCTGTCCGGGCTCAGCGTGTGCATAACTGGACTTTCCAGCTTGGAAAACCCCCCAGGTCTCAAATGTATGATCTCATTCACCTGAGCAGGAAGTGGCTACAGCCAGAGACTTTGTCCGCACCGGAGATTGTGGAACGTGTTGTGATGGTTCGTTTCTTGAGAGCTCTTCCTACCGCCATTCAAAAGTGGGTAAGCCATGGAGACCCAGAAATGGCCGGTAAACTTGTGGATCGTGTAGAGAGATACTTGGCTGCAGAGAACCTGACGGCCTCTTCCAGAGACTCTCGGACTTTCCACCCTAAGACCAGACCATCCCCAGGGGCGGATAAGATGATTCCAAGGGGTGAGGGTGGAGAGAGTGAGAGGGTGGGAGCTCTGCCCAGGGTTTGGCGAGAACAGCCTGGGAAGTCGGGGGCTCAAGAGGCAGCCAAAAGGATTGTTTGCTACCGCTGCCGGCAAGCGGGACATATTGCAGCAAATTGCCCGGTTGTGGAGGAACCCATGCAATGTGACTTTCTGACGGACAGACGTCAGTCGCTGTGTGCGACAGTCGCATGCACTGCCATTCGGGGAACTGAGAAACATTTATGCAAAATGTGTATTAATGGTAGAAATGTTGTGGTATTACTGGATTCAGGTAGCCTTGTGACCCTGATAAAGGCTGAATTAGTTAAAACAGAGGTCTCTGGGAATAGCAAGGTAGCTGTTATTTGTGTGCATGGGGACACCCGAGAGTATCCAGTGACTACAGTGTGTTTCAAGACCCCCAAAGGTACCCTCTCTCATCCAGTGGGGTTAGTATCTCAACTACCGCATGATGCCATTGTGGGAAGGGATTTTCCGAAGTTCTGGGAACTGTGGGATGATCCTGAGCCCCCCACTGGTGCCCCTATGTACCAGGAAGGTGATAGCCAGAACTCCTCTGAGAGTGGTGAGGACTCTCCAGAATTTCCCTTGTCAGTATTGGCAGGCGAGACTCAAGAAACTGGAGAGGCGCCCACCTCCTCAGACGAAAACCTACCGTCTGTGGAGTTTTCTGATCTTGAGGTTCACAGGGAAAATTTTGCCACAGAACAGTTAAAAGACCCCGCCCTAATAAAGGCACGGGAAAACGTAGTGGAAATAGATGGCGAGTTAGTGAACCCAGATAATACCTGCACTTACCCATACTTCAGCGTAGAGAAGGACCTACTGTATCGGGTGGCAAAAAGGGCAGAAGAAACCGTTGAGCAGCTTGTGGTGCCCAAACCTTACAGGAAGTTGGTGTTGGAGTTGGCCCATGGGCACATTCTTGGAGGTCATCTGGGGACAGAGAAAACCCGAGAGAGGGTATTACAGAGATTCTATTGGCCTGGGGTGATGAAGGACATAGAAAATTATTGTTCCTCCTGCCCTGTGTGTCAGAGGTCGGCCCCGATGCCACATTTCCGTAGCCCGCTGGTCCCTCTACCCATCATTGAGGTCCCGTTTGAGAGGATCGCAATGGATTTGGTAGGTCCTATAATCAAGTCCGCTAGGGGGCACCAGTACATATTAGTTATAATGGACTATGCCACCCGTTATCCAGAAGCGATCCCTCTCCGAAATACCTCGGCCAAAACCATAGCCAAAGAGCTATCTCTTGTTTTTAGCCGGGTGGGTATTTGTAAAGAACTGCTTACGGACCAAGGTACACCCTTTATGTCCCGGGTTATGAAAGAGCTGTGTAAATTGTTCAAAGTGACGCAATTGCGTACGTCTGTGTATCACCCCCAAACCGATGGGCTGGTTGAAAGATTCAACAAAACCCTAAAACAAATGTTGAAGAAAGTGGTGGATAGAGATGGAAAGGATTGGGACTGTCTACTTCCTTATTTGATGTTTGCTATTAGGGAGGTGCCCCAATCCTCTACGGGATTCTCCCCCTTTGAGTTACTGTATGGGAGACACCCAAGAGGGCTGTTGGATATTGCCAAGGAAACTTGGGAAAGTGAGAGTTCTCCCCACAGGAGTGTGATTGAGCATGTCGCCCTGATGCAAGATCGAATTGCACAGGTAATGCCCATCGTGAAGGAACATTTGGCCCAAGCGCAGTTGGCACAGCAGAGAGTGTACAACCGTGGAGCCAAGACCCGTACCTTTTCCCCGGGGGATAGGATATTGGTACTTGTCCCTACGGTTGAAAGTAAATTCCTTGCCAAATGGTAAGGCCCCTACGAGATAATGGAAAAAGTGAGCGAAGTGAATTACAAGGTCAGACAACCAGGAAGGCGAAAGCCCGAACAGATCTATCACGTTAATCTGTTGAAAGCCTGGAGGGATAGAGAGTCCCTAGTCGCAGAAACTTGGTCACCAGCTCAAACTGGTTGCGTGATTCCGGAGGTTGGAATAGCAGCCACCTTGTCACAACCCCAACAACAGGAGGTTAAGGAGTTTGTGCTTCGCAACAAGGAGGTGTTCTCTGAGCTACCGGGACAAACATCTGGGGTAGAGCATGATATTATTACCCCGCCCGGTGAAAGGGTGAAGTTAAAACCCTATCGGATCCCAGAGGCCCGACGGGAGGCAATACGGGAGGAAGTACAGAAAATGCTGAACTTAGGGGTGATAGAGGAGTCCCAAAGTGATTGGTCTAGTCCCATTGTGTTGGTGCCTAAACCGGATGGGAGCTGGCGATTTTGTAACGATTTTCGTCAGTTGAACAAAGTTACAAAATTTGACACCTACCCCATGCCACGTATAGATGAGTTGATCGACCGGCTGGGAACAGCCCGATACATGACGACTCTTGACCTCACAAAAGGGTATTGGCAAATTCCCCTGGCCAAGTCGGCCAAAGAGAAAACCGCATTTGTAACCCCAGACGGGGCGTTCCAATATAAGAGAATGCCGTTCGGGTTACAGAATGCGCCGGCCACATTCCAGCGGAAAATGGACCAGATACTGAGGCCCCATCGGAAGTATGCTGCGGCTTACCTGGATGACGTAATTGTCCATAGCACAGATTGGGCCTCACATCTGCCAAAAGTGCAAGCAGTCCTAGACTCTATCCGGGAAGCGGGGTTTACGGCTAACCCCAAGAAGTGTACCATTGGGCAGGAGGAGGCCAAATATCTTGGGTACACCATTGGCAGGGGAGTAATAAAACCCCAACTCAACAAAGTCGAGGCCATCCAGAGTTGGCCACGTCCCAACAGCAAGAAGCAGGTACGAGCCTTTCTGGGAATCGCGGGTTATTATCGGCGCTTCATTCCCCACTTTGCTTCTAAGGCTGTGCCCCTAACCAACCTGACGAAAGGGAAAGGGTCGGTCATGATTAAATGGACCCCCGAGGCTGAGGCAGCATTCCAATTCTTGAAACAAGCCTTATGTAGCCAGCCAGTGTTGTACTCACCCGACTTCTCTAAAGACTTTGTCGTACAAAGTGATGCGTCAGATGTGGGGTTAGGAGCAGTATTGTCCCAGGTCTGGAACGGGGAAGAGCACCCAGTCATTTACCTCAGCAGGAAGTTGAAGTCCCATGAGGTAAATTACGCCACGGTTGAAAAGGAGTGTTTAGCGGTGAAGTGGGCTCTAGATTCCCTTCGGTACTATCTGCTAGGTAGGCACTTTGACATGGTTACGGATCACGCTCCGTTAAAGTGGATGGCTCAAAACAAGGAGACAAATAGAAGAGTAAATAGGTGGTTCCTGGCCCTACAGGAATTCAACTTCACAGTAAAGCATCGCCCTGGCGTTCAAATGGGGAATGTGGATGCTTTGTCTCGAGTACATGAATGCCTGATTGCTGGTGTTCCAACCCCAAGGTTAAAACAAGAGGGGGGGGTATGTGACAGCAGGAAGGTAAAGTCACCTGGTTGCATCCAGGGGGGTAGGTATATTTCTCCCAGATTCAGGCTTTATGCCGACTTATACAACTAGGGAGAGAGTTGATGAAGCCCAGCTGAGGCTAGTGGGCTCATGGATGATTCATACCTCTAGGGAGAGTGCTGGGCGTCGTGCAGGCAGGGAGTTGATGAGACCAGCTGAAGCTTGTCAGCTCGTTTAAGGCCTCTATAAAAACTCCCAGCTTCATTAGGTGTTTGCTCATGCCTGGACCCAGACCTGTGTGGACTGTCTAGGGAGAGTGAACCCCTGTGCGGTGAGACAAAGCCTGTGTGGCTATTTGTTTGGACATTTACTAAACCAGGGACTTAGGGACTAGGACAGCACCAGGCTGATCCCAGTTGTTAGTTAGGGAAACCTGCATGTTTAGTCAGAGGTCAAGCTGACCAGGATTTATTTTGTTTATGTTTCTTTTTGCTTTGCTGTGTTTTTGTCACTGTAAATAGAGAAATAAACCGCACCTTTTGATCTTGAAAACCACAACCTCCGTCTGCTGGGCCTGTTTTTGTGTGGGGAGCCCATCCAGGGGGTCACACACACCCGCTACCGAGCTAACCCCCTCACAATATATATATATATATTGTGACAGCAGGAAGGTAAAGTCACCTGGTTGCATCCAGGGGGGTAGGTATATTTCTCCCAGATTCAGGCTTTATGCCGACTTATACAACTAGGGAGAGAGTTGATGAAGCCCAGCTGAGGCTAGTGGGCTCATGGATGATTCATACCTCTAGGGAGAGTGCTGGGCGTCGTGCAGGCAGGGAGTTGATGAGACCAGCTGAAGCTTGTCAGCTCGTTTAAGGCCTCTATAAAAACTCCCAGCTTCATTAGGTGTTTGCTCATGCCTGGAACCAGACCTGTGTGGACTGTCTAGGGAGAGTGAACCCCTGTGCGGTGAGACAAAGCCTGTGTGGCTATTTGTTTGGACATTTACTAAACCAGGGACTTAGGGACTAGGACAGCACCAGGCTGATCCCAGTTGTTAGTTTAGGAAACCTGCATGTTTAGTCAGAGGTCAAGCTGACCAGGGTTTATTTTGTTTATGTTTCTTTTTGCTTTGTTGTGTTTTTGTCACTGTAAATAGAGAAATAAACCGCACCCTTTTGATCTTGAAAACCACAACCTCCGTCTGCTGGGCCTGTTTTTGTGTGGGGAGCCCATCCAGGGGGTCACACACACCCGCTGCCGAACTAACCCCCCCACAATATATATAGACACCTTCAGCCTGGGTGTGTGGGTTCATCCACGCCCAGGCACCTTCAGCCTAGGTGTGTGGGGTTTGTCCACGCCCAGGCACCTTCAGCCTGGGTTCGTCCGCGCCCAGGCACCTTCGGCCTGGGTGTGTGTGTGTGTCATCTCCGGGTGCCCTAGGCCCTGAGGCCTGGTTCCTGTTCCATCCCAGACACCTTCAGTCTGGGGTGAGGTACTATTTTGGAGGCCCGGAGCCCAGCACCTTCGGCTGGGTTCCGCCGGGGATCGAGGACTCCCAGGGTGCCGCCTTGCAAGGGGACCCGGATCTGGGATGAGGAGGCCAGCAGGTTACCTGTACCGAAGAACCAGCGCAGAGTCGTGGTGACGGTGAGGACCTCTGGTAACTCTCCGGAGGGATGTCTTCTCCTTTACACGGGCCATGTACTCTCTAGAAGGAAGTTCGCTTACAGGTCAGTGGCAGTGGCCTAATAGGGCCGTGCCCTGTTCACCAAGTCAGTGGCAGTGACCTCTTCTCCAAGTCAGTGGCAGTGACCTATTCACCTAGTCAGTGGCAGTGACTTCTTATTCACTCGGTCTGTGGCAGAGACCAAACTCACAGTCTGTGGCAGAGATCGTGCGCCAAAGCTGTTTGTGAAACCTAAACAGTCAAAGAACCTGATACAAGTTTGTGCCTGGACCTCCTCCCACCTCAGCTGTCCTGTGTCTTGTTCCAACCTGTCTGCTGTCAAAGAGGCATATTTATTATCCGTGTGAAATAAATATAGAAGTTGGACTTTCAGTTGGTGTGGACAGTTACATTACTGGGGGAAACATAAGGACTTGCATCTACCTAAGGTAGAGGTGAGAATCATCCTCGGGAGGATTCAACTCCAGCCGCAGGCAGGCCCGAAAACTAACACCGCTCAACCTCCTTATTCAGGAGGGTACGGGTTTGTGGTGCGGTGTGCCTCTCCCCTCCCTGCGAGGAGCTGAAAACACACAAAAAGGCAGGTAGGGGTAGAGGTGAGGGCGCTACATATGTGTTGTATTTACACAGTTGTGTTAGGACCTAGGTGTGGGAACTAGGGTGACCACATTTCCAAACTGCCATTCAGGGACACATCCCCTCTCTCACCTTCCCCAAAAAAAGATGAGGGGGGGGGGGGAAATGTAGTCTCGGGGTTGATGGGGAATTTGGAGGCGGGTTATTTATCAGGTGAATGTGCCACTTGCCACCAGATGCAGTGCCGCTTGCCACCCATAGCCTGCCACCAGATGCAGTGCTACACTTGTAAGTAGTATCTTTGCTTTTTTAATAAAATCTATCCTAAACGATAAAGCCGGCAGTGGCTCCATTCATATGCACGGTGCGTCTGTGGAGTATGGTTTCGAGCTCATGTCTCAGCTGCCATCTATTTGGAATATCATTGCACTGCTAGTTTTTTCCTGCTACACTTGTAAGTAGTATCTTTGCTTTTTTAATAAAATCTATCCTAAACGATAATACACTAGGCTGGTGCACCCTTGTTTCCTTTCTTCTATTCCGCTTGCACCCATAGCCTGCCACCAGATGCAGTGCCGCCTGCCACCAGATGCAGTGCCGCTTGCCACCCATAGCCTGCCACCAGATGCAGTGCCGCTTGCCCCCCATAGCCTGCCACCAGATGCAGTGCCGCTTGCCACCCCATAGCCTGCCACCAGATGCAATGCCGCTTGCCACCCATAGCCTGCCACCAGATGCAGTGCCGCTTGCCTTTCATAGCCTGCCACCAGATGCAGTGCCGCTTGCCCCCCATAGCCTGCCACCAGATGCAGTGCCGCTTGCCACCCCATAGCCTGCCACCAGATGCAGTGCCGCTTGCCACCCATAGCCTGCCACCAGATGCAATGCCGCTTGCCACCCATAGCCTGCCACCAGATGCAGTGCCGCTTGCCTTTCATAGCCTGCCACCAGATGCAGTGCCGCTTGCCACCCATAGCCTGCCACCAGATGCAGTGCCGCTTGCTATTCATAGCCTGCCACCAGCTGCAGTGCCGCTTGCCACCCATAGCCTACCACCAGATGCAGTGCCACTTGCCACCCATAGCCTGCCACCAGATGCAGTGCCGCTTGCCACCAGATGCAGTGCCGCTTGCCACCCATAGCCTGCCACCAGATGCAGTGCCGCTTGCCACCCATAGCCTGCCACCAGATGCAGTGCCGCTTGCCATTCATAGCCTGCCACCAGATGCAGTGCCGCTTGCCACCCATAGCCTGCCACCAGATGCAGTGCCGCTTGCCATTCATAGCCTGCCACCAGATGCAGTGCCGCTTGCCATTCATAGCCTGCCACCAGATGCAGTGCCGCTTGCCATTCATAGCCTGCCACCAGATGCAGTGGCGCCTGCCACCAGATGCAGTGCCGCTTGCCACCCATAGCCTGCCACCAGATGCAGTGCTGCTGTCACTCCCTCTACATGAGCCACGTGCGTAGAAGTAAAAGGAGTGGTGTCACTATCTGGAGAGTGAAGATCACACCAGTCCCTGCTGCTTGCCGCTGGGTGCCGGAGAAGGAGGAGGTGCCAAGCTGAGTGGGGACAGCAGTGCTGCACTAGGCGCAGGCCTCGCCCCCAGTCTCACTGTCTGAGAGTAAATTGTCACTGGTTGCAAGATGCCAGGCAGCGCAGGCCCTAGCAACCAGTTCCGGAAATGTAGTTATTAGTTAGTAGGGGGTGGCTGTGTCCTCTATTTCATTCCGGGACATTGTATTGTCCCGGAATGAAGGGTCCCGGGACCCAGGACAGACATGTCAATTGCGGGACAGTCCCGGGCAATCCGGGACAAGTGGGCACCCTAGTGGGAACAGGAAGTAGGAAGTTATGAAGTGAAACTAGAAGAAATAGGTTTTACACGTGGCTCTCTGCTGACTGGAAAAAACAAACTCTTTACAAGATTCAACTGACTATTCATGATTGCTTCTACAAAATCTACAGGTGGTAACTCACTTGGTGCCTTATCTGCATTACATTTTCCTCAGAACTAGTAATTTATATGTGTTCGGGTTAAAATAAATGAGGTGGCAACCCTAAGGGCTCTTTCACACAGGCTTGTCCGTTATACGGATCGATCCGTTGATCCCCGCTAAGCAGATGGATGACAGGTCTGTCTCCGCTCACTGTGCTGAGATGGACCTGTCAGAGCCCCACTCTCCTCTATGGGGGATCGGATAAAAAAAAAAAAGGACCGCCTGTCCGTTTTCATCCGATCCGCTCCTCCAGACGGATGGAAAATAGGGTCACTATCCGTCTGGCTTTCACTGATCGCATATCGGCGGATGTCAGCAGACATGTTACCCCTGATATTCACCAGACCGCCACTCCATAGAGGTGAATGGAGCGTCCGATCAAGTCTGCCTGAAAAACTGACAGACGGACCTGATCGGAGTGACCGTGTGAAAGGAGCCTAACTAGAACTTGTAAATCTAGTGCTCTGCAAGTGTACAACTTGCCAGTGAAAATGTGCAGCAAGTTAACAGACTTACAATTCAACACTGCCACAAATGTGTGGCAAGTTATCCTTGTTACTTGGTATGGTACTGTAGCGACCTCACCCCTCTCACCCCTTCTCATTCTCGGCTTGTTGGTCTTGTCTAGGGGGGTTAGTACTGGGGGGAGGGATGCGATACACCACGGTCCATGTCCTCCAGAGAGATTGGAGGTGAAAGCCAGAACTATCGGGTTTTGTGTGTGTGTCCCAGAGTCAAATCCTTTCTCCGAAATGACTCCCTTTGCTCCTAGTAACCAGAGTTCCACACACTGAAAAGGTCCAACTCGTATTTATTCTCTTCCAGCAATAAATAGTCATACAGCACAGACAGGTTGAGACCCATAGAACACTTCAGTATTTGTGGGGAGTAGGTCAAGGCACAATCCTTTAAGTAGAGCTAACCACTGTGATGTCACCAATGGTTATGATGTATAGTCACTGCCACCGACTATATAGAACACGAGCATGAATTACCTTTGCTATCACAGCCCCTGCAAGAGAGTTACCGGAGGCCTCTCCGTCACCAGCAAATGCTGCGCCAGACTTTCCGGAGAAGTTCCGCTCACCAGCCTCCTCATCTCAGACACGGGCACCCAAGGCGTTAGGGCCCCCTCGGATTCCTCCACCCTCGTGGAACTCAGTCGAAGGTACCGAGTCCCAGGCTTCCGCATTAGTACCTCACCCCAGGCTAAAAGGTGCCTGGGATGGACTCCAGCTCCCGCTCCGGCCAGGTCAAGGGCACCTGGGCCCGGAACTCCAGAACGCCAGCACCCAGGCTGAAGGTGCCTGGGCGTGGCTGCATCCTCTGACTCTGAACCCCAAGGTCAGGGCGTCCGCCCCTTTTATCCCCTCTCCCTTTGCGTCACAGCAGGTTCCCCGCCCCGCTGTAAGTTTTCTATTGAATGTACAGTGAGCCACCAATGCGCAGCAGTCCAGCGAGCGTACATTCCTGGCAGTGCCAGAATGACTGGCTGCCCTGCACATGCGTGGGATTGATGTCACAACCCCCCCCCCCCTTCCTGCCAGCCAATCAAGGTGGTGAAAACCTGGCATCTGGGGACTAGATGACAGCAGCCAGTGAGGGATGTAACCGCCATGTGACGGATCCCGTCCAACACTCCGCTGGTGTGTTTCTGTCATATACCACTTCCTCCAGTCTGGACCTTCCGATATCCGATATTACAGCCACATATTGTAGCCAGGCGAGACTAGCTCAGTTACAAAGCTTGAACACGGAATGATTTGTTGGACAAGTATACAGCATTTTTATATACTTTTTAACACAAGGGGTTAGATAAGGGCTGTCTCATGGCTACTTCCCCCCCCATGCAACTAATTAGCTGACAATGATCCAATTAACGCAGCACTTAAAGCAGCCTGGGTGACCAGACCGCCCGGCAACAAGGGTGAAGCTTATTAAACAGACAATAGCAGGCGATATCAGTAGCTGACTCTCCAGCTCCAGAGGCCAATGTGGCCAGCTCTTTTAATGAACATGCATAGTTCAGAATTAAACTAATGCCGCGTACACACGATTGGTTTTTCTGATGAAAAAAGACAGATGGATCGTGTGTGGGCCCCATCGGTCTTTTTTCCATCGGTATAAAAAAAATAGAACATGTTTTAAATTTTACCGATGGAAAAAAAAACGATAGCAAATTCCGATCGTCTGTGGGGAACTCCATCGGAGAAAAAATAGGATTTTTTACTCACCGTAAAATCCTTTTCTCTGAGTCCATGGACCGACACAGCTTCTCTATTGACAAAGTGGGTATTATCCGTTAATTAGGAGTGACTAGGCAGAAAAACTTGTAAAAAGTGTTGCATCACACCTTCTACAGTACCGCCCAGGGGGCGGACCCCCTCTGGGTATAACCTCTCAGTCTGCATCTCGCAGATCAGTTCGTCAAAAAGCAGTACAAACTTAAAAGGAGGGGTGGGTGCTGTGTCGGTCCATGGACTCAGAGAAAAGGATTTTACGGTGAGTAAAAAATCCTATTTACTCTTTCGTCCATGGACCGACACAGCTTCTCTATTGACAAAGTGGGACGTCCCAAAGCAGTGTCAGAGAAAAAACGAGGGGTGGTAACAGCACAAAAATAAACTTCACCCCAAACACAAAACAGCACTCCTCCAACGGAGGAGTTGCAACTCTAAACAGCCGCTTGCAAAACCTTGTGGCCGAAAGAGGCATCCGAAGATGCACCTACATCAACTTTGTAGAAATTTGTGAAAGTGTGAGCGGACGACCAAGTCGCCGCTTTACATAATTGGGAAACAGACGCTTGATGTCGGAAAGCCCAAGAGGCACCTATTGCCCTGGTCGAATGCGCCGTGACCCTTTAAGGCGTAAGCCTGGATTACTATCTGTCGGATCCACCTAGAGATGGTGGCCGACGAGACTGCTTGGCCCTTCTTGGGACCAGCCACCGAAACAAACAGTGAGTCTGACTTCCGGAACAGGGAAGTAGCAGATAGGTATACTCTCAAAGCTCGGACAACGTCCAAGGAATGCAACGCCGACTCCTTAGGATTCGACGGCTGAGGACACAAGGATGGAAGTACAATGTCTTCATTGAGATGAAAAGCCAGAACGACTTCTGAAAGGAAGGCTGCGGCCGCAGCACCACCTTATCCTTGTGGAAAACCAAATAGGGAGCCTTGCAGGACAAGGCTGCCAGCTCAGAGATTCGTCTAACTGATGTAACAGCCACCAAAAAGACCACTTTCTGAGAAAGTGTCAACAGGGGAATATCTCTAATATTCTCAAACGGTGCCTTCTGAAGCACCGAGAGGACCAGGTTCAAGTCCCACTAAGGTAGCGGGGGACGGACCGGAGGGGCCATATGTTGAACCCCCTGCACAAATGTACTCACGAGAGAGTGAGCCGCCAGGGGTCGCTGAAAAAAAAAAAGACAGCCAGGGCAGATATCTGTCCCTAAATCGTACTTAAGGCAAGTCTTTGGTCCACCCCATGCTGTAAAAACAGCAGGATTCTGGAAACCAAATAAGTACGTGGCTGCCATTTCATTTCCTCACACATGGAGATGTAGGCCTTCCAAGTGCGGTGATAAACCTTCCTAGAGGACGTTTCCGAGCACTTCTTATAGTAGAGATTACTGAATCTGACAGGCCCCGGTCTCTCAGTACCTGGCTCTCAACAGCCATGCCGTTAAAGCCAATGACTGTAAAGCAGGATGGAGTATGGGACCTTGCGATAGCAGGTCCTTCCGTAGTGGTAGGCGCCAGGGGACATCTGCTACCAGACGTACTAGATCGGCGATTGAGTCGGGAAGCCAGAAGATCTACGTCTGGTGTGCCCCATCTTTGGCAGAGGAGTTGGAACACCTCCGGGTGTAAGGACCATTCTCCCTGGTCCGGCATCTGGCGGCTCAGGTAGTCCGCCTGCCAGTTTTCCACACCCGGAATGTACACGGCCGACAGTGCCGGTACGCTCTTCTCTGCCCACTTCAGGATGCGAGCAACCTCCGATGCTGCAGCTGAGCTTCTTGTTCCTCCTTGATGATTGACATATGCCACCGCTGTGGCGTTGTCTGACTGGATCCTGACTGGACGCCCTTGCAGCCTCTGAGACCATTTGAAGAGGCACAGCCTGATCGCCCGGATTTCCAGGACATTGATCGGCAGGAGAGCTTCCTCTGGGGTCCAGCGACCTTGCGCCGACTGAACACCCCAGACTCCCCCCCCAACCTGTAAGGCTGGCGTCCGTCGTGATCACTATCCAGTAAACCGGAAGAAATAGTATCCATGTCTGACTCGCAGACAACCTAAGGCCCTGGACCAACAGGTCGGCCAATGTTATCTTATTAGGAGGAGCATCTCGCTCCTTAACCCCTGGAGTAGCAATCTTGCCCATTCAGTAAGTGTGTGAGACACTAGGGCCCCCGCCAATGCCGGGCGTACTGCCGAGCCTACCACTGAGTATAGGTAGCAAGCGAGTGCTTCAGCCTTCTTATCCACAGGGTCCTTGAAAACAGGAGCCCCTTCTACAGGAATTGTGGTAGCTCTATTAAGTCTGGACACCGGAGGGTCCACTATAGGGGGAGAGGTCCATCTCTTCAAAAAACTCTCCTCAAAGGGGTACCGTACCGCAAACCTCTTTGGGGCTGTAAAGACCCTCAGTGGGTTCTCCCATTCCTTGTATAAGAGTTTATCAAAAGACACACAAGGGAACACCTTAGCAGTGCGGGCAGGTCTATGAAACCCAAGTGGACCGGAGTCTCTGCTGCTTCTGCAGTATTTTCCAACTTTAGCGTATCCCGCACTGCAGTAATAAGGTCAGATACCAAGCCGTCTCGCGTACTGACCTGGACTTGGAGTCATCCTCACTGTCCGGTCACGGTCTGCAGTCTCTGATGCGTCAGAATCTGGGCCCGGAGCCGTAGCTGGACCTGGTTCTGCATCAGAATTATCCCCAGAAGCTTGCAGGGGACGGGGCGTTTACTACCCCCTGTATTCCCGTGTGCTGCTTACACCCTGGCAGCAAACGCCTCTAGGATTGTTGTCATAGCGTTCATAGACACCTCAGGGGCACCAGCTACTAAATCTAGTGTTTCAGGGGAGAAGACATCTGGCTCAGATGCCATGCTGACCAAACACTGACACTCACAGGGCTCCAGGCAGGATATCAATAGGCCACCCTCCTGCGCTGCCGAGATGCTGGGTTACCCAGAGGACTCACCACCCTGGACCGGTACTGCTATGCTGCCGTGTGCTGTGCCTGTGATGCTGTCCCACTGCTGCTGTGTCAGTCTGCTTCTTTTATCAGCACTTCCTGTGTGAATTTTCGCGCCAGTGTAATGCACCCTAGAGGCCGGAGGCTCTCGCAAAATGGCTGCCAAAAACGTCTGTATGGAAGATAATGTGGGCTCTAAGAAAATGGCCGCGGAGCCGAAGATAGAGGCCAAGCAGCCGTAGCCCACAAAAAGATGGCCGCCGAATGGCAATATATACATACAGGGTGGACAAACATGGCCGCCGATCAGCGGATAGGGGTCAGTAGGTGTGGCCGAACCACAGGAAGATGGCCGCCGGGCAGTTACAAGAGGCCGAACTCGGCATGGACCACCTCAAAAATGGCCGCCGACAGCATGGAGGAGGAAGCACACACACAGGTAAGCAGAAATGATATTTCTTTTAAATGTTAGTTACAGCCAGCCCCGCTCCAGGGGAACCCCTTAGGTGACCCCCAGCACCCTTTAGCTAGAAGCCCAGGGAGGAGGGAAAGGTAGGGAGAGAGGGAACAAAGGGGCCACAACCACTTACTTGATCTCTCCAGGAATGTCCAGCTAAATCACCCAGCTGAGGCAGGGGAGTTTTACTTACCTATCCTGCATGTATTATGCTGGAAGACATTCC
Organism: Rana muscosa; assembly: GCA_029206835.1. NCBI lineage: Eukaryota > Metazoa > Chordata > Amphibia > Anura > Ranidae > Rana > Rana muscosa. The sequence goes on along the minus strand of CM055117.1, from coordinate 824,342,746 downwards.
AAACAGATCATCGTCCGCGCACGGAAGGTGACTGTTGGCCAGGCATGCTGTGATTGGACCCAAAAGGGACGATCATATGTATGCCCTGGAGCATGACGCTCACCGGACAGGCTGCTGCGACTCGGCCGTAAGGTCAGCCGAAGCTGAGCGGTCCGATGCAAGCCTTGGAGCGTAAGCTCACCGGCCAGGCTGCTGCGACTCGGCCGTAAGGTCAGCCGAAGCTGAGCGGTCCGATGCAGGCCCTGGAGCGTAGGCTCACCGGCCATCCGTGGAGCGACGGGCATGTCGTGGAAAAACCCAGCGCGTAGCTAGGGTCGGCACACGCTCGATGGTCGAAACTGGGGAGACTACAAGGATCGAGGATCCAGCCTGTCACCCAGTCGACAGTTGATCGAAGATCGCAGGAAACAAAAATGTAGCAAAAAAAAAATATATATATATATTTTTCCCCCGGACCAATGGGCCCAAAGGGAGCCATGTCCTACTCCTTGCTAGACAAAAAAAAACTGATCTGCGAGATGCAGACTGAGAGGTTATACCCAGAAGGGGTCCGCCCCCTGGGCGGTACTGTAGAAGGTGTGATGCAACACTTTTTACAAGTTTTTCTGCCTAGTCACTCCTAATTAACGGATAATACCCACTTTGTCAATAGAGAAGCTGTGTCGGTCCATGGACGAAAGAGTAAACCCGACGCATGCTCAGAAGCATTGAACCTAATTTTTCTCTGCTCTTCGGAGTGTTTTACGTCACGGCGTTTGGGACGGTCGGATTTTTGACTGATGGTGTGTAGGCAAGACTGATGGAAGTCAGCTTCATCGGATTCCCGATGGAAATCCAATCGTGTGTACAGGGCATTTGAATAGTCTTTGGGCAAATCCAAGAAAAAAGTCTCTCAAAAATGTTAGAAAAAGAGAAATATAGCAATAACAAATAACAGGGTGCATGTGGGCAGAAAAGGTCCCTGCAGCCAGTGTCCGCGACACGCCATATCTCTGGAGGGTAGAGGTGAGTCTATTGGGGAGTTTACTTCCACTTTAAAGAGGAGCTTCAGCCAAGTTCCAAAAAATTTAACGTCAGCGGCTAAAAAAAAGACTAAAAACAAAGGACACTTACCTGTCCAGGGATCCAGCACAGTCCTCACCCAAGCTGGATTTTTCGTCTTTGGGTCCCCAGCGCTGGCATGTTAATCATGGAAAGCCGGCTGTGATCCTTGCGGCTTCACAGCCAGCTTCCAACTGCCTTGGCGCGAGCCAGGCTGCACCCTGTGAATGGTCTTGCAGCCTCCTGGGGCCTGTGAGGTGTCCCAGAAGATTGTGGGCTGGGAGGGGGACCAAACTTCCACTTGGATTGCCTAGGTGATCCAAACATAAGTTGGAGGGGATACCTGCCAAAACTACTGCAAGTACCCTCTCACTCCCCAAAAAAATATTTCAAACAAGATAGAGGAGGGGAGAGGAAGAAAAACAGAACTTCCTCTTTTAGGTGAAGTTACGCTTTAGGCTTAAATTGAAGGGTGCCAGGGGTTCACAATCGCATGGGGCCACTTTATAATTTTGTGGCACTAACATTCCCACAATGCCTCAAGTTTTGTGAATGGAGGGGATCCTGTCACTCATCCATTAACAGAACACAATGCATCATGAAAGTGTAGTAAAATTGTATGTATTCTATGAAAGATGGAGAGGGCAGAAGGAGATGGGCACTTTCACTTTCTCCCTGCTTTGTTCTGAGTTCAGGAGGCTTTGGCTATCTTGATTGATCATACTTGGATGACATTGCCCCTGCACATGTGTACGGGATTCATTCATCTCTCAGCTTACAGCTGTCAATTTTCAGCTGCTGTGTGCCCATTTCAGTGTATCACACAGTTTTCTTTTTTTTTTTTACTTTATAGGTGGTGCACCAAGTGACACTTCATTCTTGTCTCCGCACAGCTGCGTGGTGCGGTGCAGTGCAGTGACATGCAGTGCCTACCTGTGCACTGCAGTAAAATGCAGCATGTCTGCATTTTACCACAGACCACTGCACCACACCTCTGGGCTAATCTGTAGTGCAAACTGGGCACACAGAAAACAAATGTTTTCTATGTGCCCTAGCAGTGTCTGACATTTATCCAATGCAGAAAATCGCCAGTCACCTCAATAGTGTGAACCAACTCCAGTGTGCAGTTCTGCATGCGTGAATTGTACTGCATTTGCACGCGTAAAGAAACCACAATGGTATAAACTAGGCTCATTGAAATACATTTATTGTTCCTGCATATGCATTTCACAGCATTTATAAACATGTTCGACCTGCATATGGTATAATTAGTGCAGACTTCATAGATACGAGAAGGTATGTGCTAGCTGATTCTACAAAGCTGAGACCAGATTAGGTACTGTGAGTTACTGTACATCTCTGGTAGCATTTATAGAATAATCCTGAAGGTACAATAAAATTACATTTAGATACTTTCCAGTCTGTTGGTTGCTATGGTGATGTTGGTATGGAGAATAATTCAAGACAGTACCAAATCCCAGGGGGGAGGCATTTAATATTCATAAATAAAAAGCGAATTCACACCTTAAAAATTACTCAATGTTTTCTGTCAATCATTGATTGCAGTTATCCATATAATGACCTTAGTGTTCAGTATAGTTCAATACATGATAGTCCACAGAACAACGGAAATATATGAATACATTTTTTAAAGCATGTGTAAAATAAAACAAAACATAAATAAATGTGATACTGGACTTTTATAATAAAAAGTCGGAGCCAATATGATTTATTTTTTATAAGGACCAAGTTTACTTTTAACAAAATCAGGCCCATGCAGAAAAGGGTAGTTTAAAATGCACTCTGCATGCCCAAAGAGCTCCAGGCTGACCCTCCTCTTCTTCTTCTTCTTCTTCTTCTTCTCCTTCTCTCCCCCCTCCTTTTTTTTTCTTCTTTTCTTTTTCCCCTCTCTCTGTTATCTACATTTATTGTATATTTGGTTGTTAGGGCCTTATACAGTTGTGTGCCCAACGATAGTCTCAGGGATTGGTGTTCCGGGTCTCCCCGCTACTCCTTATCCATTTTTTCCTCCCACATCCACCAGGACAGGGCTGTGGGGATGAAACACTTGTCCTCATCAATGTAAGTCCCCTCCCCTGAAAAATACCTTCCAAGTGTTGAGGGCATTTGGCCTCTCCCTTCCCTGCCAGCCAGGTTGCATGCCTGCAAAAGGGCTTCAGGGCTGTCTTTAATATTGATTGGACCCTGGGCAAACATTTTTACTCTCCACCTGCCTGCACACCATGGACTGGGATGGTGAGGGGACCCATCAATAGACAGAAAACTCCTAGGGATCCTAGATGTAGCGGGTATGTGCTTTTCTGTTTGAATCTGGTGAGGAAACTGTGAGGTATGGTTCCCTGGAGCCCACCAGGTGGCGCTGTCACTTTGGGCCCGGGGTTGAGCCATCGTTGCAGTGTCGTACCTCTTTTGGCCTCTCTCAGCGGGTGTATGGTGGGGCGGGGAACCCGCCATGCTTGCTGGGAGAGGATAAAAAGGGGGCGGCCATTTTTGGTGGCGGGAGTCGAGTCCCAGGCACCTTCAGCCTGAGGGCGGTGGTTCGTGTCGGGAGTCTAGGCGGCCTAGGCCTAGAGGACGTTCAGAGGTCGTGTTCCATCCCAGGCACCTTTAGCCTGGTTTGAGGTACTTGGATGGAGGTCTGGGACTGAGTGTCCCAGACTAAGGCTCCGCGAGGGATGGACTTCCTAGGGGACCCCGGGAGTGGGTACCCGAATCCAGTGGCGTAGGGACCGGAGGGGGTACTTACCTGAAGACCTGGTGCAGCAAATTGCCAGTGACGGATGAGCCTCCGGAGACCGCCCGGAGGGATGTCTTCCTCGATTGGGAGCAGGAGTCTACTTCTAGGAAGGAAGTAAGAGAGTTCATTGTGCCTGGGCCTACTCGCATCCACACCCCCTTGTCTGTTCTGTTCGTTGAGGGAGTCCAACTGATTGTGTTCTCTTTTACATTGAGAAGAATAAAGGAGTGTTGGACTTTATTGGTGTGGGGCTCATTTACTGGCAAACACTCTTCAAGAAACCAGGAGGAGGCTCCAGATGCAGAACACCGACCCGAAGGTAAAAGAGGATTGTCTCCCATTGCATACACATCTGCAATGGGAACATTGGAGTGGTGACCCCACACTCTCTCCTCCAAGGTACCCCTAGACAAAAGCCAGAGACAGAAGAATTGATACTAGAGGGGAGAGTGGAGGCCGCTACATAGATCTCCTGGGATCAGTGGCAGTGCTGGGGCGGGGGTGATCAATGGCAATGCTGATTTTTTTTTTTTTACCGACTACCAATATGAAGTATAAAGAGGAGTTTCAACACTGGCCACTGATGTAATAGGGGTTTACACTGATCACTAATGTAATAGAAGCATTCACAGTAACCACCAATGTAAGGAGGGCGACCTTCTCACTGGCCACTAGTGTGAATAAAAGGATTGTACACCAAGCCCCAATGTAATGAGACGATTTACAATGACCACCAATGTAAAGGGAATTTATACTGACCACTAATGTAAGGGGGTTTTTCACACTGGCCACTAGTGTGAATCAAAGGATTCTACACCAAGCCCCAATGTAATGAGATGATTTACACTGACCACCAATGTAATTGAAACATTTAGCCTGCGTTCACATTTGTGTGTGTCGGGAACGCATGCAAAATCGCTTTCCTAAGACCACAGAAACGTGCTGCCCTTTAGCAGATACACAGCAGTGCCATTAATTGTTAATGACACCCTCACATATCTACTGACATGTGCTGCGCAACCGTGTGATTTTGAAAAAGCGTTAGGGACTTTCTTCCGCATTTTTAGCGCATAGAGCAGCCTATTGAAATAATTGGGCTGCTCTAAACACGACCTACATCTTTATCCACCCTGTCAGTACACCTTTGCATCCTAAAACCCCTGCACCCCAAACCTCCCCAATCCTCTCCACTCCAACCCTCCACCCCTTTAACTCTACCTGCCTCCTCTCCTCATCTTTGCACCCACCTTCCTTACCTCTATACATCCCCTCCTTGCTCACCTATGCACCCAAAGTGTAATTTCTTCTCTGTCTACCTCTGCATGACCCACACTACCCTCCCCCACCAATTTGTTTACCTTTGCAGAACAGGCTGATGTTAGGCTGAATGACCACAGTTGCAGGCAGGACTTTCAAGCATGCCCCTTTATCTCCCCAGTGGGCAGTATTCAGTATAGGCGATGGTGGATATGACCTCGGGAGAGCATGATATACATATAAATGCCGCCTCTATTTACATATAAATGCTGCTGGCCTGCAGCTATTTACATATGAATGTAGCCGCTATTTACATATGAATGCCGGTTATTTACATGTAAACACAGGGTCTGCAGGTGTGTCATCTGTACACAGTAGGGCAGAGCTGGGCAGCATTAGTAGAAGCACTTCACACTGAGATATCGGGACACAACACGGGACTAAAACTTCAAAGGACAAGGGAATTTAAACCGGGATAGTTGGCAAGTATGAGGTAGCTGCGTTGAGCCCCACAACAATGACAGGGCCCAGGGCAGCTGCCCCTTTTTCCCTGCCTTAAAGACGGCCCTGAGGGGCTCGGAATTGATTTTGGATGGACCCCATGCAGTCTATTTTATGCCTAGGGTCCCTGTGAAAATCCATACTAAAAAACTAAGAGGGAAGGGCTGTACAGAAGTCAGGAAATGGCTTCATCAGTGGCACACGACTCTCACCCAAAAGAAAATGGCTGTACTGTATGTTGCCCTGTACGACTGTAATGATTATGTCATGTACTTTGTTATGACTACTTATATGCTTAATAAAAACTTTTATTGGAAAAAAAAAAAAACTAAGAGGGGATGATTTGAGGTCTGAAGGGTGACTGAGGCCTGTATACATGCAGCAGTGAGGCAGGGAATGCCTCAGCCATATAGAATTGGCTTTGTTCAGTGACAGCTACCTGACAGGATAGCTCAGGTGGGATTTTGATTAGGAACACACCCAAGCTCATCCTTGCTAGAGAGTATATCCTACAGGTGACATGGACACAGAGTTTCCAGCACAAACGCCAGTGTGCATATAGTCAGCGACTTGAAAGAGGAGCCACTTTCGCAATAACACATATACTGTATGTGTTATGGCAGTGACAGCGGTTAATTATTTTCATTCATTATAATTTATAACACTTTTTTCATTATGTTTTTTTTCTATTTAACTTTATTGCTCTAACAAGAAGCCTGTAAAAGCGATAAGAACAAGATCACTTTTACCTAAAAGCCTATCGCCGGCTGTAAAAACGAATACCAAGCTCATGGATGCAGCCCTTTGAATACCAGGTTGTTTATAAATTTACCTTGGTAGACAAGGGGTTGAAGTGTATATAAAGTAAAAGCGTGGAAATGGTTTAAATCTTGTGTCAGTTTGTATATGCCATCTTTGTTCCACTAAGGGGATTTCACTTTACTTCTTGCTTTGTGGACGAAGTAATATTAAATTCATTTTTCTTTACATCATTTGTTCCAGAATATCAAGTATACGATGGCTCTGTTCTCTTTTGTTTTTGATTTTTGTAAGTCTCTTACCATTGTTTCAGGCTTCTTTTCTTACATCACAGGACACAGAGTGTAGTCTCGTACACACGCCCGGTTTTCTCGGCAAGAAAGTTGCTGGGAGAGCTTTTTGCAGAGAAAACCGGCCGTGTGTATGGTTTCTCAGCGAGAAAACTGCCGGGAAGCCTGACGAGAAAAATAGAGAACCTGCTATCCATTTTCTCGTCGGGATTCTCGGCAGAGTGTTTCCTGCCGAGAAAACCGTGAGTGTGTATGCTTACCTGTCCCAGGTAAGCCCGCGCATGCTCGATGAGACTTCGAACGCATGCGCAGTAGCTTACAATGGTAGTGTAGGGTGTAGCAAGATGGCGGCGACGGCATCGAATGTGACGAGCGCATACTCGTCGTAGTCGATGATGTCACCGCGTTCTTGCCATTCAAAAGAACGGCGGTTCTTTTGAATGGCCGTGTGTACACTCGGCAAGCAAGGAAAGCTTGCCGGGAAAACTGACTTTTTTTCCTGACAGGATTCCCGGCCGTGTGTACGAGGCTTTAGGCTATTATTCCTTACTTACTGGGTTATAAGCCATATCTAGGTGAATGGACACTGGTAGACCAAAGTCTTAAGTCTAGTACACACGGCCAAGAATCTCATTGTAAAAAAAAATGTTTTTCTCGACGAGATTCTTGTCGGATTGTTGTCAAGCTTGACGGATTGTTGTCAAGCTTTCCTTGCATACACACTGTCAATTCCAAATCTCGTTGTTGTAAAGCGCGGTGACGTACAACACGTACGATGGCAGTATAAAGGGGAAGTTCGATTCCAATGGTGCCACCCCTTGGGCTGCTTTTGCTGATCTCGTGTTACCGCGTGTTAGTAAAAGTTTGGGGAGAGACAATTCGCGCTTTTCAGCCTCGTGCTTTTCAGTCCGTTACAGCGTGACGAATCTAAAGTTGCTAGCAGGATTGTTGCATAGGGGCCTGGTGAGCCCTATTAAAGGGTCCGCCTTCTGGAGTGGTGTAAATACTAACCCAGGTACTCCATTTTTGTGGCTTGCAATGTCTTCAAAAAAGAGGAGCGGGGCTAACACTACAGGGAAGGGCACATCTTTATCAGTAGCTCCTGAGGAGCCTAGTTGAAACCCTAGGGTTGTATCCCCTGAGAGACCAGGAGGCTTCTGGGCAATATGAGCCGCTGTGCTTGTCTGGTATTATGCCTACTGCCAACGCTGCTGCTTCAGCCTTAGTCACTAGGCATGATCTGTCCTCAGCTCTAGCCAGGTTAGAGGACAGGATTGCTGGCATGATTGTCTCCATCTCGCAGGGTGGCAAGAAGGGTGACAGATCCCTCTCCCCTGATCCTCCTAACTTGGAGCAGGAATGGGTTGATGAAGGGGAAGAGCTAAATGCTAAGGATTCTGTGGAGGGCCAGGCAGATGAATCTGCTTCTGAGAATTCTGGGCCACAAGATGTCCAGTTTGTATCAGCCTCTCAGTTGCAGAGGCTCTTAATTCAGACTCTTACTGAGATTGATCGTTCTGCCTTTAATTTACCTCCTGCCGAGGTTTATGAGCCCCCCTGGTCCTCTTTGGGGTCCCTGAATCCTCCCTACTGTTGGTGCAGGTGGCATATGTTGATTGGGAACATCCTGACAGGATTTTGGTTTTGCCTAAGAGGTTTTTCTTATATCCCCTGGAGGAAAAGTTTGATAAGAAATGGAGAATGGCAGTCGTAGATGCGGCAGTCTCCTCAAACAAGACCTTAACTTGTCCGGTGGATAAACGCAAAGGGCCTTAAGGACCCTGTTGACAAGAAACTGGAGTCACTATTAGGGGCTTCCTTTTCTTTGACCGGTTCAGCTATTCAGCCAGCTGTCTCAGCTATTGGAGTCTGCCAGTCCTTACAGGATCAAGTCAGACGACCTGACAGGCCTAACCAAGAGGAGGATCCTGCTGAAAAATGGGTGGATATACGTCGAGCACTGTGTTTCATTGTAGAAGCCTTGAAGGATTCAATACAGCAAGTCTCTCGCCTGGCTCTCCTGTCTGTACACATGCTCAGACTTGTGTGGCTTAAGAACTGGTCAACCGAGCTTCCCTGTAAGAAGTTGTTGGCAGGGTTCCCCTTCCATGGGGAACGCTTGTTTGGGAATGAGTTGGACAAATATATCCAAAAGATTTCCAGAGGAAAGAGCACTCTACTTCCTGTGAAGAGAAAGACCAGGCGTCCCTCATTTAAAACCTCAGGGACCGCTTCCTCAGGTGTCTCAGACTTAAGTCAGTTCCGCCGCCAACAAGGCGCTACTGCATGGGCAAGTCACAGGGCAGGGCCAGAAGAAACCCATTGGTCCAAAACTCTTCTAAGCCCTGCACTAAGCCCTCCTTTTAAGTGGACACCCCCACTCTATCGGTTGGGGGGGAAGGCTGCTTCACTTTGCGGACATTTGGAGAACAGTGGTTCAGGAACGAGTGGGTCATCTTGACTGTATCCCGCGTTACAAGCTGGAATTGCGGTGGTTTCCTCCTCACAGGTTTCCAAGATCCAGCGTTCCTTCGGATCCTCCAAAAAGAGACTTATTGTTTCAGGCACTAGATCATTTAGTGCACCAGGGAGTGATTATACAGGTCCCTATATCCGAAAGGGGCGTGGGTATTAATTCAAACATGTTCACAGTTCAAAAACCATTCAGGGACACTAGACACATTTTGGATCTAAGATCCATGAACCAATATCTATTAATCCAGTCCTTTCGGATAAAGTCAGTCTACTCAGTAGTAGCCTCGCTCCAAATGAGAGACTTTCTAGCCTCCATCGATATCAGGGACGCGTCTTTACACCTATCTTTCAACCTCAGGAGGTTCCTGCGATTTACAAAGGTCCTAGCCCCAGTACTGGGTCTTTTAAGGGCCCAGGGAATCTTGTTGCTCGGATACTTCACTCACTGCAGGCCCTAGAACAGAGCATAGCCTGCACAGTGCAGTATTTACAAAACCTGGGCTGGGTCATAAATACCGAAAAGTCAGCCTTGAGACCAGCTCAGAGTCTGAAGTATTTAGGTCTGATCCTAGATACAGTCCAGGCAATTGTATTTTTGCCACCTGTAAAGATCTGTGTCCTGAAGGATCAGGTGCACCAGTTAAGGGGCACCAGACAACCCTCTATTCGGCTCTGTATGAGTCTTTTGGGAAGGATGGTGTCCTCCTTCGAGGCAGTTCCCTAAGCCCAGATCCATTCCAGGTCTATACAAAAAGACATCTTGTTGGCTTGGAACAGGAGAGTGCATGCCCTGGATTACCCCATGTCCTTATCTTTCCGGGCGCAATTAAGCCTAAGCTGGTGGTTGCAAGATAAGACCTTGTGATGGGAAAGATCCTTCCTCCTGGTGTCTTGGAGAGTGCTGACCACAGACACCAGTCTCTCGGGCTGGGGAGTGACCCTAGAGGGGCTCACAGCTCAAGGGAGATAGTCAAGGGCAGAGTAGAGCCTGCCTATCAACATGTTGGAGTTGCGGGCAGTACGTCTGGCCCTACGAATGGTGGAGCTTCAGGACTGCTCTATCAGGGTTCAGTCCAACAATGCCACTGCGGTGGCCTATATTAACCACCAGGGCGGTACCAGATGCTGTTCAGCTTAGGAGGAGGTGAACCACATATTAGCCTGGGCAGATGGACATGTTTCGGTTCTATCGACAGTCCATATACCCTGGGTAGAGAACTGGAAAGCAGATGATCTCAGCCGCCAGCAGATCTGCCCAGGGGAATGGTCCCTACACCCGAATGTGTACCGGGAAATTTGCCAGCGTTGGGGATGGCCAGATGTCGATCTATTGGCATCCAGGTTCAACAACAAGCTGCATCAGTTTGTGTCCCGAACAAGGGATCCCCTGACAATCGGAGCAGATGCTCTGGTAGTTCCATGGAGCCAGTTCTCCCTGGTTTATGCTTCCCCCTGATCCCTCTCCTTCTACACTTGTTGCGCAGGATTCAGAGAGAGGGGGTTCCACTCATCCTGGCGACACCAGCCTGACCCAGAATTCCCTGGTTCCCCAAGATTGTGAGATTGGCAAAAGACGGCTCATGGACGCTTCCGTGCAGCCTCGCCCTGCCCTGCCCCGACCTACTGTCTCAAGTTCCTATATTCCAACCCAATTTACAGTCTCTAAATTTAACGGCATGGCTATTGAAGCCAGGTTGTTGAGGGATTGTGGCATCTCGGGACCTGTGGTGTCTACCCTTGTAAATGCTAGGAAAGCGGTCACTAGGAAGATCTATCATGAGGTCTGGGAGACTTATATTGTTTGGTGTGAAGCCGGAAAATGGCATCCTTTAAAATACGCGATTGGGAGAACTCTCTCTTTTCTGGCAGCTAGGCCTGTTTGTTTTTGATCTGGGCTGGGAGTGGCTCAGGATAGCAGCTGGTGACTCACAGGCAGCATCACTATGACCTCCCTCTTCTTTCTAGAGCTTTCTGGAAGGTACTGGAAATAGAGGAGAGGAGAGGTGGCGCTGCCTGTGGTTCTTTAAGGAACCCTGACCTCTCCAACTTGGATTGGCAGGGGGCAGGCTTCCTTAAGTACCCAGAGTCAGCCCAGCTGGGGGGGGGTTGGAGTTGTTCAGAGCTTGAAGGTAGAATGCTAGGCTGTCTGGGCCTTTGAGGGAGCTCCCCAGTCTGGGGGGCGGGGGGTGACCTTGGGCCCGTAGCTCGGGTGCAGACGAAGCCCTTCAAGAAACGATGAAGGCGTCTTGGACAGGAGGCACAGGAGGAGCAAAGAGGACAGCAGGAGAGGGCATTGCCAAGCAAATCTTCAAGGAGAGAAACAACTGGTCGCAGCCAGGAGGGCTGGTGCATGACAAGCAGAGTTAGGAGGAATTTTCATTATACATCCTACTTACCTGTAAAATAATTTTCTTTGAATACATCACAGGACACAGAAGTCCCTCCCCTTTTTTTAGGATTCAGTGCTTGCTACAAAATTGAAGTACTTCCTGTATGCAAGGGGTTATACCGGAAGAAGTCCTTTTGTCGATGGAACCAATCTGCCTGAGCTGTATGTTCTGCTATCGTGCATTTTACATGTTTGGATGTTCTGTGGCGAACGCCTCCTTTTTTTTTAACCATGCAATGCTGTTTTTACTATGGATATGTGCAAGTGCAATACTTTATATTAAATGCAACCTTTAAGAGGTTTTACACTATTCAGCGTTTTATGTTTTATTTGGGTTCGACTACATGATCGTCATTTGGGTGGAGTACCCTGGATGCTCTGGAGCTGTGGTTCCTTTGTACACCCCTGCTGATGACCCCAACCAGGACATATTCATCAAGCCTGTTTGACCCTTCGTAATAAAGGATCCAGGCTCGCTGGTAAGAGTCCAGCCTATTGTGGTGGTGGCGTATTCACAGTTGAATAATGCAGTTTGCCATTTGACCATTATGGTCCATTTGAGAGACTGATTTTTTTGGACTATTTAAAAAAAAAAAAATCTGGATTTGTATTATCAATCACTGTAGCGCAACACACCTTTATTTTATTATATAGGAGCAGACTTCTTGTTTAAGACTTTGGTTTACCAGTGTCCATTCACCTAGAGATGGCATATAACCCAGTCAGTAAGTAAGAATCGCTTAACTCTGTGTCCCGTGATGTAGTCAAAGAAAAGGATTTTACAGGTAAGTATGACAAAAAAAATGGATTTTTGTACTCACCGTAAAATCCTTTTCTCTGAAGTCCATGGACGGACACAGCTTCCTTAAGTCTTGACTATAGGGTTATGTTCTGTCTATTGGGAGAGGACAAGGCAAACATGTTAGATATTTAAAAGCATGTAATTATACCAAAGCTGAACAGCCCCACCCAGGGGGAAGTCCCTCTGGTCATAACCCCTCACCCTGCACTCAGCAGCTCAGTTCGTCTAAATTTAGTGAAAGTGTGAACGGACGACCCGGTCGCCGCCTTACACATCTGTGAGACAGACGCTTGATGTCAGAAAGCCCAGGAGGCACCAATTGCCCTGGTCAAATGTGCCATGACAGGAAAGGGAGGCGCCAGCCCTTTAAGGGCATAAGCCTGAATCACAATCTGTCTGATCCACCGAGAAATGGTTGCCGACGAGACCGCCGGGCCTTTCTTTGGACCAGTCACCAACACAAACAGCGAGTCTGACCTCCGAAAAGGAGCCGTAGCAGACAGATACATTACTTATACGTGGTACGTGCTCTGCAGGTGTAACGCAATCTCTTTGGGATGCGATGGCCAAGGACACAAGGATGGAAGTACAATGTCCTCATTTAGATGAAAAGCCGAAACCACCTTAGGAAGAAACGAAGGCTGCGGGCGTAGCACCGCTTTATCCTTATGGAGGATCAAGTAGGAGGACTTGCAAGACAAGGCCGCCAACTCCGAAACCCTCCTGACAGATGTAATTGCCACCAGAAAGACAACTTTCTGAGAGAGTGTCAAAAGAGGAATCTCTTCTCAAAGGGAGGTTTCGGAAGTACCGAGAGCACAAGATTCAAATCCCACGGAGGTAGTGGTTGTCGAACCGGAGGAGCCACCTGTCGGACCCCTTGCACAAACGTACTCACCAGTGAATAAGCCGCCAAGGGTCGCTGAAATCTGTCCCTTAATGGTGCTTAAGGCAAATTTCTGATCCACTCCATGATGTAAAAACAGCAGGATCCTAGAAACCGAATATGCTCGTGGACGCCACCCCATCTCCTCTCACATAGAGATGTAGGCCTTCCACGTGCGATGATAGATCTTCCGAGAAGATGACTTCCGTGCCCTCAGCATGGTGGAAATTACTGAATTCGACAGGCCTTGGTCCCTCAGAACCTGACTTACAACAGTCATGCCATTAAAGCCAGCGACTGTAAATCAGGATGAAATATAGGACCTTGCGACAGAAGGTCCTCCAGCATCGGCATCCGCCACCAGACACACTAGGTCGGCGTACCAGGGACGCCAAGGCCAATCTGGGGCAATTAGAATCACCGGAATCCCTTCGGACTCCACTCTGGAAGAAGGAAGAAGTTTCAGTGGGGGGGGGGGAAGGCATAAATTAGCCGATACCGTCCCCACGGGGCCACCAACGCGTCTGTCGCGTCCACCCAGGGATCTTTTGACCTGGCCACACACCTCAATACCTTTCGATTGAGTCGAGAAGCCAGGAGATCCACGTCTGGCATACCCCATTTCAGACAAAGGAGTTGAAACACGTCCGGGTGTAGCGACCATTCTCCTTGGTCCAGCATCTGGCGACTTAGGTGGTCCGTGTGCCAGTTTTCTACGCCCAGAATGTATACGGCCGATAGAGCCGGCAGGCTCCGTTCTGCCCACCGCAGGATGTGAGCAACCTCGGATGCTGCAGCCGAGTGTCTTGTTCCTCCTTGATGGTTGACATACGCCACCGTCGTGGCGTTGTCTGACTGGATCCTGACTGGACGCCCCTGTAGCCTCTGTGACCATGTGGAGAGGCACTGCCTGATCACCCGAAATTCCAGCACATTGATCGGCAGGCGGGATTCCTCCTGTGTCCAGTGACCCTGTGTCAACTGAACACCCCAAACTCCCCGCCAACCGGTCAGGCTGGCGTCCGTCGTGATCACCGTCCAGTGAAAGAGAAGGAACAACTTTCCGGACTGAAGGGCCGGAGATCTCAGCCACCAGACCAGGGAAGTCCTGACTAGTTGGCTCACCCGGATCTGACAATCCAGGGACAACGGAGACTTGTCCCACTTGGACAGGATCTCCTGCAAGACTCTAGTGTGGAATTGAGCATACGGTACCGCCTCGAAGGAGGCTACCATGAGACCCAGGACTCGCATGCAAAAGCGCAGCGACGACCACCTGCGGGATGCCAACAGCTTCACCGCCGCCTGAAGAGTCTGCAATTTTTCCAACGGGAGAAAAACGTTCTCCTCTGAGGAGTCCAGAACCAAGCCCAGGTATTCCAGGCGCTGAGTGGGCACAAACACCGACTTCGGGAGGTTCAGTACCCAACTAAATTCTTGAAGGGACTGACTGGCAATCGCCACATCCTCCTCTAATTCTGAGTCTGAAGCAGCTCTCAGAAGGAGGTCGTCCAGGTAGCCCACAATAGCGATTCCTCGCTGTCTCAGCAAGGCCAGAATCGGGGTGAGCACCTTGGTGAAAACGCTTGGTGCCGCTTCCAGGCCAAAAGGAAGAGCTACAAATTGGTAGTGATCGTCCCCGACTGCAAAACGCAGAAATCTTTGATGCCCGACATATATGTGGACATGCAAGTATGCGTCTTTGATGTCCAAGGACGCCAGAAAATCCCCCGGATGGAGTGCAGCGACCACAGAGCGAACTGATTACATCCTGAACCTTCGGAATTTTACAAAGGAGTTGAGGGCCTTGAGGTCCAGGATTGGACGGATCCCGTCCTTCTTTGGGACTACAAACAGATTGGAGTAGAATACCTGAAACCTTTCCGGCAGCGGCACAGGTACTATTACCCTGCGCCTCAGCAGGTCCTGCACTGCCCCAAATAGGGCGTTCCGACGAGCCGGAGGAAGATGAAGGTTGGAGGGAAAAAAACTGTTTGGTGGACAAGAAAGGAATTCCATCTTGTACCCTGATGACACCACTTCACAAACCCACTGGTCGGAAAGCAGGGAGGTCCACCGAGCTGCAAACTCGCGAAGACGATCCCCCACCCGAGAGTCGGGTGGGGGCAAACCTTCATGCAGTCGCAGATTTTTTCGCAGGCTTGTTTGGCTTGCGAACCCAGGGACGCTTTTGTCCCTCAGCTGGCCCCTTGACGGCTTGGGGACGCTTACTTGCGGGCCTAGACTGACGAAAAAAACGCTTCTGAGCGGAAAAGGAGGGGCCTGGCCTACGGCGTGGCTCCTTACCTTTGCTGGATTGTGGGAGCAGCGTGCTCTTACCCCCAGTGACATTCTTAATAATGTCATCCAGCGAGGCTCCAAATAGCCTCTCACCCTGGAAGGGTAAATCATCCAGAGCTTTCTTGGAAGTTTGGTCCACGGAAGGCTCTCCTCAAAAGGGTAACGGACCGCCATGCGTTTTGGGACCGAAAAGGTCCTCTGCGGTCGTTCCCATTCTTTGTCTATAAACTTATCAAAATAAGTTACATAAGGAAACACCTTAGTAGTGCGGGTCGGCTTGTGGGACCCAAAAGGGACCGACACCTCAGAAGACGCCCAGCCGCATCCTCCAGCTTGAGGGTTTCCCGCACTGCGGTGATAAGTGCTCCAACAAGCGCCTTCTCCTGCGCTGACCCGGACACGGAGTCCTCCTCACTGTCTGAATGGTCCTGGTCCTCATACTCTGACACTTCAGAACAGGGGTCCTGTGTCACAGCCAGGCCCAAGTCTGAGTCAGCGCTTTCCCCAGAAGATGGTGGGTGGAGGGGGCGTTTTTTACCCCCCTTTCGCCCGCACACCGCCTCCAACCTGGCAACAAATGATTCCAGGACCGCCGACAAAGCGTCCACAGATGCACCGGTTGCTACCACCAGAATGTCTGGGGAAGAAACGCCAGCTTCTGATGCCATGCTGACCCGCTCACCTGACAGCCACTCAGGGACTAAGTCAAGGTACAAAAAAAGGCCCACCCTCCTAGCTACCCAGACCGAGGGATATTCCCAGAGGACTCATCGCCCTGACCCAGGCACTGCTCAGCACTGCCTTCTGCTCTAACTCCTGCACAGTGTGTGCCTGAGGTGTCTCTGAGGTGATCTGCCGTTCGCGCCGTTCAGAATGACAAACCCAATGTTAAAAGCCCCAAAAAGATGTCCGCCAGCTGCCTCAGGAAAAAAGAGCGTGAGCTACAAGAAAATGGCTGACCGCTGTATTAGCCATAGAAACAGCGCGGCTACAAGAAAATGGCTGCCGCTGTATTAGCAATAGGAACAGCGTGACTACAGGAAAATGGTACCGGCGCATCCAAAATGGCGCTGATTAGTTTCTGAGGTAGAAATAAAGGCCACGAAAACACTGGGTACCCGAACAGAGGCCCCCCAAAAGGCAGACCACCCACACTAGAGCGGACCCGGACACCCCGCACAGCCCCTAGCCAGGACCTGGAGCCCCCCTCAGGGACCTCCCAGTGAGGTACACAGCAGGCCCAGCAAAGCATGGGCAGGAGGGATGGACGGGGAGAGAGGAAAGCTAGGACTAGAGACCCCTTAATCGACCACCCCAAGAATGCCCAGCTGTTCCATCCTGCCAAGACAGGAGGAACCTACTTACCCGTCCAAGCGAGGACTGCTGGACGCGTTCCTGACAGACCCATCACCGAGCAGCACGGAGTGGCTGTCGGCCACGGCCCACTGTGACTGAACAGCAGTAGCCCGGTCACATGTGGGCCCCGGAGCATATAGCTCACCGGCCAGCCCTGGAGCAAACGGGGTATGTCGTGGCCAACCCAGCGCGTAGCTAAAGGCCTGCTCACGCTCGATGGCAGGACTGGGGAGACTACAAGAATCTATATTATCCAGCCTGTCACCCAGCCGGCAGTTGATAGTAGATCTCAGTAGATCAAAAAGTAAAAATAAAAGTAAAAAGTTC
Source organism: Rana muscosa (assembly GCA_029206835.1). Lineage (NCBI taxonomy): Eukaryota > Metazoa > Chordata > Amphibia > Anura > Ranidae > Rana > Rana muscosa. The sequence continues at coordinate 824,325,604 of CM055117.1, read as the reverse complement.
TCCAGGACCAATGGGCCCCTAGGGAGCCAGATCCTTCTCCTGCACTAGGCAGAAAAAAACTGAGCTGCTGAGTGCAGGGTGAGGGGTTATGACCAGAGGGACCGCCCCCTGGGGCGGGGCGGGGCTGTTCAGCTTTGGTATAATTACATGTTTTTAAATATCTAACATGTCTGCCTAGTCCTCTCCTAATAGACGGAACATAACCCTAATGTCTAGACTTAAGGAAGCTGTGTCCGTCCATGGACGAAAGAGAAAATCTTATTTTTTGTCCTGTGCATGTTCCCTATCCTCCACTGATGCACCTCACTGCTGCAAGTGTAGAGCGAGCAGTTCTTTTATTTCTGGTCACATGCTCTGTTCTATGCGGAATGTGCAGGTAAATGTGTAATCCATCTCAGTGGTGAGCAGGGAAGGGTGGGTTACATTCACCAACACATGGGGACATGGAGAACGTACATAGACAGCCAAGAACATAAGGTTGAGAGTAGAAGAAAGCTTACATTTGAGAGATGAAACAAAGGAAGAGAGATAGGAGGTACAATCTACTAATATTTAAACCACGGCCATGGTTTTGGGGATAAACCCCTTGTCCCCATCAACATGGTGACAAGGTGCAGTACCCAGAACCCATACCCCTTTTATGGTCAATTATTTGCATATAAGCCTTCAAAATGGACACACTTTGATCCTTCCTGTTTTGTCCCCATAAACTTCAATGGGGTTGGTTCACTGTTCGGGTTAGAACTTTTCCCCTGTTCGGGAGTTCTGCTGCGAACAGGGGGGGTGTGTGCTGGGTGTTTGGCCCATGTCTAAATAGGAGGAGTGGAATCAGGATTTTCATTAAACTGCCCAGGAAGAGTCTTCCTCTTAGCACCAAGGGAGAGCGCCGCTGTCTTAATGTTCACCTGCCAGCTGCAGACCATACCAGCAGAGATGGGAGCCTGAGACTGGGAGTGAGGACACCCGGTGCCATTACAGCACCTGCACCACTGTAGCAGGAAGACTGCAGCATCCACTCATCCTCTGCTTCCCACCTTTGATTACAAGAGGCTTTCAAGGTGAGACCGCGAGAGGACACCGCAGCATCCCAGGGACTAGGGAGAGGGCTATTCACCCATTGCCGATACTGTTGGCAGGAACTGTGCCACTGAGAGCAGGACACCAAGTGTACCCAATCCATACCGCACCCATACTGCACTCTATACCACATCTACCTTGTACCTGTGCCGACACTACACCATACCTGTGCTACATGCAGGTTAACTGGGACTGTTTAGTGCAGAGACACTCTTAAGGGTCCCAACGATAGCCGGCAGAAGTACATTTTAAAGGACTGCCCCTTCTGTATTAATTATTATGCAAGTCCCCTTTGTTTACCCTTCCGCTACCATACGCCTTATCTTTTGAACAGTGTATCACCACCATAAATGTGCTCTGGCAGTATAGCTCCAGTACTCATTAGATTAAAATTTCTACTGCTCTCTGCTGCAATTGAGATGGCCTTGCTATTGTTTATGCTGACCTGGACACCAAATGATATCTTATGTGTAGTCTTTACTGTAGTGTTCATCACTTCATATGCAAAATTGTATTATTACAATTGTTAATCCGTTTTATGCTTGCCTAGTTAACACCATATTGGGTGAAAAAACATAAGTTTTTGGTTTGGTGCCTGTTTTCTTTGATATCACACTACTATTGGGTACTAAGTATTACTTTCAGTGATTTCTTGTGATATCATATGTTTGAACACTCAACCTGGTGTGTCAGAATGGCTGAGGTTCTTGAGAAGGTGGAGGCAAAGACCAGAGGACCAATCCTATCCAGCGATTCCTACAGGGGTACATGGTAATATCAATGGTGGCATGGAGACTGTTGGGTTAGCCGTGTGTGCTGGAATGTGAATTTCACAGGAGCAAAGGATACAAGCGAGTCATCTCTACACATTTCACCCTAGATCCCATTGATGACATGAATATGGGGATATTATGTACGTCAAGATTTGCATGAAATTCATCCGAATAAATCTCTGAATCAACTGCTTGTGCACGTTTCATCATATGCTGAGTTTGGATTGTCTGTACTTTTAGTTAGATGGAAGTTTACTATAAAGGGAAATGTTGAGTATGGAAATAAGGCAGCTGCCTTTGCTGACTGCTTTATATCATGTTGAGCTTTTGGGAACGGCGGTTTGTATGTACTAAATAGCTTTATATAAACACTGGAGAGGGCATATACCGTGTTTCCCCGAAAATAAAACCGAGTCTTATACTAGTTTTGGCAACAAAAGACACAGTAAGGCTTATTTTCGGGGTAGGTCCTACCATTTAATGTGATGTCTTCTCCCACTCTCCTTCCCTGCCTGTCAGGAATCCCCAGTGTGAACATCGTAAAAGTGCTTGTAAAATCCTAGAATCCTCTCTATTACAGTAGTATATAATGTAAACTGTGTGTGTTTCTGCAATCTAATTGTGGCAAATACCTTCTTATTGCGCCGCTCGGAGCTTCTGTGACCCGCCTGAGCTCTCTACCCCGCTCCGAGCACTGCAGGGGGGGGGGGGGGGTCGAGATCCCCTGTTGACAGCTGGGAGAAGAGCAGCAGGAGATTAGTTTAGCGGCGCTGCACTGAAGGTATTTGGCACAATTACATTACAGAACAACACACAGTTTACATTATATACTACTGTAATAGAGAGGATTCTAAGATTTTACAAGCACTTTAAACTAGGGCTTATTTTCGGGGTAGGACTTATATTGAAGCCCTCTCTGAAAATCACAGTAGGTCTTATTTTCTGGAAAATGCAGTAGAAATATCTATATACAGAAATTTATAAGCGTAAGTAGAATACCTATTTGGGAAATAAGCTCCATTTGTAGGCCACAGTTCAAGGTATTTAAATAACTCTTAATATGAAGTCACAAAGTCTGAACAGTTTTGTACTTGGTTGCTGAAAAATATGGAACACTGGATTTAATATAAGGACGTGGTTAGAAGGATTTTAGATGAATCTTCATCATGTAGAAATGCAGATGTTATGGGCTTTTGATTCCACTTGGTGGAGCTGGAGTTGCATAAAAGGTATGATGAAAAGTATAGGCAATAACAAACATTTAGTTTTTTTTTGTTCTATCATATTATAGTGGCTCTTCAGTTTAAAATGAGACTTCTCGAAAAGAAGGGCAGTTATTTGGCCTTTGTGCCAAAATCTTGATTAGTCTCCCATGTCAGAGGAAAAAAGCTTCAGACAAATGTGTGTAAAAAGTGAAGGTGTAGAAAAATGACATAAAGAATGGAGTTAAAGGATCATTTAGAACAAAAGAGAACTTCATTTTTATGGTAATGGAGTTTCCCAGTTCCTTTTGGTGCTTTATTGCTGGCTCAATACTTTTGAGTTCTTAAAGTGGAGCTCCACCCTAAATAGCAACTTTTGCTATTTGGAACCCTCCCCCCCTCCGGTGTCACAATTGACACCTTTCAGACAGGTATTTTCACCCACATCCGGGAGTCCTGTCTCCGGGAATCTGCGGGAGTTACGTCACTTCCCGCAGACTTCCCTTGGTGTTCTGGGAGACACTCGGCTCCCAGAACACAGGAGCACCAATCAGAACGGCGCAGCGCGACTCGCGCATGCGCCGTAGGGAACCGGGCATGAAGCCGCAGGGCTTCACTTCCTGGTTCCCTCAGCGAGGATGGCGGAGGGAGCAGCAGAGCGACGAGCGGTCGCTCGTCCTCTGCTGCGGACGTCGCTGGACTCCAGGACAGGTAAGTGTCCAAATATTAAAAGCCAGCAGCTGCTGTAGCTGCTGGCTTTTAATTTTTTTTTTCCGGCGGAGCAACCCCTTTAAGTAGTTCTGCCAAGGATTATCCTTTGGTTCAGAAATTGCTCTAAGTGGCTGGTGAGCCAAAGTGGTCTTGTTTCCATGAACAAGTTCTTGCTTGTTGTTGGTGGAATAGCATGGTTTTGGCTCATCTTGTTGTGGAAAGCATGATCTATTGTACTTTTTTTTCCCAATTAAATGATATACAAATTTCACAATGAACCAATGATCAAGCAAAATAGGTAGATGGAAACCCAGCCGTTTTGCTAACAATCATCTATCTGGCTGCTGTCCTCTCATTCAGCATGAACCCTTATAACAATTTAGTGACCGCAGTATGACTTTTTTTAAATCCTAATGCACAATGCCTTGTGCTACAAGAATATGAAGTAACTTTGTGGCCAGGAACTAGGAATACACACAATTGTTCATTTCTGGTTCCCAAACCCCATTGTCAAACTGACAAATTAGAGTATTTATCAAGTCAATGGACACTGCTTAATTGGGTCTGGGTACGCAAGTTTTTAGTTTATGTAAACTCAAACTTTTTTTTTTTTTTAGTATTGAGTGTAGTAGAGATTTGCTAAATCCCATGTCAGGATTTATTTTGCTGTCTGTTGTCGGGAGAGATTTTCCAAAGATGTCTCAGAGCCATGGCAGAAGCAAGAAGATATCTGTCCAAAATGAGAGGATGTCCACACTTTAAAAGCTTTAAGCAGAACAGGTGTTTCAAATTGAAGATTTCCCCTCATCTGTTTCTGGTACAAGTCAAAAATTTAGGACTTTCTAAACTGGGACAAGGATCACCACAAGTAAAGAGCGCTAATCTTCCCATTGGGAACCCAGACAGCAAAGGAGGTTTTATTCTTCCATACTCCGTACACTTCAACTAAAGGATTAAGGACTATATTGTTCATTAATGAGGAAAGACTAGTATTTTATTGCATGTGTCTTAGTGAAGCATGTATGCTGCTTCCTGTGGCTGTTTCTGCCTGGGCTGCTGACTCCGGCATGCGCACGGGAGCCATCAGTCATGGCACACGCTGGGGAAGAAACATCACAGAGGTCCGTTTCTTCACAGCGCATGCGCCGATGACGACATTGGCACACTACAAGTGAAATATCTCCTAAACGGCGCACGTTTAAGGGGATATTTCCACTACCTATAGGTAAGCCTTATTCTAGGCTTACCTATAGGTAGAAGTCACACAACGTTTACAACCACTTTAAGAGAAACTGCAGTCTGCTCACAGAATTTGTAATAAAAAAAATCTTTGCCATTCTGAAGCTTCCCTCCAACCACTTTGTGTTTCAATATTTTTATTCAAGTTTTGTCATACAAAATGTATAAAAGTCGCAACATAACATTGTACAGTCACAATCAACATTTGGGGTAACACAATGAAGATCACTAAGTGTAGGGGTCCTTGGAGTAGTAAACAAAAAATAAAATAAAAAATAAAATAAATAAATAAGTAGAAATAACGATTATCACTACTTAATAGCTCACATAAGTCCGAAGCTCCGTAGAGCCGTTAACCCCTATTAGCATCGCAGATCATATCTGAACCGTCCACCCAGATGAGCCGCCCCCCCATCCATCTATCGGGGGGGCGCAACTCAGCCGGCTGTGTGGGCAGCCCAGAGGTCTGATCAGACTGACAATGGTCCCGTAGGAGCTGAGAAAACAGGGAGCAGCACAAACCTCTAAGGTCTGGATCTGACTCCAAAAATAAACAATAAGTAAATTTCAAAAGAGAGGAAAGAGGACAGTGACAGAGAATAGAAGGGAGGAAACAGAGTAAGGAAAGGACAGTTGAGGAGGGGGAATGGGGGGAGGGAGGGGGGGAGGAGCCCCGATTCAGCACCCAGACATCCCAACCTAACCCCTTAGGCTATGCTGTAAACATCCCCGGGTCATTAGTTAGGTAACGAAGCCATGGGTCCCACACTTTATGAAACATTTTCATTTTATCTTGGGCCAGAGCGGTCAAGCGTTCGTTTAGCATCAACCAAGACAACTTGCCTTTAAGCTGATCGAATGGTAGAGCTGCCGATTTCCAGTTCCTAGCAATGGTGATTTTGGCTGAGATAAATATAAATGTCAAGAGCCTCTTGCAGGACTTGGAGGCTTCCACATCTCCTCCCCCCAGTAGTGCTTGCTTAGCTGATTTAGTTAGGTTTAGTTGGGTAAGGGAGTAAACTAAATTATACACCCTGATCCAAAACCTCCGGACCTTTGGGCATGTCCACCAAATATGATAGGTGGTGCCCACCTGGCCACATCCTCTAAAGCACAACGGGGTAGCTCCTGAAACAAAAGTTGCCAGTCTGACCGGCACCATATACCACCTCAGCAGAACCTTATAATTGGCCTCAATTATCGAAGTATTGACGAGCGAACGAGATGCTGTCTCGGCTATCCTATGCCATTCGTCCAGATCCAGGGTTTCCTGCAAGTCGGTCTCCCATTGGACCATATAATTCAGCTTTGTCGATGCACTCAGCAATATCGAATATATAGCAGATAAATGTCCTTTAATTTTATCATAATTTTTGCATAGATGTTCCATGGGAGTTTGGGTTGCTAGGTCGCTCTTGCGAGCCAGGGTTTGTACATAATGTGAGATTTGGGCGAACCTATAACCCTCCGCTGGAGGCATTTGATGCCTGTCAGCCATAGTCCGTTCGGTCAGCATACCTCTATGATCGCACAAGTCAGCAATACACTTAAAACCCTTATTAGTCCACCATTCGAACGCTAGTGGGGTGAGACCCGGGGTGAATGCTTTATTTTGAAGCAGAGGTGTCAATGGAGAATGAGGAGATTTCCTCCAACCACTTTGCATATTATTTTATATACACTGTGCTTCCGTACTTGCCAAATATGCTGCAGAAATCTCCTTCCACTGAGTCTGGCTGCATCCATTTTAACTGTGGGCCACTGAAGCTGCTGCCTGTTCACTTCCTGGATTTACAGACACACCTCCAGCTCTGCAGCTTTCATTGGCACTCTTATGACTCATGCCCCCTCCTTCCTGGCAAACCCTCACAAGAGTGAAAGAAGCCACATGATATGAGTCTGAGAATGCGCTAGATTCAAAGGAAAAAAACAGTATCATAATAGGATGTTGCTTCAGGACAAGGGATCCAAGTGTTTTGAGTTTCCTGTAGTCCAATGGTGTCAAACTCAATTTTATTGCGGGCTGCATAAGCATTATGGTTGCCCTCAAAGAGCCAGTTGCATCTGTGTAGCAGATGGTGCAAGTCTGAAAAGGAGGATCGCACACCGCTGGCATCATTCACAAGAAACTTTATTGGAGACTGCTCAGACAGAATACTGTTCTGCTATGGTGTTCTGTCTGAGCAGTCTCCAATAAAGTTTTTGGTGGAATCTGTGGTGGATATCAGCAGTGTGACACCCTCCTTTTTAATTGGCATAGAATTGTATTCTATATTATTTATTGTATAATTATAAGCAGATTTCCAGAGAAATCCATCCCCCCTTACATCAGATGTCAAGAGCCCCCCCACCATACCTTAAGCTCCTGCCAGGGAGAAGCTGGGGGCGGAGTTAGGAATCGGAAAGTGCAGAGTCTGGAGGAGGACCAGAATGGGGCTGGATACAGCTGTCTGAATCTGCTGAATGCTGAGACCAGGGTAGTTGGAGATGAGGGGGCTGCTGTGGCTGCACAGAAAGGCACAGGATCTGTTGGAGAAGTTCTGTCCTCCCTGCTGCAGACTGCTGAGACAGGTTGGCAAAAACTAGCCTCTCCACGGCTGTGCAGAGAAGCGCAGGATCTGGAGTTCTGTCCTCTGCTCGCTGGGATAAGGTGGGGGTGGAGATGAGGGTGCCGCAGCTGCAGGAGAGGTGCGAGGGAAATGTGAAATGGCAAATTTGGCCAGCGGGACTTGTGTTTGACACATGTGCTGTAGGCCATCTGCAGGACACATGCCGTTTGGCTGTTGTGCCTGTGATAAGTCATTGCTAATTGAGGGGATCCCTGGATGAGGATTTGCTTGTCTGGACACAGGGGCAAGTATAACCCAAACACTGACCATGGTCCTGTGGCTGTGTCTCTGCAGTAAATGGCAGGAGTGCAGGAATGTGCTTTGTCAATAGTCAATGCGTCAGCCGGGAGACATGATATAGCAACCACATCCTTCTGAAAGTATATCTAGACAGGAGGAGGAAAAACTGCCCAGTTCAAATAGCTTGTGCCACAAAACTGTCAGAGTCAAATATATTAGGAGGCACCACAATAAAAATAATAAACTTCCTTTTTCTCTGTCTAGAAGGCCGCATATATTGTTACACACTGAAGTTTATCTTGGTAAAAGCCAGGAACTGGTATTAGCATACAGAAAAAACGTATGTTACTTATCCACGGTGCTGGGCCTATTAGAGGTCCAGGCCTCACAGTGCCCCAAAACCTTTAGGATCTGTGAACCATAGAAATGGACCACAGTCCAGGATTCATATAGCACCCTGTAGTTAACTATTCATGTTGTACGTTGTGTCAAGGTGAGCACCTAATGCAGGATCCAGTGCCTGAAGCAAAAATGCAGGCCGGTCCCACACAGTGGACTCTAGGTACAGTCCCTAAGGTAACACCAAGAGGTTCAGATCCGGTAAATGCTACATAACCCAGGGCAATGAAAAGTCAGATCTTGATAGAAGTGCCATAAGGCAAAAAATTTAATTGTTAAAAAGAAAAAAAAAATACTTCTCCAGAGGGGAACAGGTCCATTACCCAAGCACACTATCAAGACACTGGGACAGGGTTATACGAGTGTGCACCTGGGGTGGCCCTAGCAAGTTTCCAGTCACCTGAAGGGTAAAAGCTTGCATATAACTTATGATCTAGTACAGAGCCACTGTACTAACAATCCGATGTTAGTACAACAATCTCCCCTGCTGTTCTATTGTGTAATGACAGGGGGAAGCCCCCCCCCCCACCAGAACACTCCAGGGAGCACTCTCAGCCATTGTCCTTAGACAGAGAATTTTTATAGCTGAAGAAACAGCCAGCCAATCAGCATTTTTAGAAAAGATGAGCAATGACAGCCCACATACTGCTTGCAACAAAAATGTGACAGAGGTTCTAGGGTGTCACATTAGAGAGGTCTTTGCTGATTTGTGTTTAAAGGAGCAAGAGCCGTTGATATACACACACAAAAAACTGGGACATGGGACTATGTGGGCATTCTGAGACGCCCCAACATGAACTTATTCAAGTGTGTTATTCTAGGTCCAGGACAAGAAATCTCTGTAGTTCTTTTGGCATCCAATGAACTTTTTACCTCCTTTTGATGCCCAGTTCTAGGGAGAACAGCCACAGTACTTTATTTCCTCCATTTGTAGACAGCACATCTTGCTGAAGTTCATAAACAACCGGATCTTAAGATATGCGTATGTTGACTTTTTCGGCTTTATGCATCTCTACAGTTGTTCAAGGTTCTGTGAAGTTATTTTTTGTTTTGGTCCCAGGATTAATACGAACAGATCTTTCTTGCAAAAAGTAGGCTGTTAGTAACCAAACATTCTGTGCCTTTTTTATAGAGTAGGGTACCTTTTACAACCTTTAGACCTGGTACACACAGATTTCAGCTTGCAAATGCTTTAGGTAGCTTTCTAGAAGTCCCAAAAACACTCATCTCCAACTTCAGAGCTTTGGACACAGATCTTACTGTTTTTGCTCATACTGTCTTAAAGTGTTTGTTACCCTAAAAAAATAAAGAAATCTTGTTCCCTTAAAGCATGTTATACAGCACAGTGCTTGTGCTGTGTAATTTGGCCCTATCACCTGAAATACCTGGCTGCCCTCTGTAAACAGACCACAGTTTATCATGGCAGCTGAGCCCTGATATTGTGGTCAGTTTACATGCCTCCGTCATCTGCAGCTCTCCTTTGTCCCCCCCCCTCCCTGCCTGTATGCTCATGACAGTGCCTGCCCCCTCCCCTCCTGCTTTTATTAAAACTATGTTATAATGATACAATCCCTTCGGCTAAATAAGGACATGTGCCCCACTGCATGTGTTTTATAAAAAAATTGCAGATTTCTACCTTATTTCAGAGCGCCTCCTGGCACTTATGTGACTGCTCGCCGCTCTCCTCCTGGCTGATGTCAGTGGGAGTTCTCCGCCCCTCACACTGGAGGGGCCGAGAGGAGATCAGCCCACGAGAAGAGATCGGCGAGCAGTCACGTGAGCGCCGGGAGACGCTCTGAAATAAGGTAGAAATCGGCATAATATAGTGGCTTTAAAACCACTTTAAGGTAAAATTAGAATAATTTTGGTCAATTTGATTTTGGATTTTTGTTGAAAACTTAAATATGGATTATAATGTAGAAATAGCCTTGAAATCAGCTTTTCCGATAAAGAAAAGCAAGATAAAAACGACACATACCTTGTGAAGTATAGTGAATGCATTAAGTTTATTTGAGAAGGAAGATCTTAACTGAGTGCCAGACAAAAAGCAGCAGCTCAGTTTTTTACAACAGGAAAAACAACCATCGCCTTCAGCAGAATACAAAAATACACATCTCAGTGACTCCCATACAATAATGATAGTAAATAGGTTATGATGCATCCAAACAAAAGGCACAGAAAACTGGTCACTTGAGTAGTCATAAAAATTACTAACTACATAACAAAGCCACCCAAAATCTGTACAGGGAAATGTAACATATTCCAAAGTGAAACCACAAAACATAGTTTTATCTCTTATTGTATGCAATAAATATGTTAAAGTTGTATACAGTATATTAAAAAATAAACTGTGCCATTGTAAACATTATGTAAACAAACAAAATTCACTTTACTTTTTTTAACATTGTTTCTTTAGTAAAGTCAAACATTTACACTGCCTGCTTTCTTATGCTGCTGGCAGACCTGCCTGGCAGTTGTGCAAGTAACAGCAATCGTTATATGGAATTTTGGTTAATATTTTGTGATTACGGTTGAACTTTATGATGATCTACAAAGGCAGTTAAACAGCAGCTAAAATTGGAATAACAAGGAAAGCAGTTTGCTTATTTTATTAATCACACATAGGCCAAGGACCTATTTAGTAAAATGCAGTCTGTTTGGTCCCATATACTGTATGTAACATGTTTCTTGTAGTACTGCTCCCACCTGTAGTCTAGACTAGATAACATTTCCGGTGTTTGAAATCAAGAACAAACACTGCTGCAATATATAGATATACAATTCTGTACATAGGAAAAAAAACACAAAGGTACACATATATATATATATATATATATATATACACATACACATTTTTCTGCAGTGGTAGCTTTTTGTTCACTTTGGTCATATCTTAAACGTGAATGTACTTATTTTTTTTAAATGTATAAAAGGAGGTGAAAATGTGAGCTTGACTCAACTGTAATACAAGTTGCACAAAATAATATTATTGTTGAAAAGTTACCAGTATAAACTACACACGTTCTGGCATGTTTTCAGCTAGGGGTTGGCATGCTGTGCAGGAGTCTTATACTGGTAATACACATTCATATATTTTTCAGGGTAATGTAAGGTCAGCAAAACTTGTCAACAGCTATGCTGTGTGAGGGTCTATACAGATTATTTAAAGCTGATCTACATGTTTACTGGGCCAAACACACTACTTTCCACACTAAAAAGTACACCTGCTGGGCACGCTGTATAAACTGTATGTAGCCTAAGCTACATAAAGTATACAGCCTTGTGCTCCAGCAGTGAGACAGGAAATTCCCATCTCACGCCCAGAACAAAACGGAGTTGGGCTGAGTGCTGCTCAGCCATTCGTAAGCAGCTTTGTATTCTGGGAATGAATACAAAGTTTCCTCTGACAGGCTGCAAATATTATGACGTTATCCGGCTGCCTTTCCATCTCAGCCAGTCAGAGGAAGCTTTGGGGTCTGTCAATATATCCTCTACACATCATGTATTACAGCTCCCTAAAAGGACACTTAATTATATTATTGTCAGCCTGAAAACCTGAAGCTAGCATTATTTTACAGAATGACAACCCTGTGATCATCTTTGTGCAGTGAACCTTTAAATCAAAATAATTTCAGCTCATCAGTACGGTAGTGAAATGGAATATCTATTTCTAAAGCATCTAAAAAAGTTGAAAAAAAAAAACAAAGAAGAAAAATACTGCATGCATGGATGTTTTTTTGAATTAAACCTAATAGCTAAACTGTCCTTGTCAGCAAGGACTCACCTTAGGATCCACAGAATCCATTTCGTAGTTAGCCCTTGCCAGAAGTGTCATCTTGCACAATGCTCTACTGCTAAACCCCCTGTGCAGGGATAACTGCTGTAACATTCCCAGCTCCTCCCACAAGAGTCATTATGAGTAGGTCTCTGTGGCTCAGTCATATTATATTAAGCAAATGCTAGGTGAGGAGACACTTCTTCATCTGATGAACCTCCAAGATTAGGGGGCCAATAATGACAATGAGGAGTTCCCAAGGACACTTCAGCCTATCTGCATTAACACAGGAAAGTATTTGCTCAAACCCCATTTCAAAGAATACTATTAAATTTGGCGGCCTTTGTACTACATAACAAATACTTACATTTCTCAGGAAGAAGGGTATCCACTTGGCTGTTTAAAAAGAGTTCACACAGCTACTATACACTATATTTCAACAGTCAGGTTACATCTAAAAAAGTACTAGGAAGCACTAATTGAACAGGAACATTTGCATATATTTTTATGGACAGAACATACCTGTGGAATCATAGAACTAAATACAAAAACATTTGTTGTGGTTGTAGCAAAATGGGAAATAAATATATTTTTTAGAGAGACATGCATTCACTTTAATAATGAAAATGGAATAATGTGTGGACAGTGACAGAAAAGTGGTATTCAGTATGTATAGGGTTGCTTGCGTTTAGCGCTGATCAAAACTCAGAACTTATGTGATCAGAGGGAAGCAGTCAGAAAACAAAATATAAAATCTACCTCACCTGGCTAGTTATTAAAAAAATACAAGCTCTGGGGAGGTCATACTAATCCTTGCTTTACTACGTGAGTAAATTTTGGCCTGAAGCACAGTAGATATTTTAATATCCGATATGCTCATGTTTGTTTTAGGTCACTGACCCACCAAGTAGTGAATGAAGGGTGAAAATGGCAAATTTGGAGCTTGCACTGCCAGTCAAAATTCTGCATGACATACAGTCTTTGCATAAAAGATTTTTGGAAATGATTGTAGTAGACAGGTATGCTGCCATAACCGCTACTTTTCTAAACATCCATGAAGTAAATGGCAATTTTTTGTGCAGATTCTATGGTGCCCGTGCTTTCCATAACAAAGTGACTTGCACACTTATTAGGAGTTTTATTGTCATATTACACCGGTTTCATTACACCGGTTTCAAACAATTCAATTGTTGGTCACACTTGCGTCTTTTAGAAATTCTGGATACTTTCTAGGAGTTGTTTCTTTCCATTGTGTCACAGATGTGCTTGCAATTTATTTAATTTTCAATTGGATCCAAAACTATAATCAAAATCACAATTACTTGTAAAAAAATAAAATGTTTTAATCACTTGTCTTTGCACACTCTAGAATATTAGGAAAATGTATACACTTTAAACTAACATAATGAATAATAATTTCTAATTCAATTGCTTTGTTTCTTAAACAAGCTACATAAAGAAGAATTGAAAAAGGATAAAAAAGACCCAGGCATCCGCTTGTTCAAAGCTACAGCTGGCATTTTCATTAGGATCTGTATTTCATACTAGATCCTTGGTCAGAAGCAGCTGCCACCAGCAAACTTACACAGTTCACACAGCAAAGGTGCCAAAATTCAAAACTTTAGTTCCTTCAGCTTAATTTCACGTGTGACCAAATCAGACCTCTCAAACTATTTGGTGGATCTCAGTTATTTTTGTAAACCCAGGTTCACACTGGGCTGCAGGAACAAAGCCGCGCGAGTTCAGCTGAATTTGCACGATTTCACTCCCGCTTGTCAGTCCCGATTTTGGCCGTGATTACAGAGACATCTGTGCAGTTTCTGTACAGATGTCAATGTAAATCGCAAAAAGTAGTAGAGAAACTACTTTTTGAAATCAGTGCAGCGCCGCACATGGTGTCACACCGATTAGGACGTTGCCATTGCCGGCAAATGCCGCCGATTTGACATGTCAAATCGCACCATTGTGAACCAGGGCTAATGGCATGAAATGTTTCTAACATGAACCTGTAAAGAGCGATACTGAGGCTGCCTTGACCAACATCTTCTGAAAATGCAAGTTGCCAGACTATGGCTTCAGGAAATAGACATGAAATAAGCAGGAGTTCAGCAAAGTAGGAATGAAATAAACATGCATTACCCACAAATCGCTTCTAAATGGTTTGGAAACTCACCAAAGCACCTAATCAGCATGGCAGGAAAAAAGCATTTTCAGAGAGGTCAGCAATTGCAGTCACCATACATTATAATCACAGGTTACGTTTAAAGGGAATTTAAACGTTTGCAGCCAAATTGGGGTAATATTTACTTTATATCTGTTGTATTTCCCCATTCACATAGCAAAATGTGAGGCAAAATTCAAATCTGCTGCTTAACTTTTTAGATCCCCACTTCTGGAACTTCTAGCAATGAAATTTTATTTAGCCCTCTTTGTTTTGGGTGGGGCTGGGAAGTGTTTTTTACCATAATTAACCCTGGCTCGAGGCAGATATTTCAGGAGTTGTAACAGATTACAACTATTATTGCAATGTAATTTATAATTAACAGTGTCCGTTCGTTTTTGGATAGTAAAATTATTTTTTATTCTTCTAACTTACCTTTTTATGAAGTACAGCCTGTACTTCCGATCCATCCAGTCCACGGCGCAGGACGTCATATCCTCTTCTTCGGCGAGCCCCCCCGCTGTCTTCTAGGACCTGTGTGTGTGTCCCAAAAGACAGCCGGCCATTCACAAAGTACCGCGCGACTCGCACATGCGCAGTAGAAAACGGGCAGCCAAGCCGCAAGGCTCCACTGCCTGTTTCCTTTAATTAGAATGGCAGTGCCTGCACCCGATCCGATGGATGGATCAGCCACGGGGGGCCAACATTGAGGGCTCCCTGGACAAGTATTAAAAGTCAGCAGCTATGTTTGTAGCTGCTGACTTTAAAAAATAAAATTGTGGGTCGAACTTCGCTTTAAGGAGAACAGACTCAGCCAGCCCCCAGATCATACTTTTTTAATTTTAGGTATTGGCTCCTGTTTTGTATGCCTTTTCTAAATGTCTATTTTAGTACTCCAAATTAAAAATGTTATAAATATTACGGGATCCAAAAATATTTTTTTTAGGCATGCTATGTGAATAGGAACACAAACGGTGAGTTTTTTTTTTTGTTCAGATTTGACTACAAAAGTAGATATACACTTTAAACAGCTTATCACAGGCACATGCTGATAAATTGGCAGGATAGGGGATTTCCCATTGTTTGTTCCTACTGTGACTAGTCAATGTACATCCAGCGATAGATGGGTTAAAATTCAGCTGGTTCAGCAGGAACCAGCCAAATTTCAATTCATCTATGAGCACTGACTGTGTTGATGGGGGAATCAAGCAATTTTCAACCCATGGTTGAAGGAAAGAAAAATACATAATGCCTTCTTAAAGCGATAACAAACATGTCATAGTTGCCTCCACTGTGCAGCTCGTTTTGCACAGAGTGGCCCTGAACACCGACTTCTGGGGTCCCGCTGCGGCTCCTCCCCACATTAAATAACCCCCTAGGACATGGATATGCAATTAGCGGACCTCCAGCTGTTGCGAAACTACAAGTCCCATCATGCCTGACAGCCACAAGCATGATACCCAGAAGGAGAGTCTTGCTATGCCTCATGGGACTTGTAGTTCTGCAACAGCTGGAGGTCCGCTAATTGCATATCCCTGCCCTAGGAGAAGCTCTCTCCTGAGGGGGTTACCTTGCGGGCGCGCTCCCGAGTCCAGCATTTGCGTCTATACTAGTCGCAATAGAGGTGTGCTGAAAGAGCTTGTACCGGGTCAGTAAATGTATTGCCTGCTCCACCAGGCAATTTAGTCTATCGCCATTGCAATCAAATCTCTATAAGCCCAGGTTCACACTGGCGCTGCGGGAGTGAAGCCGTGCGAGTTCAGCTGAACTCGCACAATTTCACTCCTGCCTGTCAGTCCTGATTTCGGCCGCGATTACAGGGACATCTGTGCAGGTTTTTGCACAGATGTTAATGTAAACCGCGGCCCGAAATCGCAAAAAGTAGTACAGAAACTACTTTTTGAAATCGGTGCAGCGCTGTAGATGCGGCGTCGCACCGATTAGGATGGTTCCATTGCCCGCAATTTGCGGCAAATACCGGCGTTTTGACATGCGATTTGGCATGCCAAATCGCATGTCAAAACACACCAGTGTGAACCAGGGCTAAAGGTACTGTATCACCAAATTGTGCAGCATGTTTTCTAATTATATTTGTATTCTACATATTTATTGGATTAGAACAGCTATGCTGTAGTGGCTCCTGAAATCTTAAATTAAACACTAAGCTTTTTTGACCAATGTTTGAACAGCCAAGTCTTAAAGTCTGTCTGATTGCAAAGTCTCTTTTTTTTTTCTTCCTATTAAAATAACAAACATGTTATACTTACCTTCTCTGTTGCAGTGGATTTGCACAGAGCAGCCCGGATTCCCCTCTTCTCGGGTCCCTCTTCAGTGCTCCTGGCCCCTCCCTCCTGTTCAGTGCCCCCACAGCAAGCAGCTTGTCAAGTCAAAGCTCCGTGTGTCCATTCAGACACCGAGCCCTGACCCAGCTTGCCCACTCTCTTCCCTGATTGGCTAACTGACCTTGACCAACAGCAGCGGGAGACAATGATGCCGCTGCTGTGTCTCAGCCAATCAGGAAGGAGAATCTGGGATGGCTGAGAATCGTGGACATCGCTGGACAGAAATGGACCTTGGGTAAGTGTTAGGGGGTGGTGGGGAGGCTTCTGCACACAAAAGGCTTTTTATCTTAATACATAGAATGCATTAAGATAAAAAAACCTTCTTTCTGCCTTTACAACCCCTTTAAGTTACCTTTACACAACCATTTATAATTTTATATGGTCAGATTTGAAAGAGAAGATTTGGCCATATCCCCTATTGACACAATGAGGTTTGTACAGGCTTGGGTACTCACTAGTGAACTCAACAATGGTAGCAGGTGACCTGTAAAAACCCTACATTCGGTTTTGGATTATTTTCTGTCAAGAGACTAAGCAGTTCTTTATCAGTGCAGAGATCAGCAACCTAAACTTCTAGTACAGCAGTGTTGTGCATATGTGCAAAAGGAGTAGATCTTTCAGTGGTAGAAAGGTTACAGAGGGTGTAACCACTACTTAGATTTGTACATTTAGCGTGGCGAAAGGAAATTAAGTGACCCAGCCATCCATCCATATATTCTGTATGACGTGATTGTATCATTACATTTTACTGAGCAAAGTTCTTTCTCTATATTTTATAGTAAAGTGGGTTCAGGGCTCATTCACACCAAAATTCGTTGTGCTGCACAGCCTTGCCCATCGCAGCCCACTGCATAGACAAGACAATTTGTCTTGTGACTATTGTAATATTAATATATATGTGTATGTAAACATATTACAACAGTGACCTGTGTGTTCAGTTCATCTCACCACGTTGCAGTGGTGTGCACTGAAAAAAAGAAATAAAAATTATATGCACTACTTTTCTTAACCGTAGCGTGCTGCAACAAACTACACCGCACTGTGTGTTGTACTGCAGTGTATAAAGGTAAATAAAATTTTGACGTTTGAATAAAGTTAAAAAACAAAAAAAGGTAAACCGTCCGATGTGTTGTATTCACCACATCGGCATTGTTTACTTCACAGCGCACGAGTTAAAAAGCAGCTTCTGGTGTAAACGAGCCCTTAAATCACTTTTGAAAACCTAACATGAATGCACATATAAAAGGATACATGACAATCCAGGCATTTTACATTTGCTGTATTCCATCAAACCAGAAGAGAATGGCAGTTTTAAAGAGACACAATGATTAGGTAAAACTTTTTAGGCTGCTCACATACACACTGGGGTTAATTTACAAAAGCTGGAGAATGCAAAACCTGGCGCAGCTGTGCATGGTAGCCAGCTTCTAACTTCAAAGTGTTCAATTAAGCTTTGACAAAAAAAAAACTGGAAGCTGATTGCATAGAAACCAATCAGCTTCCATTTTTTTGTCAAAGCTTAACCGCTTGCCGATGGGTGCCCGCGATCGTGTCGCAGAGCGGCAGAATTGGGAGATGCCTATGAAAACAAGGCATTTCCCTGTTCTCCCTAGCAACATGACAGATCTACTGCTCCCTGTTATCAGGAGAAGTGATCTCTGTCATGTGCTAGTGAGACCAGCCCCCCCACAGTTAAAATCACTCCTTAGGACACACTTAACCCCTTCATCGCCCCCTAGTGTTTAACCCCTTCACTGCCAGTGTCATTTACACAGTACTCAGTGCATTTTTATAGCACTGATCGCTGTATAAATGACAATGGTCCCAAAATAGTGTCAAGTGTCCGATGTGTCCGCCATAATGTTGCAGTCATGATAAAAATCGCAGATCGCCGCCATTACTAATAAAATAAATAAAAATGCCATAAAAAACTATCCCCTATTTTGTAGACGCTATGACTTTTGCGCAAACCAATCAATATACGCTTATTGCGATTTCTTTTACCAAAAATATGTAGAAGGATACATATTGGCCTAAACTGAGAAATAAATTATTTTTTTTATATATTTTTTGGGGGTATTTATTATAGCAAAAAGATATTGCTTTTTTTTTCAAAATTGTTGCTCTTTTTTTGTTTATAGTGCAAAAAATAAAAACCGCAGAGGTGATCAAATACCACCAAAAGAAAGCTCTAAGACGTCAATTTTGTTTGGGTGCAACGTTGCACAACCAAGCAATTGTCAGTTAAAGCCACGTAGTGCCGAATCGCAAAAAGTGCTCTGGTCAGGAAGGGGGTAAATTCTTCCGGGGCTGAAGTGGTTAAAGAGGAACTGCAGTCTGCTCACATAATTTGTAATGAAAAAATCTGTGCAATTCTGAAGCTCCCCTCCAACCACTTTGCATATTATTTTATATGCTGCAGAAATCGCCCTCCACCTAGTCTGACTGGAGCCATTTTAACTGTGGGCAGCTGAAGCTGCTGCCTGTTTACTTCCTGGATTTACACAGAGGCACACCTCCAGCTCTGCAGCTTTCATTGGCCTCTTATGACTCATCCCCTCCCCCTTCCTGGCAAATGCTCACAGGAGTGAGAGAGAGCTGTGTATGATGTCATAAGCCTAGGCTTTTTACCAGACAAGAAACAGGAAGGGGGCTGTCTAAAGTATTTACTGGCAGAAAAAAAATGTTTTACTATTCAAAGTTAAAACAACAAGGGCAGAAGATTTAATAGATGGAAAGTTGAAAAAATTACTGAAGGTCCGCTTTAATTGAACAAGCTGAAGTTCAAAGCCATATGGCTACCATTCTCAGCTGCACCAGATTTTCCACTCTCCAATTTTAGTAAATCAACCCCAATATGTTTATGATGAGCCCTTACTGATAAGAAAAACAAAAAAGGAGAGAATAAAGTTCTCTCAAGAGGGTCAAATCAGAACACTGTAGATCAGGGGTCCTCAAATCGCATACGGCCCGCCAAGGTGATTTACCCAGCCCACGGCACGGACTGCCTCTTTCATAAGATCGCAGCACTTCCCCTCCCCTCTGCTACATTATTCACACAAGACGCGAAAGCATGACAAGTTCAGACAAAAGGGTGGGACTTTTCGTGTTAAGAAGCGGGTAATTGGTTACTAGACAGCGGGGCGGGTCATCTGCCTTTCACTTGAAAACTCCCGCGCTTTGTCCGGACCTGTCATGCTTCGCGTCTTGTGTGAATAAGGTAGGGGAGGGGGGAGTGCTGCGATCTTATGGAAGGGACAGTGTAATATCGCTGGAGGGATCTGTGATGGGGGATCTAGGATTTGTTTTTTTTAATAGGAAGAATCTGTGATGGGGGCTTTGTGATTGGGGGGTCTGTGATAAGGGGGAGTCTGATTGGGGGGGATATGTGATGGGGGGGATTTGTGATGGGGGGGGGGGAGTCTGTGATGGGGGCTTTGTGATGGGGGGGTCTGTGATGGGGCTTTATGATTGGGGGGGATCTGTGATGGGGGCTTTGTAATGGAGGAGTCTGTGGTGGGAGGGATCTGTGATGGGGGACCTGTGATGGAGGAGTCCGATGGTGGAATCTGTGATGGAGGGATCTGTGATGGAGGGGAGTCAGTGATGGGGAGCTTTGTGATTTGGGGGGGATCTGTGATGGGGTCTTTGTGGTGGAGAGGAGTCTGTGATGGGGGGAGGGGGGGGAAGTCTGCGATGGGGGGGTCTGTGATGGGGGATCTGTGACAGAGAGGAGTCTGTGATGGGGGCTCTGTGACGGAGAGGAGTCTGTGATGGAGGAATCTGTGATGGGGGGCTCTGTGACAGAGAGGAGTCTGTGATGGGGGGTATCTGTGATGGAGAGAAGTCTGTGATGGGGGGGGATCTGTGATGGAGAG
This sequence comes from Rana muscosa, assembly GCA_029206835.1. Lineage (NCBI taxonomy): Eukaryota > Metazoa > Chordata > Amphibia > Anura > Ranidae > Rana > Rana muscosa. Next base: position 824,305,198 of record CM055117.1, on the reverse strand, counting down.
GAGTCTGTGATGGGGGGGGATCTGTGAAGGGGAGTCTTTCATGGAGAGGAGTCTGTGATGGGGGGGGGGGGGGATCTGTGACAGGGAGGGGGGGGGGAGTCTGTGATGAAGGAATTCTGTGAAATACTAATAAGTTTATGTTGATTAAAACAGTTTTTTGTGCACTACAAAAAAAAAATGTGCAGTGTGCAAAGGAATTTGTTTATATTTTTTTCAAACGATAGTCCGGCCCCCTAACAGTCTGAGGGACCGTGAACTGGCCCCCTGTTTAAAAAGTTTGAGGACCCCTGCTGTAGATGATACAAAAAAGCTTTAATTTGAAAAATATCACAACAATATAGGAAAAATGGCAGATTGGCTGTGTAGAACACAGACTACCGGTAATTAAAAATAGGACAACGTTGTCTTATATTAAAAACAAGGGGAATCGCAGCTGCGCATACCACATACACATCACAATCGCCACATTCGAGCATTAATAATGGCCAAGCACATAACGTGTATGCTGATATCCAATTGGAGAAACTCTTCTGTTTAAGATAATTCAGACTTGATGATACAGTCTCTGTGGAGTTCCCAATTGCTAGACATGCTTTTTAGTCTGTTATACACAACCAATCTGCAATTTTTTCTATATTGTTGTGATATTTTTCAAATTAAAGCTTTTTTGTATCATCCACAGTGTTCTGATTTGACCCTCTTGAGAGAACTTTATTCTCTTCTTTTTTGTTATATGCCCTTAAGGTTATTGGAACTGCGCCCCATGGGACACCATGTGGATGAGGATTGATTAAAAATAGTTAAATAAATACCTTATTTATTTAATCAATTAATATGGTAGATCCAGGCAAACACTATATTTTTTTGCTCTTACTGATAAGGCCTTTGCTATAGGAATTCATTATACCCTTCTTCTCCTGTCACTCACAGAGTGCTGTAGGCTTTACAAGCAGCAGCTGGGCACCTTGGTGGGTCAGGAGGAGGAAGTGAGAGAGCAGTGCAGTTTGCCGAGAAACGTCAGAGTAAAGAAACAACATGGTCGTTACTGACAAAAGGCATAATGAATGGCCATGCAAGGGAAGCCGTGTTTACATTAAACAAGCAATGTACACAGCCTGATAGGAGTTTCTAGATGACAATTGAGGTGGATTTACTAAAGGCAAATAGACTGTGCACTTTGGAAGTGTAGTTGCAGTCAATTTTCTCAGAGCTTAGTTAATGTGGTGAAGCTCCACTTTGTAAAGAATACCCAAATCAGGTGCAAAAAAAAAAAAAATATATAAAATAAAAAACAGCATTTTTGCTTGCACATGATTGGATTATGGAAAACAGCAGAGATTTACCATATTCACAAAGTAATGGGAAAAAAGTTTTGCAACTGCACTTCCAAAGTGCACTGTCTATTTGCCTTTAAAAAATCCACCCAGTGACTTTTGAAGTCTTTGTTGACCGCTATTCCCCACAAGAGCAGATAAAATTATTGGAAGACCCATCTCACTTAAAAGGTTGATCATTAAAGCGTAACTCTACTTTTGTTGAGAAAAAAAAGAATTCCCCCACGGGTGATCTATGTACACTGCAAGGATTATAACAACCTTTGTTGCAGATTCCTAACTTTTGTTATTCTGAAGAAATGAATGTGCGTTTGTCTGTGCCCTGTGCGGAGTAGGTCTAATGGGAGTGGTTTCATAATTATTAGTCAGCTGTGGCAGCTGAAGAGCACTAATACGGAAAGCTGCTGGGCCTGCATCCCTTTAGATGTGTTCCTTTTGGAAATATTTCACCAAAAATTGTTGTTGCAGGGGATGCCTGAAATCTGACTTGCATCTTGGGCAGACTTCTGGCAAAAATGGTGAGCCAATCATACAAGTTCTGTGTACAGAACAACTCCATATAGCAATATTGCATTTGTAGAAAATTACAGCTTCTGCAGATTGAAAAGGAAAGGCATTTTTTAATAACATTCAATTACAATAGCACGTGTATCGCAATTGTACGCGCTATATATTTTTTCCCCCCGTGAAAGTGGAGTTACCCTTTAAGATTTGAACCCAAATGGTTGATATGAATTGTCTGAGACAACTGTTCCCTCAGGCTGGTAACTAATCGGGCTTACTATGGTTGTAAGGGAAAACTTTCTAAAAAGAAAACTGTAAACAGCTACTTCACTCACAGAGGTTCGACCCGTCCAAGGCACAGTTGTATTCAACAGAGCTGACTGGGGTCATTAGTTATCTATCAAGTGAAAAGTTTTCCTTCGGCATTTGGAAATTTAAATCTTAAAAGTAAATCTGCTAATTCTAACGTGTAATGATAGTTGAAAATTTCTACAGAATGGAATGATGCCCTCAAAACTATTAAACATCTTATCTGTGTGTATGGTCTTATAGCTTTGGTTCAACTCCTTTCCCAGCATGCCACATTTTGTCTGCCTCTGAACTAAAGCTGGGTAAACACAGAATTTTTTTTTTCCATTCAACTAGCAGGCTGATCAAAAAAAAATTAAAAAAATACCTCACAGATCCCCACATCCACACAAGCGGGGGGATGCAGGAATCTCCCTTGCTGTGTTATTGTATTCTGACAGCAAGGACTCCTCCAGTGCACACAAGTATACATTGATGAGAGCTGCAGCAGCAGATTGGTCCTGTTGGAAAACCTGCATTCATAGGACAGAAGATGATCGTCAGGATCAGCTTCCGTCGACCAAAGAATGCTTCGCACAAATCAAAATTCAGCTGGTTCCTGCTGAACCATCCACATTTCAAACAATGTGTACCAAGCTTTAATATATCTTTATGACATCTACATAATAAGCAAGATATTTTAAGTTCAGACAGGGAAGCATTTTTTGCATCCGATTGACTCAGGATAAATTCACATTGTATATATAAAAAAATAAAAATAAATGTACATTCTTGCAGGTAAAAAAATAAATAAATGTGCATTTGTTATTTTTTTTTAACCACTTAAGGACCGCCGCACGACGATGTACGTCGGCAGAATGGCATGGACAGGCACAAGGGCGTACAGGTACATCCCCTTTAAGAACCTGTCCGTGGGTCACGCACGGCGCCACGCTCGCGACCCGGTCCGAAGCTCCATGACCATGCCCGCGGGACCCGATCGGCGCCGGTGTCCCGCGATCGGGTCACAGAGCTGAAGAATGGGGAGAGGTAAGTGTAGACAAACCTTTCCCCGTTCTTCCTAGTGGCAGTGTCACTGATCGTATGTTCCCTGTCATAGGGAACGACGATCAGTGACGTCACACGCCAAGCCACGCCCCCTGCAGTTAGAATCACTCATTAGGACACACTTAACCCCAACAGCGCCACCTAGAGGTTAAACCCTTCACTGCAAGTGTCATTTTCACAGTAATCAGTGCATTTTTATAGCACTGATCGCTGTAAAAATGACAATGGTCCCAAAAATGTGTCAAAAGTGTCCGATGCATTCATGATAAAAATCGCTGATCGCCGTCATTACTAGTAAAAAAAAAAAAATATTAATAAAAATGCCATAAAACTACCCCCTATTTTGTAGATACTATAACTTTTGCGCAAACCAATCAATAAACGCTTATTGCGATTTTTTTTTTACCAAAAATATGTAAAAGAATACGTATCGGCCTAAACTGAGGGAAAAAAGTTTTTTTATATATTTTTTGGGGATATTTATTATAGCAAAAAGTAAAAAATATGTAATTTTTTTTCAAAATTGTCGCTGTATTTTTGTTTATAACGCAAAAAATAAAAACCGCAGAGGTGATCAAATACCACCAAAAGAAAGCTCTATTTGTGGGAAAAAAAGGACGTCAATTTTGTTAAGGAGTCACGTCGCACGACCGCGCAATTGTCAGTTAAATCGACGCAGTGCCAAATCGCAAAAAGGGGCCTGGTCTTTAACCAGCCAAAATGGTCCGGGGCTGAAGTGGTTAAACAGGAGCCTGTAAAGCATTGCACCTGCGATCAGCATCGCGGGTGTAATGCCAGGATCCTGCAGATGCTAAGGTCATGGTCTACGGGCAGGCAGTTACTAAATTGCAGGAAGAACCAATAAACTATGAAGATGCTCACCAGTGCCCTCGCAGTTCATGGAGAACTACAAACCATCGGTGGCCGACGGTATTTGTTTATTTATTCACAGAATACTGTGAATGAATGATGAATGATGTGGCAGAGCTCCACATGGCTGCACGGTTTTTAAATTGTGAGGCAAGAGGATCCCCCCCAACCGCTGTCACAGGGAGGGGGGGATCAGGTGGAGAGGAGACAGGAGCTGGAACATGTTACTTGTTCCACCATGAGTACGAGTGAAACATGTAACATGTTCCAAAGTTGAATTTAGCCACTACTGCAATCAAATGAATAGTTAAGGTGACAGAATAACAGCTGGATCATCAACTGTGTGCTTTTACTGTTCCTTCAAATAATGACCTGCATGAGGGAAAATGTTGATTCAAACAAAATTGCACATAATTTACCATTTTTTTTTCAGAAAAACAATAACAGCAAATTTAACATCTGTGACACAATATTAATTTATAGTAAAAAAACAAAACAAAAAAAAAAACCTCATACCTAAAACATTGAAACTCAACCAAAGTAAAAAAAATATTACACAGTTTAAAAAAAAAAAAACACACTCTTTATATAGGATGATACAGTGCTGAACATAACATACAAATATGCAGATCAACTGCATAATAACAGTGAGATATTTATATTTCAAACAGATACAGTATTAAAGTAGTGCACTGGTAACCTCTTCTTTATAGTTGTGTGATAAATTACCCCACAAAGACTCTAAAAGTTTATATAAATATTGCACCTCACACATTGTCCTGCTTTACCAGAAAACAGGGAGCTTTTATTATACAAAACTTGTCGGAAAGGGGATAGAATGCATTTGTAAAAGAATGTTATAAACTAGTTCACTTGGTCAAGAAAGAGCCTCTAGCGCCGCTCATTATAAAAAGATATTAAAGCCGTAAGACACTTATGATACAATGATAAAAAACAGAACTAGGTTTCAACTTAATTTTGTTTTTCTTGCGTGAACACAGGTGTAAAAATACTAATATATAGAGAAACAATATGATTTTTTTACGCACTGTAAATGAGACATTGAAGTTGATTTACTAAGGGAGTAGAGATTGTTTTTTGTTTTTTTTACCAAAGTGAAGGTTTACTGAGCTTTGTAAATAAGGCAAGGCTGTATTTACATTGAATAATCAATCATGTACAAAGACATTAAAAAAAATATTTTTTTTCCCTTACACATGATTAAATCATTGATGTCAACATGGCTTCACCACATTTACTAGGGAAACAGTGAAGAGTCACTACTCCTTTAGTAAATTAACCCCACTGCTTAGTTTTGATACTACAGGGGACTTTATTATCAAAAGTTAAAGCACACAAATTCAAAAACAAAAAGTGTAATATACTAAGCTTACTAGTCCTTACATGTGGTAGCTTCACTAGTTTTCACATTTTGAGGCTATGAATATTTTTTAGTAAGTACAGAAAATGACTTGATCTCATCAGAAATGGCAGGGTTTTTGTCACATCAGATGAGCTCAAAAGAAAGCACAAAAACTTTGAAGACCAGTCTGTATGACAACCATGGCTTCCCACATAGATTCAGTAGAGATATGAGTGTAGACACGAACAAACAAGACGTGTGTTATTTGCAGAATTAGCAGGTGAAAATAAAGTGAATATTTTGAAAAAATAAAACTAACGCCGCCACCACCACATCTTAGCACTTAAAGCTGTATATTAAAATTTTTGTTTTTGGTTTTAAATACACTTTAAAGAGTCAGTTCACACAAAACTGGTATCTCAGCTTTGTATGGATGAAGGTAGATAGAATCACCTAGCAATTTCTTAAAGTAGAAGTCCACCCTAACACTAAAATCTCTAAATCTACAGGCATCCACGATAGAAGACCAACCTATCTAGCCCTGTAAAGAAGAAATCGTATACATAACTTTTTTGGATGCCACTCCAGTCCGGTCTCCAGGGGCTAATGTAGTAGTGGACTTCTACGTTAAGTTTGCCAGTCACTGGAATTTTTGCTCATTGAATTAAAACTCCCTTGTCATACCCAAGTTATTCCAGCAGGGTCTTAATTTTCCTGTTGCACTGTTCCTAAACAGTACAGAGAATGTAAAAGCATCATTAACAATTTACTTATTCCAGCAGAAAGAGTAAGACAAAAGCCTGAGGAATGAATGGGGAATCATGAAGAAGTAGAAACTAGTGGGTTATTCGAATAACCACTATTCAATACCTTCAACACAATAAAAAAAAATGTTTTAGGTGAACTAACCATTTTAATACTTTCTATTGTGTTGTTTCAACCAAGGTTTAACAGTTTCAGTAGATTAGGGTTTATGATACAGTGACTAAAAATTCAGAATGTTCTCCTCTATATTCTTCTGAAAGAAATCTGTGCATTTTCACTACTAAGAACACCAACAAACCAGAAACCAGTGACATCATTGAGGTACTTCTAATAAACGATGGCAGAGCCCATATGGCTGCTTCTAAATTCATTTTTGGCTAGCACATCACCGAATCAGTAAATACTTGTAACTATGAAAAAATACTGCAAGTTATGGCCACAAATTTACCTTTACTGAACAAAAAAGAAAGAGTTCATAATGAAAGTAATACGGGAGGTAGGATGCTGGTACTTTCCATGCTACATGTTAAGTGGATGTCAAGGGCAGGATCACATGAACTCTATTAAAGTGCTTTATCAGCTTAGAAATAATGTGTGCAAGCTTGGGGAAAGCATGTGGAACTCTTACTATAAACACACTCAAGACTATTTTCACTATCAATCAGCCCATTGCTTTAATAAATCAATAAAAAATGCGTTCATCTAAGTAAAAAAAATTATATTTAAATACTGTGATCCACAGCATTTAGAACTACAAAACAAAACGGCACAAAGCATGCCCATGTGTTATTACGAGGCTGATGGAAGATGGATGCCTTATGCCACATTAAAACACCAGGTTTTTAAACAGTGGTTTACTAGTGGCTGCAACATAATCATGCCACATTTAAAAGCTATAAGTATTTATTTTGCATTAAATGGCAGTACTATGAACCATACCATTGTATGTTAGCCTATATCATTCAACTAGTGTGTTAAAACTTTCACAATAAAAGCATCTACTTCAGCTGGGCTGACATTATGCCTCACTAACAGATGAAAAATACCAATGATATCTATTTACTGGTAATGGTGCACAAAATTTAACATCAGCTATAAGCAGCAGTCTGTAGTTGATATACCTTATCACTTGATTTGGTCTACAAGCAACTCTGCAAAAAGAATATGCAATTAAATGTTTTTGATTCAAAGAAGTTTAACTACATATGTGTATTCCACTACAAAAGGGTTTATAAAGACACAAACTACCTTGTTCTAATAAAGAGTTCTTATTCTTAAGTGTTATATGTTGGTTAAGTGCAATACACTGACGCTACCAATAAGAACAATCAGAATATGCTCTACATTTTCAGTGCTGGGTGTTGCAATGCACTACACTGCATCTAAATGTGCTGCAGTGCATAATGATGAATCACGTGTCATTTTATTGACAGTTCAGTAAAGTTGAAAATAAATAATAAAAAACAAACTGTGTGATGTGTTATTAAAATGCATCGGCACCACTCCCTTCAATGTGCACACCAGTAGCCATGATATAAAGTGGCTGCTGGTGTGACCTTAAGAGTAAGAATTCTGATTGAATAAGGCAGAAGTGAACATAGCAGGAGTAAACAAGACACTTCGCTGCCTAGATTGAGCTACAGAAAGAACAGTAAAGGAGGACTTTAGCCAGGCATCTTGGCCTAAAGCAGTGAGGGCATTTGTGTATACATGCTACTGTAACCCTGGTGGCCAGACAGCAGCCATATCTATTGCTACCTGATTTCTTTGAGCTGAAGACTGCTGAGAAATGTCACTGGAATTTAATAACCTAAATAACATAAGGCAATGGAAAAATAAAGAGTCCCCAAGAAATTACAAGATACATTTTGAGAGGTAACCATCATTGCAAAATGTAATTTTGATAAGCTATGTCTATCAAAGTTGATTTCAAAACAATATTGATTAGTTATAATAAATATGTTGAACATACATAATGCACATCAGTTTCTGAAGATACATGGCACATGAGCTACATCTTCACATCTACAAATCTCCTGCCACTGAACATACTCATGCAAAAATATACAACACATATACAAAAGTGCCTTCAGCAAAAAGACACATCAGTAGTAATAAATTAAAATTTAGTAAAATCAATATAAAAATTGTTCAAGTTTTTGTGTGTGTTTTTTTTGTGTTTGTATTTGATATGTCATGCAACTAAAATCCAACTTCAACAGGCACTCCATGCATGTTCATTTGCATTCACTTTAAACGTATAAAGTGTTGTTTTTTTTCAGTCATACTCCTTGGCCAATGAGGGAATGGTACCTGAGGCAGCATGAACCAAGACTACCAACTTAGTCTGGACCCATTTTATGTTGGCCTTTCCTGTTATTTGGAAGTCTGGGCCTCATACAAGGAAGCTTGGTAACTTTGAACCATTAAAAGATAAGTTCACTCTTTATATATGGCATTTAATAGTGCCACAGCAATCAAAGAGCATTCATTTTCCAACCATCACTGTCATTTCTAAACAAGTCATTCAGATCTAAACTTCTCAAAACTTTGGCACCAAATTGCTAACACAATAGCCAAGTGCGCAATGCTCCAAACTTTATCCTCCTGGTTTCCACATTTATATTGTAAACTAAAACCACATAGTGCCTCTAAATCAACTCGGTTCTCTGGTCAGGCCTTCTGCCATATATGGACACCTCCTTCAAACGTCAGATAAAGATGCATTTTTGCTGATTTCTTTAATTCCCTGTAGAATTCGCTTCATATGACCCACTTTCATTATCCCCAGATCCTACAAAAGAAACAAAAACATTTATTAATAGCAGCCAACTCTCAGTGAAAAATATCAGTAGGCACACAAAGAAAATAACCATAGCAAATCTGCCAAAACTGTATTTACAAAGAAGGGCATGTATTTTAGTTTTTCTCCCACCACCACGCTTTGAAAAAGAAATTGATAATCAGAAGAAATAATAGCACTATATAAAAAGGCAAAAAATGTTTTGTTTTAATACATTAGCATAACAAGGTCTATGAAATGTGTGACAAATATATGTTGATGAAACATAAGTCTCCACAAAGAGGTACAATATAATGGATGCCCTATTAGGATGATATATAAAATAAAAGTATTAAAACACAAAAACTTTTTTCATGCCAACATATAGTATTGAAAAAAAGGCCAACTGTTAGACCCTGTTCACACTGGAGCGTATTGCCCGAGGGCTTTCACACTGGAGCGTTGCGCTAGCAGGACGGTAAAAAAAGTCCTGCTAGCCGCATCTTTGGAGCGGAGTGTTTATCGCTCCTCCACCGCTGCTACCCATTGAAATCAATGGGACAGCGCGGCTATACCGCCCGCAATGCACTGCTGAAGCAGCGCATTGCGGGCGGGTTTAACCCTTTCTTGGCCGCTAGCGGCCGAAGTGCGCCGCAAATCCGCCCATAGCGTCGGCGGCAAAACGCTATGGGCGGCTCAGTGTGAAAGGGGTCTTAATTGACCACTAATTTCCTGCGTTAATAAACTGTATAGGCGTACCTATTATACCCTGCTTTAGTTCCAGAAATGTTATAAAAGCAATATGGCCAAAGACATTTCTGCACTCCTCTGACCCAGATTCAACCAACAGTGGGCTAAAGGCATCACAAAGCTGGCCAGACTTTAAGGTTTGGATTCACCCAAATGTCTGACTGGCAGCTGGCTCAGTCTCTCAATGCGCTGCTGAGAGCATGAGTCAGCCGCTCCCCCCCCCCCCCCGTCCCTACAGCCTGGTGCTCCAGTGAGTGCTGAAGGGCCAGAGTAGAGCAGTGTTTGGCAGTCACCACTCCCTGCTCAGTGAACTGAACGATCAGCAGTCATGTGATTTCTCAGTCCTTGGTCTCAGAGCTGGCAGGGGACAGCTGCAGCATTAGATTGATGCTGCAGCCTTATAGGGGAGGATGTATGTTTGTTATTTTGATTTCCCACACAATGTTAGATTTTCATATTTTGATGCCTAAAAGGTAAAACAAACCTCAATACAGTGTTCGTAAAAACTGTACATATCATTGCAACTACTTGGTGTATCCGGGTGAATTACAGTGCTTTGTATTCACCCACTGATGGTTTTCTTGTTTTGTTGCACTACAACCTGGAATTAAAATTGATTTATTTTTGGCTGGGAATGGGGCTTTGTATCATGTGATGTACACAACATGCTTATGACTTTGAGAGAGCAAAAAAAAAAAAATACAAATAAACTGAAATCTTAAGTGCATAAGTAATCACTGTTATATAAACTCCTAAGTAGGATGTTTTACACCCATTACTTCAGATGATTACGTAAGGTCACCTTCTACCATGCTCTTTTGTGTGGATGCCTTAGAATAAGTAATGATACACAACTGCAGCAAAAAGCTAGTTGGGACTGCAAGTGTAAAGAGAGCTTTTTAAAGTGGTTCTAAAGCCTCTAGATTTTTTTACCTTAATGCATACCCTAAAGCAGGGATCTTCACAGTACAACCCTCCAACTGTTGCTGAACTACATATCCCATGAGGCATTGTAAAACTCTGACATTCACAGACGTAACTAGGCATGATGGGAAGTGTAGTTCCTAAACAACTGGAGGGCCATAGTTTGAAGCCCCTCTACCCTAAAGCAACTATTGACACAGCCTCCCGGTCTGTCAATAGTGGCTTTCCATGGGGGCACTCGCCGAAAAAGCAGGGATCTGGAGTGTCGCGGAGAACCCCACAAAAAGAGTATCGGGGCTACTCTGTGCAAAACCATTGGTACAGGCAAGTATAGCACGTTTGTTATTTTGTTTACAAAAAAAAAAGGTATATTACTTTAACCACTTCCCTACCCAGCCATAGTCAAATGACGTCCACAGATGGGATCTCCCATCCTGGGTGGACGTCATATGATGTCCGCGGCTTTGTAGGGGGATATATGAATGTTGCCTGCAGCTAGAGGCATCATTGAGATATCCTTTTGTTGTGCCGGCGATTCTGTGCACCATAAGAACGATTATGGCGGCAGTTCTGCCGCTTGATCGTTCTTCTAGACGGCGGGAGGGGACTTTTTTTTTTATCACTTTTATTCCTATTACAAGGAATGTAAACATCCCTTGTAAACATCCCTTGTAATAGGAATGTGTGTGACAGGTCCTCTTTATTGAGAGATGCGGGGCCAATAAGACCCCACATCTCTCCTCCAGGCTGGAAAGCATGAGATCGTGAAAAAAATCTCATGCTTCCTAGCAGAAATGGCGGCTTTGTTTCCATCTGAGGACCCGGGCGTGACGTCATCACATCGCGCCCGGGCCTCTGACGGTCATAGAGAGGACTGGTGACCATCTGGTCACCAGTCATCTCTATGTTCATCACGTGACCCACCACCGGCGCCGGACGATTCTCCCCGGGTCCCCGATGGCACAGGAGAGCACGGAGAAGCACCGGATGGCGGCGGGAGGGGGTGGGATGGCGGTGGGATGGCACCTCATGGGGAAAATGGCTATTTGGGCCCAATTTGGACATTTTAGGGGTGTACTCACTCTTGTTGCCAGCGGTTTAGACATTAATAACTGTGCGTTGAGTTCTTTTGAGGGGACAGCAAATTTACACTGTTATACAAGCTGTACACTCACTACTTTACATTGTAGCAAAGTGTCATTTCTTCAGTGTTGTCACATGAAAAGATATAATAAAATATTTACATAAATGTGAGGGGTGTACTCACTTTTGTGAGATACTGTATATACACACACTATATTACCAAAAGAATTGGTATGCCGTCTGATTTATACACACATGAACTTTAACCGCTTCAGCCCCGGAAGATTTTACCTCCTTCCTAACCAAAGCACTTTTTACAATTTGGCACTGCATCGCTTTATGTTTCAATAGTTTTTTATTGAAGTTTTCAATACAGGGTATGATGTTCTCAGCTTTACATTGCGCAGTATAAAACATGGTTAGGGAGTCAAACATTAAATATCTTAAAAGGCGTTGAGGAACACTGCGTCGCTTTAACTGACAATTGCACGGTCGTGCAACGCTGTACCGAAACAAAATTTGTGTCCTTTTTTTCCCACAAATAGAGCTTTCTTTTGGTGTTATTTGACCACCTCTGCGGTTTTTATTTTTTGCACTATAAACAAAAGAACAGTGACAATTTTGAAAAAAACACAATATCTTTTACTTTTTGCTATAATAAATATCCCACATTTTTTTCCCCCCAAAAATGTTTTTTCCTTAGTTTAGGCCGATATGCATTCTTCTACATATTTTTGGTAAAAAAAAAAAAATCACAATAAGCGTATATTGATTGGTTTGTGCAAAAGTTACAGCGTCTACAAAATAAGGAATAGAATTATGGCATTTTTATTATTTTTTTTTTACTAGTAATGGCGGAGATCTGCGATTTTTATCGGGACTGCGATATTATGGCGGACAGATCAGACACTTGACACATTTTTGGGACCATTGACAATATTACAGCGATTAGTGCTATAAAAATGCACCGATTACTGTAAAAATGTCACTGGCAGGGAAGGGTTTAACACTAGGGGGCGATTAAGGGGTTAACTGTTCCTTCTGCAAGTTCTAACTGAAGGGACCAACTACAGGAAATTACAGATCGCGGTTCATATTTTGTGTGAACACACGATCAGTCATTTCTCACCTCAGAGAACCGGGATCTGTGTGTTTACACACACAAATGCCAGTTCTCTGTCACGAGAGATCGCGGGTGCCCGGCGGTCATCACGCCCACCGGGCACTTGCATCGGCTCCGGGGGCGAGCAGCGGGTGCTTGCCCCCACACCCTTAGTGGCCACAGGGCGAAGCGACCTAACATAACGTTGTTTCGCCCAGCCAAGCCATGCGGCCGGCGGCTGGTCTGCAAGTGGTTAATGGCATTTCAGTAATAGTCCGTAGGATTCCATATTGAGTTGGCCCACCCTTTGCAGCTATAATCGCTTCAACTCTTCTGGGAAGGCTGTCCACAAGGTTTAAGAGTGTGTCTATGGGAATGTTTGACCATTCTTTCAGAAGTACATTTGTGAGGTCAGGTACCGATGTGGATGAGAAGGCCTGGCTTGCAGCCTCCACTCTAAATCATCCCAAAGGTGTTCTATCGGGTTGGGGTCAGAATGTGCAGGCCAGTCAAATTCCTCCACCCCAAACTTGTGTATCCATGTCTTTACGCCCCTTGCTTTGTGCACTGGTCCAAGTCATTTAGTAGAGGGGGGATTATGAGGCTGGGGTTGCTTGTATGGGGTTGGTCTTGGCCCCTTTGTTCTAGTGAAGGGAACTCTTAAGGCGTCAGCATACCAAAACATTTTGGACAATTTCATTCTCCCAAACAGTTTGGGGATGGCCCCTATCTGTTCCAACATGACTGCGCACCAGTGCACAAACAAGGTCCATAAAGACATGGATGAGCGAGTGTGGGGTGGAGGAACTTGTCTGGTCTGAACTCAACCCAATAGAACACCTTTGGGATAATTTAGAGGGTAGACTGCGAGCCAGGCCTTCTCGTCCACATCAGTGCCTGACCTCACAAATGCTCTTCTGGAAGAATGGCTAAACGTTCCCATAGACACACGCCTAAGCCTTGTGGACAGCCTTTCCAGAAGTGTTGCAGCTGTTATAGCTGCAAAGGGTGTGCCAACGCAATATTGAACCCTATGGACTAAGACTGGGATGCCATTAAAGTTCATGTGCGTGTGTGCGTGTAGAGGCAGGTGTCCCAATACTTTTGGTAGCATAGTGAGTGTGTGTGTGTATATATATATATATATATACATATACACACACACACACACACACACACACACACACACACAGATAGATAGATAGATAGATAGATAGTTCACCCTGCAACATGGCTATCTGTATTATTTGAGACCAGATTTACTCCTGATATATCCAGATGCCCGATTCCCTTAATCATCCAAAGGTACGTGCACTCTGCAATTTTAAGGAACTTTAACAATATTCTTCATATTTTTATAAGGAATATACAGTCAGGTCTATATATATTTGTACACAGGCACAATTTGCATACTTTTGGCTCTGTATGCCAAGAGAATAAAATTAAAGGCGAAACAATCTAAATTAATTTGATGTGCAGATTTTCAGCTTTAATTCAAGGGGTTGAACATAAATGTAAATTAGGTGCAAATTTTAGAAACTGAAACCATTTTTATACACAGCCCCCCCCCTATTTTCAGGGTCTCAAATGTAATTAGACAAATGAATAAAATCATAAATACAATTTTAATTTGTAATATTTTGTTGAGAATCTTTTACTGGCAATGACTGCCTGAAGTCTGGAACCCATGGACATTACATTACCTCCTTTCTGATGCTTTGTCAGGCTCTAACTGCAGCTGTCTTCAGTTGTCCTTGGTTTGTTGGACTTTCTGCCTTTAGTAAGTAAAATGCATGCGTAATTGGGTTGAGATCAGGCGATTGGCTCAGCCATTGCAGAATACTCCACTTCTTTTCCTTCAAAAGCTCCTGGTTGCTTTTGCAGTGTGTTTTGGATCATTGCGCCGTCCAATTAAGGCGGCTGCATTTGGCTGAATCTGGGCTAACAGTATCTCTCTAAACACTGCAGAATTTATCTGGCTGCTTCTGTCACATCATCAATAAACACAAATGACGCAGTGCAACTGGAAACTATGCATACCCATGCCATCACACTGCCTCCATCATGTTTTACAGATGACGTTGTGTGCTTTGAATCATGAGCTGTTCCAAGCCTTCTCCACACCTTTGTCTTCCCATCATTCTGGTACAGGTTAAGATTAGTTTAATCCATCCAAAGAATGCTTTTTCCAGAACTGGTCTGGCTTTTTTAGATATTTTTTTACTTTTCTATTCTTCAGGCTTATGAATAGGTTGCACCTTGTGGTGAACCCATTGCATTTGCGCTTGTGAAGTCTTCTCTTGATTGTAGACTTTGACAATGATATGCCCCACCTCCTGGAGAGTGTCCTTTACTTGTCTGGATGTTGTGAATGGGTTTTTCTTTACCATAGAGAGGATCCTGCGATCATCCACCACTGTTGTCTTCCGTCGACGTCCAGGCCTTTTTATGTTGCTGAGTTCACCTGTGCGTTTTTCTTTCCTCAGAATGTATCAAACTGTTGATTTGGCCACTCCTAATGTTGCTGCTATCTGATTGATTTGTTTTATTTTTAAAGCCTTACAATGGCCTGTTTCACTTGCATGGACAGCTCCTTTGAACACATGATGTAGGTTCACAGCAATAGATTCCAAATACAAATACCACACTTAGAATCAATTCCAGACCTTTTACCTGCTTAATTGCTGAAGAAATAACAAAGGCGTAGCCCACACTTGGCCATGAAACAGCTTTTGATCCAATTGTCTAATTACTTTCGGCCCCTTGAAAAAGGGGGGTGGTTAAGAGCTCTAATTCCTAAACCCTTCCTCAGATTTTGATGTACATACCCTAAAATTAAACCCGAGTGTGTGCACTTTCAGACCATATCGGTCATGGAGATCCTGCCAGAAACAGGCGCCCCGGACTTCCTGGTCTCCATTTGCGTGTGCGTCCAGCGGGTGGCGCCAGAGAGACTATTTAAACCTGTCAATTACAGACAGTCCCTGCTGTCTGCTCTACAGCATTGTGTGCTTAACCTTGATCTGAGACCATACCTGTGCTAAAAGACACGGCTTATCTTGACCAACCTGTTATCTGCCTGCACCCGACCCCGGCTTGTTGTGACTACCCTTTGCCTGCACCCTGTACTTCTGCTGCCCGCCTGATATCTGACCCGGCCTGTTTACTACCCTGTTCCTGGTTCCGATCCAGTTTGCTTAACCGATCCAGTCTGCTGAGCTGTTTCAGATCCAGCCTGCTAAGCTGAACCTGCCTGCTAGCTGATCCTGTCTGCTGTGCTTCTTCCGATCCAGTCTGCGAGACCGATCCAGTCTGCTGTGCTACTTCCGATCCAGCCTGCTAGCTGTTCCAGTTCCGGTATTCTGCAAGGAAGCTTCCGGGTGTTTGAATCACCACCTCACCACAGTTGATCCTGCCAGGCACCCGTGCCACTCCTTACTCCTGTGCCAACTGTCACCTTACTAGGGGGCCGGGAGTGGGGGCCGTAAGGGAGGCCGTCCCCTGCAATTCGGGCTCAGTTCCATCAGGTACGTGACATTATCCATTATATAAAACTATAGCTTGAACATGTTTAGGTACATACCTGAAAAAAAACTAAAATTGTGCCTATGTCCAAATATATATGGACCTAACTGTACATGCCCTGTTAGGAATCATACTTGCCAAATTAATGTGAACTGCTAATTGTTTCCAACAATGCTCAATTTCTTAATGCTTAGTGCTGCCATATTGTCAAAGCCCAGGAAGGGCAGCCTATTTCTTGTTGAGCAATCTCTCTACCTCAACACTTTTTGATGCATTATTATACAGTATGAGCTGTGGTTGGGAAGAGTAGAATCCTGTCAGTTGCTGCACAGTACTTGAATGCAAGGTTATTCAGACCCGATGCACAATGCTTCCAAAGGATGAGAGACATAAGCAGCAAGATAAGATGCCATCTTTTGTCAGTTTTGACCTAGTAATTTGACCAATAACACACCCCCTGTCTGAGTGCCTCCACTCTGGATGAAGGCGCATAGGGGCCCCTTTGGACAGCAGCATTGTTACTCTGGAGGAGGGGAATATTAGATGTAATAGCCGATTTAGATACACTAACAAATTGAAGCCAAATACCAAGCTCACGCTATATAAGCAGTTACAGAAACAGCTCTCTTTCCTGTTTGGATAACGGTTTTACATAAATAAACGCTGATCATTGCAAGCACCCCTGTCATCAGTGGTAAAAGGTTGGTCTCATCCCTCTAACTGCTACATATGCAAGAGAACCTGTTCTCTTGAAAAACAACAGACTTCATTATAGTCCTTGCATGTCTATATAGTTCCAAGGTGTCACATCTCTAACGAACTACACAAATAAAGGGACAATTGATGGGATTAAGGCACCACAGCTAAAAAAATACAAATTAAAGAGGAAGTAATCTTCCTCTGCAGACATTTGCCTTGCAGGAAGAAGGAAAAAAAATTCCAGTGGTACACAACCGCTTTAAGTTATATTCATAATAGCATAAACAACTTTATTTGTACAAAAAGTATTGAAAGACAGAATAAATGGTCACGTTGTGTAAAAGAAGCCCATCACTTCAATATAGGATGTCAATCAAGTTCATTGATCCCTATAAAAAGGCAAAAACAAGCCTAAATGAATGAAAATAAATCCAGACACGTTTCAATATTCAAGTAATGTACGTCTTCAGGGGGTCGATTAATTAATGAGTTCTGAATTAAAGATACAAAGAATATGGCCTTAGTCCCAAAGAACTAGTTCAAATGAGGCTGCTGCAATGCCCATAGGTCTAAAGGTTCACACGGGTACTGACTGGATAGAGGATGTTTAACAGGGAAAGATAACTTCATGAAAAGTTTAGACATTGGTATACCTGCACGGGTTAGTAATGTTTCACAATTGAAAGTATGCAATGCGATTGCAATGATATGAATATTTAATCTTCTCTGGTTATTACAAGATGGGGTTATTTGCTTTGTAATTGGATGCAATATGACAAGCTGAAGTGTATTGAGGCATTTTTCTTTGTTATGCTTTTTCTTTTGCAATAAAAAACGTTTGATACAAAAGAAAAAAAAAATAGGATTTTTGTACTCACCGTAAAATCCATTTCTCTGACGTCCATGGACTGACACAGCTGGATACTGTAAACGTGTGGGTATATGTCCCTGCTCGCAGGAGAAGATCTAGGCAGAATGTTAGATGTTAAAACATTCTAGAACAAACCAGAGCTGAACAGCCCCGCCCAGGGGGGCGGTCCCTCCGGACATTACCCTCCCACCTGCAGCTAGCAGACCTCAGTACGTAACAAAGCAGTACAAACCTTAAAAAGGAAGGGTGGGTGCTGTGTCAGTCCATGGACGTCAAAGAAATGGATTTTACAGTGAGTACAAAAATCCTATTTTCTCTTATCGTCCATGGACTGACACAGCTGGATACTGTAAACATGTGGGACGTCCCAAAGCAGTATCAGAAGGGTGGGAGCGGTAGTAAAGGAACAACCAAAACTTCACTCCAAACAAGCAGAGCTCCTCAACGGAGGAGTTGCGACATTAAACAGCGGCCTGCAATGCTTTGCGGCCGAAGGGAGCATCCGAAGATGCAGCCACATCAACCTTATAAAATCTTGAAAAGGTATGAACGGACGACCAGGTCGTCGCCTTGCACACTTGTGCAACTGACGCTTGATGTCGGAAGGCCCGGGAAGCACCAATTGCCTTGGTGGAATGCGCCGCAACCGGAAAGGGAGGCGCCCGCCCCTTAAGGGCATAGGCCTGTATGACAGTCGGCCTGATCCACCTAAAGACAGTGGCAGACGACACCGCTCGGCCCTGTTTTGGACCAGACACAGATTTCCGAATGGAAACAGTAGCAGACAGGTACACTCGTAAGGCTTGTACCCATCTTAATGTATGAAGCGCAAACTCTCAGGGATGCGATGGGTGAGGACACAAGGACGGAAGAACAATGTCCTTCTTAAGGTGAAAGGCCGAGACCATCCTTAGAAAAGAAGGATGGTCGTGGGCGCAACACCAACATATCCTTATGGAGGACCAAGTAAGGCGACTTGCCGGACAAGGCCGCCAACTCAGACACCCGTCAAACCGAAGCAATGGCCACTAAGGCCAACTTCCGGGACAAGGTCAAGAGAGGACTCTCTCTGATATTCTCAAAGGGATGTTCTTGGAGAACCAAGATGCATCAAATTCAGATCCCAAGTAGGGAGAGGAGGCTTGACAGGGGGGATCACATGGCGAACCCCCTGCACAAAAGGTGCTAATCAAGGAATGGCCCGGTAGCGGTCATTGAAAAAGACAGCCCGGGCCGAAATCCGACCCTCAAAAAAGGTATGCAAGGCCAGCTTTTGGGTCACACCACGCTGTAAGAACAGCAAAATCCTGGGAACAGAATACATCCGAGGATGCCACTCAAGTTCCTCGCACATAGCGATGTAAGCCTTCCAGGTACGGTGAGATATCTTTCTGGAGGAAGATTCCTGTGTCAACAACATAGAAGAGATGACCGAATACGAGAGAACTCGGTCCTTCAGCACCTGGCTTTAAACAGCCATGCCATTAAAGCCAAGGACTGTAAAGCAGGATGAAGTATGGGATCATGAGACAGAAGGTCCACCCCAATAGGCCGTCGCCAGGAATGTCTGCGACCAGCCGAAGTAGATCGGCGTACCAATGTCGCCGTTCTGGAGCACTGGAATGGCCTCAGCCCCTACTCTGCAAAGCCGGCGAGGCAACTGTAGCGGAGGGTAAGCATATATCAGGCGATACTGCCCCCACGGGCTTCCAACGCGTCCGCCCAGGGGTCCCTGGACCTGACCACGATCTTGCCACCTTGCGAGTGAGTCGAGAGGCCATAAGGTCCACTTCCGGTGCCCCACCTCCGGTAAAGAAGGTGGAAACACCTCCGGATGCAAGGACCCTTCGCCTGCAATGCACACGGCTGACAGGACCATCTTGCAGCGAGATGTATGAAAATCCCAAAGAGACTCCGCAATGTATCGGAGAAGGGAGGCCCCAGTGTACAGGGTGCCTCAAATGTTGGCCAATAAAGGCAACTTGACGGAACTTCCCTAGAAACTCGGTCAGAGGACTAGTACCTCAGCCTCCACAGGTGGTGCAAACCCACCCAGGGCACAGAGACCCTAAAGGCTAAAGCAGTTGTAGTGCACCTGCTAGACGACTGATGGATGAAGCAGAGGCTTTTGTCCAGTCATTGAGCTACAAAAAACGCCAGAGACGCAGCCACTAACGGGCGTAACGCTAACCTCAGCCTGGCGAACACAGTCCAAGCCAGCGCTTCTGATCACCACTGAAAGCAGGTGGAAAGTGATACCCCTGAAACCAGGGATCCTTGTGACAATGCTCCATCCAGCAGCTACCCATGGATAAGTGCTGATTGTGCAAACACATAGTTTATACTATGTATTGCGTCAAACGCAGAAATGGAGAGTGTGGGAGGAAACCCACCCAGCCACAAAGAGCATAATACCCCCATATACGGCGTATGTAGTTTAGTATTTGTGGATAAACCTATTAAACACGTATATACTGTGCCAGCGACGAAGGCGCGCACATCATCGGGGCCTGGACGTAAACCAGCCACGCAGATTGCGTACACAACCGTGTATGTATGTTAGCCTGCGAATAAACAAATTGCACATGTTTATACTGTGCATAGCGCTGAGAATGCGCACACAATTGGAACGCAGCGGAGAAACCTGAGCACCCGGAAGAAACCCATGCAGACTGCATACGCATACCGTGTATGGTATTATAGTATGTGTGCTAAACATTTTGCACCAGCCCATGTGTGCATAGCACCGAAGGCGCGCACACTGTTGGCGCGTGGGAGGAACCGAAGTACCCCACGCATACTCAGAGAATGCAATACCTACAACTACTGTGAATGTATTTAGTGTAGTGTATAAACATAATGTGTATGTTTACATCGTGTATTGCACCAAAGGCATGCATGTCATGTAGCGTGGGCGGAAACCCACGCAGACTGCAAAGACATACTGGTAGGTATGTTAGTATGTGGATATCCAATCGCACAAATTTAGACTGTGCATAGCGCCGAAGCGCCCATACCAATGGAGTGTGGGAGGGAACCGGAGTACCCGGAGGAAAACCACACAGACTGCCTACACATACCGTGTAGGTATTATAGCATGCGTGATAAACATTGAACATGTTTAACTGTGCAGAAGGCCAAAGGCGCACATACCGTCAGCGCGTGGGAGGAAACCGGAACACTCGGAAGAACTCCACGCAGACAGCACACAGATACCGTGTAGGAATGATAGCATGTGAATCAACATATTGCACATGTTTATGCTGTGCATTTCCATTGGAGCGTGGGGGGAAACCGGAGTACCTGGAAAAACCCCACGCAAACAGTATACCCATACTGTAAACATGTATAATATGTGCAATAAACATATTGAACATGTCTATACTGTGCTGAGAGCCAAAGCGCACATACCATGAGAGTGCGGGAGGACACCGGAGCCCCCGCCAACCCAGAGAATATAATACATACATATACTGTGGATGTATCTGGAGTCGTGCATAAACATATTTTGTACGTTTATATCATGTATGGCACTGAAACACAGCATTGGAACGTGGGGGGACACCCCCGCAGACACAGAGACCAATAACACATACATACACTGTGAATGTCTGCAGTGTAGAGGTATAGGATGAGTTTAAATTATGGCGCAGAGGCGCATAATCTTCTCTGTATCATTCCAACCTGCTTGACTGTGCTGCCGAAGCAGCATGCAGGTAACAGGTAACCTCTGATCCTCAGACCGTGTATCTGTCAGAGCTCAAATCATTCCCCAGGAAATGGCGGGAAATGTTACCTCAGAATATCACACAGAAGGCTCACAGGGATTAGAGACATAAATTAATAAAGTCCTCCCTCATCCATGCTGCTCTTGAGGCAGCGTGAGGAAAACAGTGAGGAAACTGTGTAAAAGAAAAGCTTGTCACAGCAATTCTAGCTTGAGAGTGTTCCTCACATCAATGAGATCACTTACAAGCGCCCTGTCATTCACTGACACAGAACTGGAGTCTTCCTCACAAGGGAATGTCCTGTTCATAAACATTAAATATTCAGAGGTAGGGTCCCGAGCATAGTAGCTAGGCCCATATCTGACTCGGAGCACCCCTTCAGTAAAGATTTTTGTGGAGGGAGGGGGCTTATAGCTCCTTTTGCTCACATACTGCTTCCATTCTGACAGGAATGATTCCAGGACTGCTGACAACTGGTCCATAAGGACCGCAGGTGCAGGAAACATACGAACATGTTTAACTGTGCAGCACTGCCAGTTGCCCCAGGTAAGTGTGGAGAGCAGGTGTACCAGACTCCATAACGCCACCCTCTGAGACCTTATACACTATACAGTGAATATACAGTCCACCCACTGGCTACGCTGAGGCTGAGGAGGGGATACCCGGGAGGACCCACCAACCCTTAAGGACCGCTAAGTCTGTGAGGAGATTGTGAGGGGATTCGCGCCGCCGCCAGAAATAAATGCGCGGCGGCCACAAGAAAACGGCCGCCGGCCGCAGCTATAACTGCGTCACTGAACGCCAAGATGGCCGCCGAGCGCGAAATTCAAAGCTCTAATGAGGCCCAATGGCGCACGCAATAATCACCTCACACACCAGAAAAAACTGCAGACATGAGCGCCCAGCCAGGCCAGAGTGACCCCCAAGCACCCCACAGCACAGCACCAGTACAGGGTGCAGAGAGCAGCATAACAGGGGGGAGACAGGGAGAAACCCCCACACACAGAAACACAGCCAGCATGTACTCACCTGCAGTAGGAGAGACTACTTACCCGTCCCTTTCAGGGACCCACTGGCTTGTTTCAGACAGACCTATCACAGAGTCGTACTGCGTAGCTGTCGGCCCGGTCCACCGCGAGAGATACAGTCAGTCAAGTACTGTTCAATCTTGAGAGGACCGCGGGAGCATGAAAGCAACCCGCCACCCCTGGAGTCATGGGGTATGTCGTGAACTGAGTCTCACGCACACAAGGCGAGGATCAGCACGCTCGATGGTCGGACAGGGAAGACTACGAGGATACCAGTGTACCCAACCTGTTGCCCAGCCGGCAGTTGATTGAAGGTCTCAAAAATAAAATAATAAAATTCCCAAAGGAATAAAATTTAAAAGTAAAATCTTCCAGGAGACTGGCTCCTGAGAGAGCCACGTCTTCTCCTTCTGCTAGGCAGAAAAAAACTGAGGACTGCTAGCTGCAGGTGGGAGGGTAATGTCCGGAGGGACCGCCCCCCTGGGCGGGGCTGTTCAGCTCTGGTTTGTTCTAGAATGTTTTAACATCTAACATTCTGCCTAGATCTTCTCCTGCGAGCAGGGACATATACCCACACGTTTACAGTATCCAGCTGTGTCAGTCCATGGACGATAAGAGAAAAAAAGATACAAAGAATAGAACCACAAATCAAAAAATAATGTAGGCTAATTACACAAGGAGTTCTATCTAACAACTCACAATACTTGAATAACAACTAGAGTAGGTGTGTTTGCCCAGCATCGGCTCCACGATGTAAACTGGACTGGGGGGGCACAATCAAAAATTATAATAAAATGCTAGAATATCCAAAATGTTAAATGTAAACAAGAAGGGTTGACTTTATATGGGTTTGGTAAAGCTAAAGCAAAATTGTACATCAAGTACCGGTAATCTATTTTAACAAAAAGGAACTTCATATGTTCGGATGTATTGTATAATAATAATTTACATGTCGCCTGGTGTGTGAAAGCCTAAATTTCCTTTTGCCTTTTTTTTATAGGTTTTGGTGGGAAGTCGTCTCATGCATCTGCTTTGTGGTCATTTTAATTTCTTTAAGTGCCAAAAATGATTTCCTTTTGAGCTGTCGTGATTATATTTAACATTTTGGATATTCTAGCATTTCTTTATTAAAAATTTTTATCGTACTTTGATCTAGCCAATTGTGGCAATAGTGGTGTCCTATATTATTTTTATGGGTTTGTTGTTATATTTTTTGTATCTTTATATCAGAACTCATCAATTCATCAACTCCCTAAAGAAGATGCACATTACTTGAATGTTGAAATGTGTTGGGGTTTATTTTCATTAATTTAGGCTCGTCTGTGTCTTTTATATGGATTGATGAACTTAATGGATATCTGTATTGATCCGATGGGCTTCTTTTAAACAATCAATCAATGTAAGCATTTGGTATGTCTTTTAATACTTTTTGAACAAAAGTATGTATGCTTTTATTAATCTAACTTAGAAAGTATTGTTTTATGTGTGGTGCCTTAAAAAAAATCCCATCCATTGTCTCCTTTTTTCATGTAAAGACTTACTGGCTGGATCACCAGGTGAAGATAAAAGAAAGCCTAAAAAAATAAGAAAAACAATTGGTAAATTGCAATACAATAAATGTTTGCTTTTGGTTTTAATACTGTTTTAAGGAATGATGAGAGTAAAAGCCCTGAAGCTTGCATCTAGCACAACTTTTGTTTTTCCATCCTTATAGCTTGCCTTTCTTTAAGGGATAGAGTTTGGCTCCAAGCATGCCATATTGGATTCTTATTACAATGCATCTGCAAGCTTTGAATATACTGTATATAGCTGCACTAAAACACATATATGCAAACACCACAATATAGAAAAAAAACATTGAACATTTTTAATTATTTTAAGGTGTTTTTGGTTATAACAACCATAAACAGAGTTGATAGTTG
Organism: Rana muscosa; assembly: GCA_029206835.1. Lineage (NCBI taxonomy): Eukaryota > Metazoa > Chordata > Amphibia > Anura > Ranidae > Rana > Rana muscosa. Next base: position 824,280,592 of record CM055117.1, on the reverse strand, counting down.
CCTCATACAAAAACAACCTCACGTATGCTGTAAGCCCCCAGGCAAGACAGCAATTAGCTGTTAAAAGGTAAATAGTTGATAGCGCTGCTTAGAAAACCAGAGTACCTTAGCTAAGTCAATCCTACAAAAGTTTAAAAAGCACTTAACCAAGCGTGGCTGGATTTTGTCTGCACAATCAGTCTGTCAGTAGACAATTTTACGGTGCAGTTGAAATCTTTAAAAACCAGAGGAAAATCTGTAGTCTGTAGGTATTCTAAAAACTTCTGCTTCCAAAAGGCAAGATTCTGCCTTTCAAATTCATCAGCAGTCCACAACACAACACAACTTAATTTTATCTGGCAGTATGAACAGTGCACTAAAGCAGATCTCCAGGCAAACCCCCAAAATACACAACTAAAATACATATATGGGAACGTTTTTCCCTGTATTTACATTTCTGTTCATCTAGTTCTGAGATATTCACAGCCCTGCCGTGTAGCAAAGCTGGATGGATTACACCACCGTCCATGTTACAGCTATAGAGTGAAGAAAGAATAAAGTGTCATCAACCTCTCTCCAACCCAACCTACTAAGTGATAAGTAAAAGAGGTCATCTGTCTACTCATTATGCTCTTTCCTCATAACATGTTCCTTTTCGGCACATTTGAATAAAAACAAAACAAAAAAAAAACATATCTGTGCTTCTCCTCCCTCTCTGAGTGTCGCTATAAAAGGGTAATGCAAGAGGCTTACACCAAGTGGTTGCAAAGACAGAGGGTTTTTACCTTACCCAACCCCCTCCCCCCAATGCATACCTGAGCTGACATCAATTCCAGCGATGTGCATGAGAGCTGAGGCTCTTTCACTTCTCATTGGCTACAGCTGCTGTCAATCAGAGCCAGTCACGAGGGAGCTAGGTCCGGGCCGAGCCCCTCTCTGTGTGTCTTATGGACAAACAGGGCAGGGCTCGGGAGAGATCACGTACAAGTGCCCCCATAGCAAGCCGCACTCCCTGAGGAGCGTGACTAGGAGCCAGGAGTTACTTTAAACTCCAGTACATTTAATACTAGTTGCATTTAAAGAAATACTGTGTGTATATTATAACTGAATAATGGATAATTAGCTGCATTACATTGTATATTTTACATCTGAGTAAAATACACCAGGAAGTAGGAATTGGGACCACAATAAAATTCTCAATGATTGTACAGTAAAGAGATTATCTACATCAAAGTTGATTCTGTATTTTACAAAAAAGGAGAGCCTCATCACTTAAGTGTGATAAAATAGTTTTTTATGAGGCTTACTTAAAAACAAAACCGTGCAAAGAACAATGATAATGTACAATAACTTACAGCAACCAACTTAATCCTAGTTAGCTGAAATCTTACCAGTGACAGGTGAACTGATTTAACAATTTAACATGAATTATTGCAATTTACATTTTTTTCTATTCAGCAAGCCCAATAGGACATGACCCTTGTGATACTGGTGACACTGTAGGCTTCCAGGTAATGATAGTTATAGGGCAAGGGTTTGTAAGGCTACTGCACCACGCCTTTGTTATGGTGTTGATCCTAAACCTTATTTGCAATTTCATGTACTGTACATCTAGTGTGTGCTCATACAGTTCAGTGGAAGACTCTGAATCCTACCATTTTTACACTAAGCATGCAAGAAATGAAGAAGAAAAATAAAGCCCATGAATAATATTTTAGGAAGGGCTTCAAGTCCTCAAACCCTGATGAAAATACAAACACACCGCAATAACAATGGTATGCTTAGAAGACAACACATGAAAAAGACGTATCATATTCTGACATGCAAAACAAACTCTACACACACCACACAAAACAGAACAAAAAGTATGCAAACCTTATTCTATATTTTCCATACATATGAACTGAAATTACACACTATTTGGGGACATAGGTATATCAAAACATTATAAATGATGACTTTTAGATCAGAGATAAGTGCAGAAATGTTTGTTATGATATTTTGAGATAAAATACTTATGCTTGTGAGGGCGATCATGGCTTAAAAGAAGATGAACACTGATCCAAACGTATGTTTTAATAAGGAAACATTCATGCAACTAAAAGATTTTTAAAATGCTTTGTGACAATGAGATTCATCCTTTTTACAACCTAGTAAGCACAATGCTGCTCTCTTTATCCACTAAGAGATGAGAATGGTAGCCATTTATAGCTTTAAATAACTAGTAAATTTGTGTGTTCTTTTTTTAGAAATGTTATATTTATGAAACATTTAGGTTCCGTTCACACTAGCCTGCAAGGAAAAAATAGGATTTTTATAACAGCTTACCTGTAAAATCCTTTTCTTGGAGTACATCACGGGACACAGAGCGACATAGTCATTACTAATGGGTTATATAGTTACCGTCAGGTGCTGGCACTGGCAACTTCCAAAACCGGAAGTACCCTCCCCTATATAAGCCCCTCCCATCCGGGAGCACCTCAGTTTTGTAGCAAAGCAATAAGTGTCCCCAAAGAGGGGCGGGAGCTCTGTGTCCCGTGATGTACTCCAAGAAAAGGATTTTACAGGTAAGCTGTTATAAAAATCCTATTTTCTTTCTCGTACATCACGGGACACAGAGCGACATAGTCATTACTAATGGGATGTCCTAAAGCAATGCCAAATGAGGGGGGGGATACACCATATAAGCTGAGCGCTATCAGACATGAGGATCTTTTGCGGCCTGCAACACACTGCGCCCAAAGGCGACATCCTCCTGACTTCTAACGTCCACCTGGTAGAACCTAGTAAACGTGTGTACTGAAGACCATGTTGCGGCCTTACAGACCTGAGCCAGGGAGGCCTGGTGATGCACTGCCCATGAAGTTCCAACTGCTCTCGTGGAGTGCGCCCTAACTTTGAACGGAGGCGGTCTACTTCTCAAGCTATAGGCTTGTATTATGACCTGTCGAATCCACTTGGCTAACGTAGATTTTGACGCTGCCTGACCCCTTCTGGGGCCTTCCGGCAGAATAAACAAAGTATCCGTTCTGCGAATCTGAGCAGTGGCTTTTAGATAAGCTTTAACTGCTCTTACTACATCCAAAGAATGCAATAACTTTTCCTCTACCGAAGTAGGCTTGGGGAAAAAAGAAGGAAGAACCACATCTTGGTTCAAATGAAAACTCGATACCACCTTAGGAAGAAAGGCTGGATGAGGACGTAACACTACTCTGTCCTTATGGATAACCAGATATGGCTCCTTACAGGACATAGCTGCTAATTCCGATACTCTTTTAGCCGAACAAATGGCTACTAGAAAAATCAATTTCCTGGTGAGAAGCACTAAGGAAATATGCTGTAATGGTTCAAATGGTTGTTTCTGTAGAACCGACAGAACCAAGTTTAGATCCCATGGACATATGGGAATATTAACCGGAGGACTAATACGCATCACTCCTTGTATAAAGGCTTTGACTAGTGAATGCGAAGCCAAGGGCCTTTGAAAAAATATTGACAAGGCCGAAATCTGACCTTTGATAGTACTCAAGGCAAGCTTCCTATCTACAGCCCATTGTAGGAAGTCCAGAATTCTACCTATTACGTATTTACGTGGATGCCATTTCTTGGCTTCACACCAGGCGATGTACGCCTTCCAGATTCTATAGTAGATCTGCCTGGATACCGGTTTCCTGGCATTGATCATGGTAGACACCACAGCATTAGAGAGCCCTCTCTTTTTTAGAATGTGGGCTTCAATAGCCAGGCCGTCAAACCTAGGGCTGGTAAGGAAGGGTGGTATATCGGTCCCTGCGAAAGCAGGTCCGGACGATGTGGGAGGGTCCAAGGACTCCCCACAGACATTTTTACGATCTCCGCGTACCATGCTCTTCGGGGCCACGCTGGAGCCACCAGAGTCACTGGTTTCTTTTCTACCCTGATTCTGCGGAGTAATCGAGGTAACAATTGTGGCGGTGGGAATGCATATATCAGCTTGAACTGATCCCAAGGGAACACTAGGGCATCCGAGCCGCATGCTAGGGGATCCCTTGACCAAGAGACAAACCTGTCCACTTTCGTGTTGAACCTGGATGCTAGCAGATCTACATCCGGTGTTCCCCACCGCTGACATATTGTCCGGAAAACCTCGGGATGAAGGGACCATTCCCCTGGGCATAATTGTTGGCGACTTAGAAAGTCCGCCTTCCAATTCTCCACCCCTGGAATGAATACCGCAGATATGGCTGGGACATATCTTTCTGCCCATCTCAGGATGTAATTTACTTCCCTTTGGGCTGCACGACTCCTGGTGCCCCCCTGACGATTGATATATGCCACTGCTGTGGCATTGTCTGACTGAACTCTGACAGGGGACCCTTGGAGTTTGGATGTCCATGCTACTAGGGCATACCGGGCTGCTCGTATCTCGGATCGTGTCCCGCCAGGTTTCTGTGAACAACTGAAGTCTTCCCCCCACCCGATTGGGTGGGGGCAACCCTTCATGCATTTGACTTTGGGGGAGGTTTTGTACCTCTCCTGCTCCAGGGCTTCTTGTTACCCTGCAACTGTCCCTGATTTTTACCTCCGGGATTTGACCGGGGAGGCCGTCGGAACTGTTTCACAGCCGATGTCCTAGGGACTGGAGAAGCCGGCCTCTTAAAAGAGGGACCTCTAACTCTATTTTTGACCGGCAAGAGTGTACTTTTACCGCTGGAAATTCTCTGGATATACTTGTCCAGGTCTTCCCCGAATAAACGCTCCCCATGAAATGGGAAGCTGACCAGCAATTTTTTACAGGGAGCTTCAGCAGACCAGTTTTTGAGCCATAGAAGCCTGCGCATATGTACTACAGACAGCGTAAGGCGGGAGGCCTGATGGATTGAATCCTTTATAGCGTCCACCGCAAAGCATAAGGCTCTAGGTAGATCAGCTAGAGCAAGAGCCTGCTGATCTGGCACGTCCCTTAAGACCTGTTTCAACTGATCCTTCACTGCTTGGCAGACCCCTATAGCTGCCACTGCTGGTTGTGTCACCAATCCTGCTGTAGAAAAAGCAGATTTCAATAAGGACTCCAATTTTTTATCTATTGGGTCCTTGAACATTTGGACATTTTCCACCGGACATGTCAGTGATTTATTCACACAAGAGATGGCTGCGTCCACTGTAGGGACCTTCCATTTTCTGACGAACTTATCCTCCATAGGATAGACCACCGGAAATCTCTTGGGGGGAGTAAATATTTTGTCAGGATGCTCCCAATCCTGGTAAATGAGCCCCTCCAATAAAGGATGGATCGGGAAAGAACAAACAGTCTGGGGAGCTTTTAGCGATCCCAACGAGGAGACAGAAGAGGAGGATGGCTCCGCAAGTGGCATTTTAAATGCTGATCGGACCATATTAGTCAGGGACTGAACCCATAACCTTTCAGCATGTGATGCTGAGAACGGCTCCTCCACTGTTGATTCCTCTACAACCGAATCAACCTCATCCTGATCCCCCTCAGGTAGGTCGACCTCTGTATGGGACTGTTGCTCTGTTAACAGGCACTCTGAGGGAGGAGACGGAGATCGAGCGCTTTTCTCCTGTGACAGGGAAGCAGCAATTAGTGCTGACAATCTCTCTTCCAGCCCTCCCAGAGCTGAGGAAAAAACCTCCTCTGTTACATACACAGGAGCAGGTGAACTGGGGACAGTACCAGGTACTCCTGGGGGTGCCCTACGGTCACTAACCTCTGATTCTTCAGGGGAGACTGGTGCAGCCAAAGCATGCCCAAGATCCTCAGAGCCCGATGGAGACCCCCTATTCCTCCTGGAATTTCTAGTCCCGGAGTTTTTAGACGGCATATTCCTAAGCCACAAAGCTGAGGTATTCCAGCCGAAAATACACCAGTTACTGATAATAGTCTAGCATAAATGCTGCTATATAAACAGTTGGTGTCTACTAATGTGCCTTTCTAGGGGATGTCTGTATCAACCGCTTGCTGTATGCCTTTAAATGTTGTCAGCTCTGTCTCTGTACTTGATAGCCAGCTTACTGCAATAATGTGGCTTTTTAAAACCTGCTGGGACGCCCGCACATGCGCAGAAGCGCTGCGGCGCGCACAGAGCGTCATCCCCCAGGCCCCGCCCCTTTTTCCGGCCACCTCTATATATAGAGGCGCGTGCACGCGCACGCGCGCGGCCACGTACGCCTCGGCGCTAATTTTCAAACATGGAAACCAGGAACAGGAGCCAGGGCCCCCTTTGCCGCAGGCCGGGGGATAGACGAACACTGCAACATGGCAGAGGAAACAGTTTCCTGTAGGAGAACTCACCAGCTGCCTGGACTTTGCTCTCTGAGAAGAAACTAGTCCATATGACAAGAAAAACATTCCACAGCGGCCTCTAGTGGACAAACACAGGTACCGCAGTTTAATATACTAAACATATATAAGAAAACATTCTTTTTTTTTTTTTTTTTTTCTTGACCACCATTAAAAATTATTACATTTTTTTTAGTAGTTACAGGCATGCACAGATATTAGCGGGAATACCGTTAGGTAACAGACAGAAAGACAAATTAGGCTTGGGGGTCCCCCAATAGAACCAAGTTCCTGGGGGCCCCCACTTACCTGTTCCCCGCCGCAGGACTTTGTTTGGTCCACAAAAGCCCAAACTTCACCTATCACGGCAGGCATTGTAATCAAACCTTCAGGGACCGGGTTCCCAAGGATTCCACTCCCCTGGACCTGTATAGCACCCTGCACAGAAAACATCTTGGTCGTGGGTATGACCAGAGCTCTGGATCCCAGGGTCCAGCTCTCCTAAGAGAAGCATTACAGGCAAAACCTTGCTCTTCTCTGCAAGGCCCGGGTACCGACCGTTTAGCTATGAAGCTTTTTTGGTCGGATCCGGAATAGCTTACTGAGGCCCAAAAGAACCTGTACGCAAGCTCAGTGAAAAACACATGTTACTTCTTGGCCAACACCTTAGACACTGGCAAAAAACTGAGGTGCTCCCGGATGGGAGGGGCTTATATAGGGGAGGGTACTTCCGGTTTTGGAAGTTGCCAGTGCCAGCACCTGACGGTAACTATATAACCCATTAGTAATGACTATGTCGCTCTGTGTCCCGTGATGTACGAGAAAGAAATGCAGGGTTTTACTGTACAGGCTAGTGCGGTGCTAGCTCCGCATTGCTTGTTTTTTATTTGAAGTGTCACATATTAATTCTTAATAATAATCAATTCTTGCCACTGCACAGAATCACAGTGGTGGTGACATGTGATTCCATTGAGTACAGTGCAGAAAAATACAGGGATGCTGCATTTTTCCACACTGAATCGCACCGCACAATATTCCCATCACATCAGTGTTCCAGTGTGAACAGGGCCCAATTTTTTTTTTCATATGAGCCCTAGCTGTGATCTGTTTATCCAGTGCGAAAAAATGCTGGTCACCACAGTGTCAAAGAGCCCATGTAAACAAACATTGCTTTAAGCATTTGAACCCAATAATTTTTCATATTTGGACATAACTAATGTCTGCAGATTACTCATCTCCATTACAGCGATGCAACTGTTAAATCAGTCACCGACATCTTCTCCCTGGGCTTCTTCTGGGTGCCAGGTTTTCAGCCTCTTCATTGGCCAGTGGAGAGGACATGAGTCCTACATTTTATGCATGGGAGCCATTCATCCGCCTAGCAAAAGGTTAGGAACATATGCTGAACTGCGCATGTACAGCTCAGTGTATATTCAAGAGCTGACTGGAAGCAGCCAATTAAGTTTGTCTTATTGCAGAAGAGACATAGCCTATCTCTTCTGAATAAAAAGCTGCTTATCCACTTCAACACCACAAATAGTAGCTATGTTTACCAATACTTTGTAAGAATTCGATTTTTGTTTCATACCCACCGGAAAAAAAAGTTCTCTGAAGGATACAGCTTGGCAAGGAATCCTAAACACTGCTCAATATTTAAGTTACAAAGCAGGGTGGGTCCTTCAAAGAACACAGATGGTATTTTACAGAGTCAAAAAACAAACAAAAAAAAAAAACACATTTTCTCTTTCAGTCATTTAAGGCCACAGCCCAGCAAAGAATCTTGACTGTAGGGCTGCCCCAAAGGAAAAGCGGGATGAAAAAATACATTTCAAACTGGCACCAGCAATACTTTGCAGCCAAAACATGTCTCTGAAGGTGTAGAAACATCCACCTTGTAGAATTTGGTGAAAGTAAGGACAGATGACTAGGCAGCTGCCTTATATGTGCCTGATGATGAAATATCCAGCACACTGATCGCCCTAGTGGAATGCACTGTAACAGGAAAGACCATTAATGGCATAGGCTTGAACTACTATCTGCCTAATCCATTTTGAAATATTAACTGAAGAAGCTACAAATCCTTTATGCTGAACCTAGGAGACCACAAAGAGTCCATCTTGTGACAGGTAGCTAACAGATACACTGGCACAGCCCGAACCACATCTAGAGAATGAAGCGCAGTTAACTTCCTTAGGGTGTGACAGTTGCAGACAAAGTGACAGGAGGACAATGTTCTCATTCAGATGAAAGGTGCACACAGTTCTAGAAAAAGGATGGTTGCTGGTGAAGAACCATCTTATTTTCATGCAAGACCAAATACTAGGACTTAAAACACAAGGCAACCAGCTCAGACACCTTCCTGTTAATATGAGACCACCAAGATGTCCACATCCAGGGGTTCCCCACCTCTGACAGATCAGGTGGAAGACCTATGGATGTTCCACACGCCGTGGTCCAGACGTGACAGCTGAGGTAGTGTACCCGAAAGTTTTCCACTTCCGTGATGTAAACCACAGAAAGCAGGAACATGGCGCTTCACCAATCAGAGAATGTGAGACTTCCAGCACTGCTCCATTTTCTACACTGGTGAGTGACATATGTCACTGTCATGACATTGCCTGACTGAACCCTGACTGAAGAAAAGAAAAAAAGAAAATAAGGACTTGACACTCAGCAGTAACGGAGACTGGAGCCACCATAGGAGGGGGGGACTTGACCAACACGTAAATCGGTCCGGCAACGAGGGGGATGTGTCCAATTTGGTCAGGATTTCCTTCTGCAGAATCTGAGAATGTAAAACTGCGCATATGGGATCACCTAAAAGGGTAGAGCCTATGGAGCCAGAACTTGCATACAGTGTACAATTTGCAGGCAAGCAATAACTAAGCCTAAGCCCGGAAGTTTCTGATGCTTGTCCGGTGGGAGAAATTAGACCCTTGTACCCCAGATGCAAAATCGGAAGCAGATACAATTTTCTGAAATTCAGGTTCAGCCGAACCCCTCCGGTTTGTCAACTGCAACAGCCAGAATGTCCATTAGGGTATAGTAAAAGCATGCCTGGAGGAGAAGAATGTTCAAGTAACCCACAAAAGAGCTCTCCCACTGTCTCAGCAATGCTAGATCTGGAGAAAGTACCTTGGTAAATACCTGAGGTCAGAGGCCAGATCAAAGGAAAGTGCAACAAATGGATAGTGATCATCCCCTATCGTGCAATGCAGAAAACACTGCTGCCCAGCACAGTTTAGAACGTGCAGGTATACATCCTTGATGTCTATGGATGTCAGGAAGTCCTCCTGAAGGAGAGAAGCCAGCTCAGGGAATAGATTTTTGGACCTTGACAAAAGGTTGAGAGCCTTAAAGGTCCAGGACTGTCTGAATGCCATCCTTTTTCGGGACCGTACACAGATTGGAATAAAAACCCCAAACCTTTCAGGAGCAGGGGCAGGAGTGATAACTCCCTGATGGAGTAAGCCTTCAACTGCCAGATAAAGGTTGTGGAGCAAAGACAGCGAAAGACTGAGATTAGAGAGTTTCTGGTGAAAAGGAAAGGAACTATTTTGTAGCACAACATGATCTGCTCATGATTCCAGTTGAATTCCAAGACCAAAAGGGGGCTTTGAGGAGCTTAGAGCCCTTGTCTGAGGTGCCTGAAACAAAAAAAAGGGGCAGAAAAGAAGGGCCTTGCTTATGCTGTGGCTCCTTGCCCTTTCTAGTTTGAGGAAGACAGGTGCTCTTACCTCCTGTAAGGTTTTTGATATTGTGGCCAAGAGTGGCACCAAAGAGCTAGTCACCCTGAAAAGGCAATTGCGTCAGAGTATTCTTTAGAGCAGTGATGGCAAACCTTGGCACCACAGATGTTTTGGAACTACATTTCCCAGGATGCTCATGCACTCTGCAGTGTAGTTGAGCATCATGGGAAATGTAGTTCCAAAACATCTGGGGTGGCAAGGTTCGCCATCACTGCTTTAGAGTCTAGTCTGCTGACCAGAGAACGCAGCACAAAACAACCACTGATTGCACACAAACTTTAGACCCTGGACCAGTTGGTTTATTAGCTACACTTAGAGCAGGGATACTTGTTGATTACTGAAGCCCTGACGCATTTGCCCATTCTATCAAATATGGGACACCAATGCCGTGGCAACAGTATACATGGAGTGTGCAACTTACATAGGTGTGCACAGCCTATTGCATAAGGGTGTGCACCTCAAAAGCTCATATGTGTGTGTGCATGTGTATTTTTACTGATGGTGCCAGTAGGGCAGGGATTGGTGTCAATATAGCAGAGTCAGTAGGTTTTATTTTTATAATTTTTTACAATTTTATTTTGTTAGGGGGCTTTGATGAAATATCAGGGGTTTAAACAGGGGGAATGTGAGTCACACAGGGTGATTAGGGTGTGCCCAGGCACACCTGGCACACCCTGTGCGCACGCCTAAGGCGCAACAGATTCCACCTTCCTGTCAGCTGGGTCCTTGAAAGGAGTTGGATCCTCCACCAGAATCACAGTTGATTTGTTCATTGTCAAAATTGTCTGGTTCAGGATTGGGGGAGAAGACTTCTCTCACTGGGAATCGCTTTGGCACCACAAAAGCCCATTTTGGACATTTATATAAATTTATCAAAATAGGCAGAATAAGGAAAGCTTTGGTGGCTTATGGACAACAAAAGGAACAGCTTATGCTCATGGGGCCCTTGAGGGATATTCAATTTTTAGAGTCTCCCACACAGAAGAGACCAGGGCAGACACTGATGCTTTTTTTCTGTGCTACAAGAGTAGAGGAGTTGTCCTCAATACCTGAGCAGGGCCCATACCTACTGCATATGCAGACAGTGCGGATTCCGCCACAGCTTTAACCTCTGCCAGGAGTAATGGCTTTGACTCTTTGAAGATGGCTGCAGGAGAGAGGCTCCTCCAAGATGGAGGATTTCTAAAAACGGCCAACAGAATTAATCAGCCACCACCATCCCCAAATGAGGTTGACCACCAGACCTGGGTGAACCAATTTGCCAACCACAAACTAAGGCAGGCGAGGAAACACCATTAAACCTCAGGGGAGGTGGTGTCCAAAGTAGGACTAATTAACAGTAGAACCGCACGGGTAAACAGGTAGACATGAAGGGGTATCTGAAGCCCACCACACATCCACTAGGGATGAGAGGGGGGAAACACTTCCCATCCTAGTAGACAGAAAGCACTTACCTATCCCAGGACAGTCTGCCTCCAATGAAGTGTCGACCAGAGACTATACTGTGACAAACAGCTAAAAATTGTCTGATCATATGTGTCCCCTGTAAGGTATCTCACCGGCCACCTCAAGCCCAAACAGAGTTGTCGCACCTGATCTCGCACACAGCTAGGGGTCTGCATGAGCTTGACGGCTGACCTGGGGCGACTACTAGAATATACATTTTCCAGCCTGTCGCCCAATTTGGCTGTTGATTGAAGATTGCTAGGCAACAAATAGAGAAAGCAGGTTAAAAAAAAAGGGGGGGTGGGGGTTGGGGGAGATGACAAAGTCCCAGCAAGAAGCTAGGTTCTAACTCCTAGCCACCAGCAGGGGCTGTCCCTGGGCAATGCTTTGTATTTTTTCTGCATTGTGTCCTACTTCTGGTGGCGCTACAAGCCCCTACAGTCAAGATTCCTTGTCGGCTGTGTCCTTCAATGAACATACACTATTGATATGTATTATATATTCTATATAATACAGTGAATCCTTATTTGTACTTTGACGACTTATAAAAACGATTGCGCAGCACACTGTGCTCCTAATTTCATATATAAAGTAAAAGAAAATTATGAAGAAAATTTTGTGGGGTCAAGCTACCAAAGAGCACTGGAGAGAAAAAACTAAAGCAAACTAATTTAACCTAAGTTTATATGCACATGACTAGGCAATGTAAGGCCAAATTGTTTAGGGGAAAAGAGAAAATGTAATCTCATGCTCAAAACCAACTTGCTCTTCATATTCCTAAGGCTGTCCTTATTAGTATAGTTTACTGTAAGAAGTAAGCTTTCTCTTAAAAAATGTATTGTTCTAAAATTCTGTACGCCACAATATAGTCACACAGCTTGTATAAAATAATTTACAGGCAGGGCACTTTATTTTCTAAATTCCACAATAGCCTGAATATGCACGAGACAGTGAAGTTTTATATTAAAGTGGAGCTTCACTCTCTGAATCAGCATTGACTATTTTAATCCTTATGCTGCATTATTAAATAGATAGAAAGTTAAGGGCAGATGGATCCCATCAACACTACATGAATCATCTGCCCTTAATCAAGATGGCCACATCCAAAAATGCTAGGTGGGTATTCTTCAGTATTCTTAAGTGATTTCTCAGCAAAATAAAGCATGGAGCAATAGATGGAGGGGCGAGTTTGCTTTAAATATTAAAAAATAATTAAACAGTGTTCTTGGTTTGTGGTGCTCAGATGCAGTGTATTTTCGCTTTAAGTACTAACTACAGAGGTCTAGCTGACATTGAATCCCATAAAAAATATCATACATGTACATGATAAACGTATCAAATGCTGACTGTAAATCACTGGGAAAAATGTCTGCTGGAGGTTAAAAATGTTTTGATAACTTTATTACTTCAGGTTTGTCCTAAATCCAGATCAAAGTAAAAACTTGACATAAAATTCAGCATTTGTTTAGATCTGTGCAGATAAATAAAAAAAAATCTTCAAAATTCAATATGATCAACATATTTAACAAAAAAACAGTATATGGCTCTCAAAAGGACTAAAAAATGATCCGCTTTTTACAAGATTTTTAAACAGAGCAAAAGGACGACATAACATGCTGCAAGCTGTGCCAAAAAGATCCCAATAAAGTGTTGCATTTGCAAAATAGCTGCCAAAAAATATGCACAAAAAAGCAGGGCAGGATGCAATATGCAAAGCCCATAGCAGTACTAGCATATTTATAAACAATGCTATGGGATTAAAAACAAGACCATCAGACAGGCTTAGACCCCATTCACACAGGGGCGACTCGTCAGGCGTCTCAGCCGCCTGACGAGTCGCGTCCCATTCTGTACAATGGAACCATTCTAAGCGGAGCGACTGAAGTCGCTCCGACTTAGAAAAAGGTTCCTGTACTACTTCAAGACGACTTCAAGGTGACTTCCATTGACTTCTATACAGAAGTCATTTTGGAAGTCTGCTTTGAAGTCGTCTTGAGATCGCCCAGCACAGTCACGGCACAAGTCGTGCCACCCCTGTGTGAATGGGCTCTTACAAGCCAAACTGAAGAAGAAAGTCGTTAACATTTTGCTTTGGGTGAACCTTGGGAAAGGAGACGGAGCAGAAAAAAAATTTTGGTCTGAAACTATACCTGTAATGAAGTATGTCCTACGTTGGTGTAAGCAGCTGGATCCTGATTCACTGTTTTTAACACTGTGAATGGGGGAGAGAATCCTGTGACTAATGAGACTCTCCACCATTGTGTTACAACCTGTGTAATCAATGAAAGAACTTTCCTCAATGGAGGAGGGAGGGGGGCGGGGCCTGTTCCTTTTGGACCATCTGTAATGCTGTTCTGCCTGAAGCAGTTAACCATTGCAGCGTCAGAAGTTTAGAGACAGGAAGAGGACAGGCATACCTGCAGTGATAATTTCTCCATGATCCAGCTACATGCACAACATGGGACACACTTAGCGTTAAGTGGTGCGACTAAAGCTGTAGGGATTTTTTTTTTCTGAGCCAACTTCAGCTTTAATTGTATAGACATGCTCAGTTTCTTGGCTGCCAACATTAGTACTGCTGTATTTTTGCAAATGCTCCATTTTCATTTGCTGCTGGCAGTCTTTGGAAATTGTGCACACTTGCTCTGCTTACTTTGCACATAAAATGTTAGCAGTTATTATGCTATTATACACATGCAGCACTTTATTAACCTCTTTTGGCACATCTTTCTCTTGTTCTGTTTATTGTCTTAAAATTGTAATATTTATAATCATGGGTTAAAACCCTTATGTCATCCATATATTTTACTAGCATTTATGATCATGCTGACATATTATGAATACTCTTTGTATATATAGTGTACTTTTAAGAAATTAAGTTGCATTTCTAGTATGATTTAACTCTAAGTTACGAAGTTTGTTGCTGGTCTGAAAATACCACGATAATCTTGTCTGTAATAATATTTTACAGTCATCCCTGTCTGATGTGGCAGAAATTAGCCACATCAGGCTAATGATCATCAAATCCCTTTGGATATCCTTGTGCAAGTCTTCAAACCTATTTAAAAGAAATCTGTACTGAGGTCATTACGAAAGTTGCCATCACATAAGTCTCCTTCTGAAAATGATAGTTGCATGGCAAAGATTGCAGATTCAGAGGTTTCAATACTTCGAGTCAATGAACATTAACAAATCTGAAGATACCTCCACTTATTCCAATCTGGATGCTTGTTGTAGCTTAGTGTCTTATATACACACACTAATTTTTCATGCCAACTATTTTGAGTTTGTTCTTTCTAAAGGCTCTGTTCACACTTGAGCGATTCTGCCCACGATTCTAAGTCGTGGCAAATCGTGGGACGCTTGTGCGATGCTTAATGCACCCCAATCGGTGCGTGTGACACTTGTAGCTCAAAAAAGAGCAGGAGCTTCATTTGAGCGGCAGCATCGTGCATTGCAGCTTGATTTATTGCAGCAAAATCGTGCCACGATTGGGGTGCCATTAAGAAGTAAAAGCTCTCTGATTCCTACTGTATTCAATTTTATTGTAATTGTATGGACTGCCCTAAACTGTGGGTGCTATATAAATCCTGTATAATGATAATAATAATGCTTTAACATGCGATGCACAGGGATTCATTTAAAAGGGCTACCTAAAGCATAAATAAGAACATGCCTAAATAGGGGTGCAACATGTTCTAAAGGTGAACATTTAAGTGAATGTGTACTTCCTATGTAATTCAGCGCACCACAATGCACAGTAGCACTACCGTGTGTTGTGGTGAGCTGTAATGCACACGCACTGACAAAATTTATTGCAAAGCCATTAAGAATGAATGGCACCAATGGGCATTTTGGTTTGTTACTGCAGCACAACAATGTGAACTGTGGCTCAATCTCTAAGATTTATTGGTAAAAGTAAACAAAAACTGGAAAAGATTGCTTAAATTTCAGTTGTTCCACACAACAAAGTTTCCAAATCTTCTGATCAGACTTATTTTTGGCCAAACCCCAAAATCAATTAAAAGCAGTCAAAATGGTTGTAAAAAGATCCATAGTTCCTGAATTCAATTGGAATAGCCAGGAAACTAGCATTTCTAAATGAATGTTAGCAATGACAGCCTCCATATTTCTCTCATTGTAGGTGTCTTTTCCTTTAGGTTGCCATGACCAACAAGGGAAGAAATGCGCTTAAGCATATCATGAGCTGTTTGACTTGAACTGCTATACAGCATACAAGCAGAACATATGAGGTTGTAAAGGGGATGAGAATGGCGACACTATACAATAAGCATGCTTGGTTTCCACACAAGAGATGTAAAAGGTGAACACAATGGTAAAAATCAAAACCACAAAAATGTTTCATATGGTACATTAATAAGAAAATGTTATGTGATTTATAAATGAAAACATTAAAAGTTTTTATTTGCAACCTTCAACACTGATCCCATTGTTTTTGTTTTAAGATATACAAAGGATTTCCTTGGTGTATGTTAAGCCATCTGGTGGATATGGAAATATTTAGAACCAATCATGTTAAAGGGATGTGTTCCTACAAGTGCTGCTGATGGTGTAGGCTGCAATGGCAGTGTCACACAGAGGGAGAGTGCAAGCCACAGAACTGTGCAGATTAGTTACAGAATTTGTAATTGAAGCCAAGCTACAAGCACATAACAAGAAAGGGGACAGGAAAAAAAAAGGTTTAATTCCCACAAGGAAACTTTTAGAGAGGGGAAAAAGTAGCACAAAGAAAATACCTTAAGATCCCGCCTTTCCAGATGTACTAGCTCTGAACCGCGGATGTCATGACGGATGAAGATTTCTTTGTACTCTCCCAAACTCAGCAGATCCAGCCAAGCTGCCACTTCATCTGTGCCCCACTTCTGAACTACCAAAGTTAAGAGCAAAACCCCCTTAATTTGTACATGCACAAATGTATAACAAGCATAGGTTAGGTTAGGCCAAAGAAAGTGGAAAACAGAAATGCAGTGCTAGCAAAGGGAAAAGAGAAAAGGTATCAACTTAACAAGTCTAATGGTTTGATTTCTTGTGCATGCAGGTTAAAATCAACAATTCAAACAAATGGCTGTACGAGGACTGGGTTCATTGCTTTGCAGCCGTGCTTTCAGCTCCAACCCCCACCCAAGTTTACCATCCATAGAATACTAGGAATTTAATCTAAGGGTTAGGATCAGTGATGTAAGGTATAGTAAAGCTTATGTAAGAATCAACAGTGACAGTGCTGTAAAAACGTTCATTTAGATGGGTCTTTAGAAGACATTTAAGACCATTTTAATATTAAACAAAAGTTTTCATGATATTAATCATACACACACATAGACATTTGACACTATTACAGGTATGAGTAGAGAGAAAGCCTTTAACTGCAGTTTTCTGTGGAATGAATTTCATTCAAGAGTCATGCAACTACCTCACTTATTAGGCTGCATCTTTCAAAACGCAAAGCAGACTAAATAGATCATGTGGCCTATAAAAAGTATTTTCTATTGTACTTCATGTCTTCAGTCTGTTCCCGTTACTTCTTAAGATGAATAAATTAATGTTGACTGACTTGCCTGTTTTGAAAGAATGTTGTTCCAGGCTCCCTCTCTAGTGCTGGTCACAAGACAAGCTGCTTAGATGTTTTGGTCACATGGTCTCTGCTTTAGGGGATTGTCATCCATTCTAAACTCTGACCCTGCCATGCAACAAAGACCACAAGTCCAAATTCAAGGGAACATGTAACATCAATATATTCCGGGAAGGCAAGTGTTTTTAAAAGGTAGCTAGATTTTTTTCCCCATTCAGCCTGCTAGCTAAATGGGGAAAAAAAAAAAAAACCTAACAAGATTCTTCCTTTTAAACAAAGAAGGTGGATGGAGGAATCCTTCTTCCCACAGGTCACTGCATTCTAACAGCAGTACCAGCAGCTGTCAGAATACGCGGACCTGCGGTTGAAGCTGCTCCTCAAGAAAAAGTTTCAAACTCCTCCCTTCAACACAAGTTGATCAAATTATCATCTTTTGTTGAGGAGGGACGGCCACACACTAATCTAAATTCGGAGTTAAACTTCAAATCAGTGTATGACCAGCTTTAATCCTTCTGTTACTATTTATCCATTCCAGCAGGACTATCCAGATAGCTTTATGTTAACCCTGAGTATTAGTCATAGTTACAGTGTTATGGCAAATCAAACTCTTGCTGCCCATAGAATCAATGTACAACGGTTAATAATGTATACCGTATATACTTGAGTATAAGCCGACCCGAATCTAAGCCGAGGCACCTAATTTTACCACAAAAAAATGGGAAAACTTATTGACTCGAGTATAAGCCTAGGGTGTCCATCTGCATGCCTCACTGTGCCTCATCACTGTGTCCATGCCTTACTGTGCCCATGACTAGACTGACGTTTAACATGGGAGTATATGGAAGGGGTGCCCGGGTTTGAAAAATCGGTGCTCCCCGGCCGTAGGTCCTCTGGACAACAAACTTTGCACACTTGTAGAGAAAGAGTGAGGCTACGTGTGTGCCAAGTTTGGGGTCCAGGGGACCTACAGCCGGCCAGTACCGGATCCCCAAATTCCAGGAGATCAGGCGCAAGGTGACTCGAGTATAAGCCGAGGGGGGCATTTTCAGCACAAAAAAATGTGCTGAAAAACTCGGCTTAAACTCGAGTATATATATATATTATATATTATATATATATATATATATATATATTAATTATATATATATATATTAATTATATATATATATAAAAGGTATACTAAGCAAATTTACGATCATTAGGATTACTGTAAGCAAACAAAATATTATTGGTAATTTTGGGTTTGGGGATGCACTAATGCCATATTTATCATAGCAAAATGCTATTACAAATAAAATAACCTTATTAATACTGTCCTTGACAATCATACAAGACTATTTTTATAAATTACAGCCTAGGTAACCATTTATTTTTGGGGGTCAATGACTGGTCTGGACCAAATGTATTGGGGTAAAAAAAAAAAAAAAAAAAAAACACATAATCTCTTTTTTTTTTTTTGCGGGAAAAAACAATTATATGCCTAAGAAAAATACAGCAAGTTAAGCAACATTGGAAAGGGATCTAAAGTTGGGGGCATTTCTCTGTCCCTTTGGTTCCCTGCTTTATGCTGGATTTGAAGATTCTTGCTTTCATTGAACATATGAAGTAAGCAGGAAAATGCTTCCACAGGGCAGCAGGAATCCTTGACCTGAACAGGGACATGACTGATTCAGCGAGTACACACTATGTGGAGGCATTCTGAGCCTTGATTATAAAAAATATATTTAACTGAGGATATGGTTCAATGAAGATGTATAGGGTAATCCCTCATTATAACATTTCATTTATATTTATTATTATGTTTGAGTAGAGTGATCCATCATACAGTTTTGTCAGAAAATCAAATTTGGCATGTATTGCTTAATATTGTGTTATACAGTAAGAAAAATAGAAGGTTTAACTTATTGTAAATTCCTTTTTATTGGACACAGGGTGAAGGTCCAGTATAACCCCTCCCACTCTCAGCAAGTGTGTTAGCAACTATATCATGAGTGGATATTAAAAACAGAGATGAGGGACAGGTGTCCCGTAATGTATTCCAAGAAAAAAATTGTATATATGAACAGAAAAACAGGTGGCAGCCTTGCAAATGTGAGAAACAGATGCCCGATGCTGAAAAGCCCATGGAGCACTGACTGATCTAGTTGAGTGCACTTAGACCAGGAAAAGGGAACCTTGCCCTTGAAGTCATAAGCCTGAATGATTAGCTGTCAAATCCACCTAGTGATAGTGGGACGATAAAGGAGACTGTCCCCTAATGTGGACATCAGGAACTTGAAAGAGGCAGACTGGGAAAAGGAAGCTGCAGCGGAGAGCTAAACAGCATGTATCACATCCAGACAATGG